>JAXRVH010000001.1:0-429645 GCA_034640345.1 Drechslera avenae
CGCCCCCCCCCCCCCCCCCCCATCCCCGGTGGCACATGGCAATTCCATAGCGTCGGCGGCTCGTCAAAACGGCCAACGGCGTTTCTGCGGCGACACTGCAAATACCTAGAGAGAGAACGCGTCCTTTGTTTCGCGCTTGTCCATATACCTTGACTCGATGCTCGAGTCTTGATGGGGGAGGTGAGTAGGGAAAGGAGTGGAGTTGGATGGGGCCTCTTTTTCGGGGCCGCCTGTGTGACATGTGGACTGTGCCACGCTGCTGCTACGCCGCTGAGAAGGAGGAGCGAGGGGGAGGGTGGAAGAATGGGCGGCGCACACCGATTGCGCATGTGGCATACACATCAACTTGTCTAGTCTTTTGGACACTGCTGGACAAATTCGAAGCACCATGGATAAAGTACCCCGAGGCGCATAGCTGGGAGATGAAGTGCATCGGTAAATGGCGTGTGTGTGTGAGTTTTGACGGGTCGTGTGTCATCTGGGCATTTGGACAAAACAGCCAACAACGATCGCAAGTATCTTCATCTTATCCCGTCTCTGCTAGGCAGTGTCCTCCGGTATGAGGCGGGTTACGGACAGCATCAGCAAGCAAAATCACCTTTCCCCATTTTTGCACAAATAAAGTTTACGCTTGTGGCCGTCACAGGCTTGACACCTTTTTACCCAAAGGCCCATCCTGCCGAAAAGAGGAAAAAAAACGCGGCAAATGACGATTCTCTTCGGGCTCTAGGTGCCTCTCTACGCCGTCACATACAGCGGGAAGGCTAACGCGTCATGGTTACTGTTTCTTTCTCGGTGGGTGTGGGAGGTACCAGCGTCTGTGGACTGTGCCTTATTGGCGCAGAGAAAACAGGTTTCAACGGGTATATAGGTAGGGATATATGGAGCATAGTCCTGCAACTAGAAACGTGAAGTTTATCGACCCCGAAGACAATGGAAAGTTCGTGGTACGAGGCCTGGTGAAGCCAAGGAGCATGGTGGCATACAGCAAATGCGCGATGCATGTTGGTGCAGTTGCAGTTAGTTGGCCATTCAATACAGACGAGTAGCAGTGTTTATTTTACGCCTTGCACCAGAAAGTGCAAGCGAGGCTAGGGCGGGGTGAAATCCGATAGGTGGGTTGGGTATCTAGGTGGCGAGGTATTACTCGTAGGGAGCAACCGTGATTCTACATTGTCCTACTAGCGACCCTTGATCATCCCTCCTGTACGCCTCAAGCATTCGAGGCAAGGGTAGTGCTAACACCAACTTTCAAGCCCTAAGCCATGATTCCAACCAGGCCTCCAGTGTTTGTCCCAACTTCAGACCACAAAAGCAACAAACTTAGCACGGATCCGACAGTCGGAGATAATATCGCATCGAGGCCTCCCTTGCAGCTTGCAGCTGTGCCGCTATCTTACATTCGAGGTATTGAGATCGAGGAGCTAATGCAAGGCGTATATCTCGGCAGTTGTTGGGGTCCGTCTCACACACCGCCTGTGGTGATGGCTTTGTTGCCTTTTGGCGCCATAGACGAAGCGATCGAGGACTTGAGGAATGGCATAGTACTTGCGAAGCTGAAGCTGGGCGCTCACTATGCACTTGGCAACTGCATGTGCAATGGAGAGATTGACAGTCATTGTACCCATCTTGATCTCATGTGTGTTGGTGCCAAGGCATTATCGAGCCCTACGAGGCATCAATCGGATTGCTTTTGCTTTCTTGCTGCTCATCGTAGACATGTTGATATTTTCGTTACCCTCCAAACCAACTACGCACACTACAGTACGTCCTTCTCCTTGGCCATCTTCTCGGCCATCTTATTCGCCTTCTCCGTCCTCTCTTCTCTCAGCGTAACAAATACCCAAAACCAGGCCGACACCTCCATGAAGCCAAACGTAAATACAAAGCTATTGTTCAGATGGGCACCCGCGCTCATCCTAAAGTCCATTCCCCTGGGCGCGAACATGCCGCCTTCTTTGAATATGTACGTGTACGCGGTGAGACCGAAGAGGAAGAGGAGACGCACGGGCGCCTGGAGGCCCCAGAACTGGTCGAAGACATCTTCATGGAGAGAGAGGGCAGTCAGGTCGCTAAGGCCGACGAAGGCGAAGAGGATGGCTATGAAGGCTGTTGCTGCCGAGGGCTTGTTGAAGTCGCGGGGAGTTGGCTGCAACGCGTTAGACGGTTCCTGCAAGATGAGAAAGGGTAGCTGCGCGACGTACGAGTTGCATTGACTCTCCCAGCAGCACAATGACGCCCTGCTTTGATATCAAGGCGGGATTCTTGAGCAGGACCACGGCCAGCGTGATGTGGAACAGCGCTATGCTGCGGATCATGGTGTTTGCCGATATTATCGCCATGTTTGCGGATATGTGTAATGCAACTGAGTCAACAATCGGTGCGATATGAAGATCGATGGTGGTTTTACGAGGGTATACACTTGAACTCGCGTGTTATCTTCGGACGAAAGCCCGAAAAAGTAAGTCCGCTTCGTCCGCCTCACCCGCCAAGCCCCATGTCTTCTTTACTCATAGCGAGCCAAACGTTTTCCACTCAAGTAATCCTCACAATATTCTAATTTTCCTGCCGATAATGGAGAAGCCGAGTGAGCTCCCCGTCAGCGAGGAGTATGCGACATCACAGCGCAGCCGTCTCCGAAGACGGCGCCTGTGCGGCATAGACGATGTCATCTTCTTTATAGTCCTCTGCCTTGTCGCGTCTGTCATCTGGTGCTCGGAGATCCGAGCTCTGCTTCCCAACCAGAGACACAAACGTGGGGAGCTTTTATCTGTGGAAGACCGAGTTACCAAGATACTGGAAGAAAATCCACTCATCGGTCAGCATTCAGCATACCATGATATAACTGCGCTGACTTGCAAAAGACGGCCATAATGATCTCATGATATTCATCAGAGCCAGCTACCAGAACCACATCTACAATACCTCTGGTAATGACTTTGCAGACAAGTGGGAAAACGGAGGGCTCGCACAGCATGTTGACGTCCCACGCTTGGAAAAGGGCAAGCAAGGTGGCGCGTTCTGGAGTGCATTTTGGCCGTGTCCGACCAGCGGCAATGGTACCGACTTTTCAGATGCGAGCTACTACGACAGTAAGACAGACATGAAAACCCCCCCTTTTTTTTGGATGACCAAACTAACAGCAAAAGTCGTCCAATCCACAACCAGCCAGCTCGACCTTTTCGGTCGTCTGGGCCAACAATACCCCAAATACTTCACGCCATCAAAGACGAGCGCAGAAGCCGCTCAAACGTTTGAAAACGGGGGTTTCATTGCCCCCGTAATCATCGAAGGTCTGCACCAAATCGGCAACTCAATTTCAAACTTGCGTCTCTACCACCAACTTGGAGTTCGCTATGCGACGCTGACGTGGAATTGCCACAACAAATACGCTGATGCCGCTTTACAGACTGGAGCAGGAGGTTCCAGCTCCAGCATTGCAAAGCCCTACTGGCATGGTCTGAGCCCCGCAGGCCGCGAGCTGGTCAAGGAGATGAACCGCCTGGGCATGCTAGTCGATCTTGCACACGTCAGTCAGGACACAATGCGCGACGTGCTTGTAGGAAAAGGTGAGCCAGGCTGGAACGGTAGCCTTGCACCACCCATCTTCAGCCACAGCTCCGCCTATGCAATCTGCCCGCATCCACGTAACGTGCCAGACGATATTCTGCAGCTCGTCAAGCAACGCAACTCTATTGTCATGGTCAACTTTAACCCAGAGTTTGTCTCGTGCAAGCCTGCGAACACGACTAATAGCCTCCCGGAATTTGTTCCAGAGACAAATACTTTGGCACAAGTCGTCCGCCATATCAGGCACATTGGAGAGCTGATTGGCTACGACCATGTTGGCATCGGCACGGACTACGATGGCATCGAATCGACGCCCGTGGGCTTGGAGGATGTCTCAAAGTTTCCCGATCTTTTTGCTGAGCTGTTGAGGCAAGGAATCAGCGATGAAGATGCCGCAAAGATTGCAGGACGCAACATACTCAGGGTATGGGCTGAGGCTGATAAGGTGGCTAGTGAATTGCAAAACACCACATTACCGTTGGAAGACGACGTGAAGAACAACTGGGCGAAACGCCGGGAATTATGAGTTAGCAGCGGAAAAAGAGTCTTGCTGCGCGGCCAGAGTCTGACTCGACCCCAACCAAGGCTGTAGCTGTTACACTTAACTGTAGATACAAGCTACAAATCTACCTGCGAATTTTGATCCATTTAGCCTACATGCCCTCTGAGCTTCTCCAACACATCAGCAACGAGCTTCTCGTTCTTGCCTTCTTGCCTCTTACTCTCCCTAGTCGTCACCTTTTCCAACTGCTTTGCCACATCCTTGTTCTCATCAGCCTTCCAATAGGTCTCGGACCGTTCGACGAAGCGCACAAACGCTTCGAGCACGACTTCTTTACCCTCCCAGCTCTTCCCACTAAGCGCCTTGTCTAGCACAGGCCAAACAATCTTGGCGTTCACCGTGTCCATCTTTTCACTGCCTACCGCATTCGTAATCTGCAGCACACAGTCCGCAACAGTCTTTGCTGCTGTATGCTTAATCGCCCACTGCCTGCTTTCCAAGTGCTTTTCAGAGAGCGCGAGAATCTCCTTGAGGTAGAGGGAAACGGTACGTGGGCCTGCGACATGGTCATCCCACGTTTCTGTAAAGCTCTTGCGGACTTGCTCCTCCGAGTCATGTTTGGCGAGGAAGATGAAGGGCAAAAAGTCAGCTTGGAAAGAGGTGAAGCGGTCGGTAGCGTGAAGCGAAATGGCTCGCATAATGTCCGCCGCCAAAAGACGATTCCTATCGCTGTTTTCTTCAGACTCGAAATACATTTTGTTGACAAAGGCAAAAGTGGAAAGGAGTTGTTTGTCCGAAGCCAGACGTGCAAGATAGCCGGCCGCCGCTGCGTAGGACGAGCTGACTGTCTCATTCCGATCATGGATTTGCTTCTGGACCAGCTTTAAAAAGCCGTCGGCATAGGGGTTGAAGATGAATCTATGGCGTGTAGCTAGTGTGACCAACACTCTCGAACAGCCAACCTTGGATGGTAAACCGACAGCGTTCTTCATCGCGGCCTCGATGCGTGGAACGAGTGCAGCCATAGTCTCTGCATCTGCAAGATCCAGACAACGCTCCACGGATTCGGTCAATGGCGATGAACGCACACTAGCAAGGCGCATGTCGTCAATCTTCTGCTCGGTGAGATTGTACTTGCTAGCGTTGAGGTGTACATAGTTGACTGCTTCGGGCTCCAGGCTGCTGAGCAAGCCAAGTAAGCGCTCCACAAGCTCGGGGACGTGCGGGTTAAGCGTTTTTGCGTTACTCTTCTTGACAATCTGAAGTAGCGTATGTACAGAAAAGAGACGGACTTCTTCCGCTGACGACTCAAGCCCAGATTGTGAGAACAAGAAGGGTATGACACGCTCGAGTTGGATTGTTGCAGACTTGTTTGATGCATCCCCGGCTTCGAGAGACCGAGTGAGTATGCCAGTCAGGACACGAGCTAAAGACGCAGCAGCGACGCGGACAGTCTCTTTAATGTCGTCAAGCACCTTGAAAGTCTTGCCCCAGATGGCGTCGAGGTATTTTTCATACTGTGGCAGAGTGTCAGTCCTTGCCACTGTGAATTTTGTGGAAATCTTCTTACCTTGTCAATGCTTCGTCCCTGCACTAGGTCGGCAATGGCTGCACAAGAAGCTTGGCGGACACGCCACTCTTTCGTAAGAATGCTGACAAGAAGATCGTCCATGATCGCATCGAAATGCTTGTCAATGGTGGCCGAAGAGTCCTTGACGAGTGCGTTCCAAATGTCATTCATGGAGCGCTGCACATTGGGGTTCGGGTCAAATCTGGAGTCCTGTCAGCGTTTCCATCCACTTGATTCTGATGAATTTCCTTTTGGCAGGCATACCTATAACGATAGAGCTTTGGGTAAAGCTTTGGATTCTGGGCCAAGTATCCATCAACACTTGAGTCCGAGAATATGTTACTCAATCCGAATCTACCAAACGCAGCTCGACTGGACCATATGGAGTTGTTGGATGCCATGGACATGAAGCGGTATACCAGACTTGAATCTCCAACCTCTGCTGCCAAGTTCAGGATGTCTTTATAGGTTGTGATAGAGCCGTCTCCAGTCGGCAGCGCACCAGGTTCGAAGAGTTGTGTGTCATCTGTAACCGTACCGGCCATTTTAGACTTGTTGTCGGAGAAAGAGCCCACTAGATCACGCACAAGATCGTCCTTGAGCTGACGGTCTCCCTTTTCGTATACCAGGCCAAGGCCACGCGAGGCTGCCTCTTGCACAACTTCATCTCGGTCTGAGAGACAGTTTTTGAAGGCTATTTGACATTGACTGAGGTAGCCTTGCATCTCTGGTTTGTGACCGCAGTACTGTAGGAGACACAGTAGCCAGATCACAGAAGCTTTCTTTAGGGACGGCTTGGTCTGTACGCAGCCTTTTAGTGTTCTCTCCATGACGATCCCGAGTGTCTTTTCCCGCCTCGGCCCAAGGGGCGTCCGAAGGGGTACATCCCATGGTTCCTGCGGTTGTTCTGGGTGCAGAATGTCCAGCTCAGCAGTCAATGCCTTCGAACCCCAACCAGTTGCGAAGCAGCTTAGAGCCTCACCAACCGAAAAGTGGACTTCTGGCTGACGGACCTCGTGGAGCTCGTAAAGCTTTTCACTAATCGCTGTGTAGTCGGGTGCTTCTCTAGAATCAGCCTCGACTTCCTCGGTGATCATCGACAGATGACCTAGCGCCAGTATGGCACTCGTGGTGCCTGTCTTGGCGGATTCATAGATCTGCTGGGCGACGTCTTCAACTTTTGCATACTTGGCGAGTAACGCGGGTGTGATTACATAGAACAGACTAAGCTGATCTATACAAGAGAAGGCTGCACTCTTCAGAGTCGCGTCTCGCGAGTTTTTCATGATTTCAACGACTGCGTGTAGCAGTTTATGGATTGGATGATCGTCGGTGATTGCTGTGGATGTTGCACAAACCCTCCAGAATGACCGACTGTAGTAGTAGCCCAACGCAAGAATGATGCCGCTAATCTGGTTGACATCAGCACCGATTGCGGACTCCCAATTTTGGAACTTGTCGAAAAAGACAACTTGGGCGCTCTGGAGGGAATCTTGGCCGACGTTTTCGTGTGAAGCCAGCAAACCATATGCGTGAGCAGCAGCAAGACGTCGCCCCGGATTGTTGGAGATAATGGATGGCTGCAAAGCGTGGAAGTCTCGAACTACATTCGCCAAGACCCAATGGCGCTGAGGTAACAGGGACAGCAGTCGAACAAAGGTAGTGCCAATGTCCCCAATATCACTAACATCGTCTCGTGTAAGCCTATCGAAGCTGGCACGTAGAATGACGGCAAGAGAGCGCGCGTGAGACTCATTTGCTGCATATGCACGAAATGCTTGACGAGCACGCATGTCTGTAGTCATTTGAGTGTCCAATTTTCTCTCCCAACTTTCTGGTGCATCATCACCCATCTCCTTTTCAACCAAGGCAGACTGCATGGCGACGCTAGAGCAGAAGCTAATAACTGTCGGCAAGGCGCCTGGGTACTGTCGGTAGAAGTGCTGTACCTGGATGAGAGCGTCTTCTGACTCATCAATGTCCATGGCGTCCTCGTCCTGCCCTTGCTGTATGATGATGAAGTTGACTAGTTTGTCAAAGTCTGGAAAGATCAAATTGCTCTGCTCCCGTTCACCAGGTGGCGTATTTGACATCTTGAACCAATACGGGTCAAGGCCACGACGGCCTTCCTCGACGATTTCGTGTCGCTCAGCAGCTCCTCCACTGACAGCGAGTATGTCTATCCAACGTGCCAGTACATCTTCATATGGAAGGCAGCGATTTGCGAACCGTGTTGCTACATAACGAGTGCTTCTTGTGAAACGGTCTGACGCTGGCGTGTTATGCTGGTCCATGGTGGCATACCGGAGCAATATCTGTCTGAACCTAGGCATGATTGATACATGAAACGGCTTGGAAAAAGCACCGAGTACCGAGGAGAGAGCTTCTTCTATACTGACGGCTACCTCTTTGCCTGCCGAATCTTCGCGCAGAGACCGAAATAGGAACTCTAGTAGGTCAAGTGATGGTTCCAGTAGTATCTTTTCAGGAGCAGCTTTTGCCAATAGCCCGATGGTTACATAGCCGTAACCCCGTAGCTCCATGTCTTGGTCGCGATCTGGAGTCGGCCAACCTTGGTCCTGTATAAAGGCCCTGAGATTGCCCACGAGACTTTGGGCAACCTGTGAGAGATCTGAAGATGCACCATGTCGAGCGACAAAGTTGACTAGCGAGAAGATGGCCGAGCGAAACTTGGAGGCTTCTCGACCTGCTGCCTTGTTGGTCGCATTCAACTCGGGCGAGAGCAGACCTTCTTCAACAATCCTCGCTATCTGCTGGGGATAGGCTGTGCATCTGACTGACTTGGATAGTACATTGAGTATCCTGATTCGAAGAGGAGTCTTGACGGGTAGCGGCCCATCTGCGGTATTCGAGCCGAAGTAGAGCCCGAGAAGAGCTTCGACGGCTTCTGGCTGTTCAAGGTCTTTGGATAGCATAACGCGTTTCAAAGTGTCTTCACCAACTTCTGATATCCGAGAATTGGTATCAGCAGATGCAAAGAGTGCCGGGAGAAACTTCTCGTCTTCCTTGAAAAGGCCACTGGCCACGAAGCGTGCCACGAGAGCTTTTGATTCTGTCAAGTTCAAGCCCGCATCTGAAGTAGGATCCCAGGCATCTGGCTTGCCCTGGAGAGTCAGAAACTTGTAGTCATCTGGCGACAGACCCGGACAGCGGACCAAGGCTGACGATTGAGGATCTGTTGACTTCACGATGCCCAGCAAAATCAGCTTTCCAAACCATTTGGAAAGGAAAGCGGCGTCATCGTCCGACAAGCCCAAAGTCAGCCTGAGCTCATCGTCCTCTTTGCTGCCGCGCAGAGGAAGCTTGAAAAGGACCAGAAGTCGCAGAATGAGATGGAATAGCTGGGAAGCGTGCTGTTGCGACTTGTCGTAGTCTTTGGCAATTCCTTGGAGCAACACGGGAAGAAGTTCTAGTCGCTCGGCTACTGTGAGGCGTGATATGCCCTGTTGGATGTAAAGAATGTCAAAGTGCCGTATGAGGGATATGTCGGCATTTGCTTTGTACTGCTTCAAGAGGGCACCGACTGGGAGTTTGATGTCTCTGATGAGATGCGTTAGTCTGTGAGCCAACTTGAGTCTGGCAAACAAGATGCGTACTGTGACTTGATGCGCGTGTTGATGTGTTGGCAGATGGAGATGACCTAGCATTGAAACACGCCATCAGCGGCGATGACCATGTCCAGTTGAAATGGAAGCCGTACCTTGTTGCGTACAGCGACGCTGTCCGAGCCGAGCTTGAGGAGCAACGGGGTCAGATATGTGTTGAGTAAGTCCTCCAGCTTCTTCTCTGAGCTTGCTAGGGCTATGCGCATCTCGACTTTGCCCACCAGAGCAAGCTCCTTGGCTTCCGGGGTTTGTTCAGCCGCCATGTCGAGTCTGTGTGCAGGTTGTAGTAGTGATGATGGTGATGGTAATAGTAATCGTAATGGCAATGAAGCCCGGCGAGGAAACAGGTGTCTTTATGACAGACACAGCAGGCAGAAGTGGATGGCGCGGCCCATGTGCTGCTGGCGATGGGTGTGTGTATAAGCAGAGGGATTAGTGGATCCGCTATGATGGGTCGGCGGTTCCGTAACGTCGTGGCGGACAATCTTCAACATTCACTTGTGAGGCGACAGGGATCCGGCGCACGGGGTACCGGTACCTTAATGACGCAGCCGCAACTGCCTGCAGCAATCGCAGTCGCAGTCGCAGTTCGCAATCGCGTCCTTTCGACCTGCTTCCTTCAACATCGACGGCTCCTGTGGGTTGAAGTATTGCAAACGCCTCTAGGCTAGTGATTTGGCTTGTGTCTCGGCTGTCCGCCTCTTCCTTTTCTTCTCTTGCTCGTCGCCTCCGTGTCTGCACCCGCCAGGAACAAGCCGAGCCCGCGTCTGCCAAAAAGCCGTCACCGTTCCTGGGACTATATCCGCCCACGCCCACGCCCAAGTCCTTCACAGTCCAACACCTAGTAACTTCACCGCCTCACGACTCCCCGCCTGTTCGTCTTGTACATGACCCACGCATTGTGTGCACATTCCGCCAATCCTTGCCTCTGCCGGGTTTTATGCCCACTTGAATTGCCCCGCCACAGTTCTATACCACAACCACCATCCACCACTGAAGCGCCCTCCACAACACCCACTCAGACTCTCAGAATCGTCCCTTCCGACTGCAAGGCCTTCCCATCTTGCGCCAAACACTCACCCGCCACACCTTCACAACGTGAACGCAGACAAGGTTGCCCAAGATGGACGAGGACTCCATTCTCAACTTCTGCAGCATCACCTCGTGCGACCCGGACAAGGCTGCTCAGTATCTGCGCTTGACAGATGGGAACTTTGAGCAGGCCATCCAACTGTTCTTCGACGCCCCCGGGCTTGACTTTGCCCCCCCGGCCCCCTCACAACTTTCGGCAACCGCTTCCTCTGCACAGAATCCCATCAATGTCGATTCGGACGATGATATGGACTTTGATGCCGCCACACAGGGCACCACGCCACCCACACGGGCTCAGCCAGGCGTCGAAGACGACGAAGCCATGGCGCGACGGTTGCAGGAGGAGATGTACGGCGGTGGTGGACCTGGAGGGGCTGGCCCTGACGAGGTTCGTGCACCTATGCAGCGGACCACGGAAACACTCGTAGGCCCAGGCTCCAACTGGGGTCCCGCTGGCGACGATGACGAGGATGTCGATGCCATGGTTCAGGAACAGCTGGCTCGTCGCCGGACAGGTAATGCCGCACACCTCATTCATACAGTTTCCGCACCTTGCTGACCTATCTGACAAAGGCCGTGCCGGCATCTTCAACCAGCAGACAACACAGACAAATGTGTGGGACACCACGACCGATTCGAGTACCCGCCGACGCGAGCTTGCGACCGCGACAGGCGGTGCTTCCGAGCAGTCTTCTAAGATGAGCATGCTCGCCGAGCTATTCCGTCCACCCTTCGAGATCATGTATCAAGGATCGTGGGAAAAGGCACGAGATATGGGCAAGGACGAGGAAAAGTGGTTGCTTGTCAACATACAGGATCCTGCCATCTTCGACTGTCAGCGCCTCAATCGGGACATTTGGAAGAACGACGACATCAAGGCGACTGTACGCGAGAACTTCATCTTCATGCAATACGCAAAAGACGACCAGCGTGGGCAGCAGTACATGAACTACTACTTCCACGCCCGCGACAGCTCCGATGCTTATCCCCACATCGCCATTGTAGATCCCCGGACAGGCGAGCAGGTCAAAGTGTGGTCAGGTCCACCAATACCCGAACCCGTCGAGTTTCATGCTCAGCTTCATGAGTTCCTTGATCGCTACAGCCTGAATGTCAACGCAAAGAACCCTGTAGCGAAGCGGAAGTCGGAGTCGAAGAAGAAGGACTTGGGCCGCATGACCGAAGAGGAAATGCTAGAAATGGCGCTCAAGAACAGCATGGATAACAGCCAAGGCCCCAAAGATGACGACCCAGATGCCCTAACAAAGTCGACAGAGAATATCAAGGGCAAGGGCAAAGCGGAAGAGGCTGCGCTGGAGCCCGAGGCCAGCGCACCGTCAAATCCTGTATTCGCCGCCATCTCGGCGCACGCTCCCCACACTGAGCCCACAGTTACCGATCCCAAGATCACAACGCGCATCCAGTTTCGAGGTCCGTCAGGTCGCCCTATTGTGCGCCGCTTCAACCTCTCAGATCCTGTACGCCGCGTCTATGAGTGGATCAAATCTGATGTTCCCTGGGAGGGCAAGCAAGGTGCCGAATTCGATCTTGCCTTCATGGGCAAGAACCTCATCGACCATCTCGATGAGACTGTTGAAGCAGCTGGTCTCAAAGGTGCCAGTGTCATGGTTGAATTTCTTGATAATGAGTAGTCAGCCAGGCTATCTTGTGGGAAGCAGCCTTGTGGATGTTCACGATTAATGGGATTACGAAGTATGATGAAACTGCCGTTTATAGCCAAACGGCATCCTCGAGGCGGAGATATGTACTTTGGTGCCGTATGCATTACCGGGGGTGAGGTTTATAGATCTTCTTGTGCCGCTGCGTCGTGGTAAATACCCTTGCATTCTTTGTGGGCTTGAGGCGTAGTGTCACTCATCTTCAGCTTTAGCACTGAAATGTCTTAATCCAATGTATCCATCAGTTTGCTACTCTGTTGGTGTAACGATACTTTGCTTGCCTCACATTGTGCATCCGTTTTCTCGGCTGACTTGTACCGCATGCGTGCTGATATTTGCAAGGCAATGCATTAGAAGATTGATTCTAGGCATACTACATACCTTGATTCCAAGCATGTCAAACCAATGGATTAGTGGCCGTGTATCCAACGCTATTGTACTCTCCTATCCTACCCCATGTATGTATTAATTCCTATAATCAGCCTCAGCATTCGGCATTCCTTCAGAACTCCGGAATATATCCTCGGCAGTCTTTTGCCATTGCTCAGTCCCCTCCAAAGCCTGACTCATCGCGGAAGCGACCAGTTGATCAGCATTACTCTTGGGTATCCCAGTTTCCTGACCAGCTTCTTCTCTGGGTTGTTCCTCATCGACGTCCACATCTTGTCGTACATTGGACCCGGTGCCCTCTTCCCCACCATACACCGCCCGGGCACCTGTCACGATATCATCAGGCTCGCCCTCGGCGTCTTCCTTGTTACCTTGGAACCAAGGCGGCTCAAGCATGTCGTTATTGTCGTCCGGCTCAGGCAGTCCAACAACTTCCGCAGCAGCCATTCTGAGATAAGATTTAATGTAGATTTGGCGCTGGACTTTGGCATATTCGGTTTCGTATTCGCCTATCGAGTCGTCCAGTAGGACTCTGATGGCGAGTTCGAATTTGATATCGTAGTCGAGCGTGTCAAATGGAAGATGGGCCACAAGCAAGCTGACAAAGTACTTGCTTGAGCTGGCGTCTGGCCGTTCTATTAGCTTGTTTACCGCTATCTGTCTTTTGATCCTTTGGATGTTTTCCCGGATTTTTTCCCGCGAGGGTAATGCACCGGGGTAATCGCTAGCTGTCTGTACTGATACATCTCCTGAGTTATCTTCGACGCTGTTGCTTTCGTTCTGTGCCTGCACCGTATGTCCCGAGAGCCTTTCCCTGGTAGGAACACCGCGATGGGGATCTGGGTCCGAGGGTGGTGCTTCATGACCGTAGTATTGTTCTTGCAAGACACGTCTCATTTCCAGATATTGGTTGTATGGCGTCCCGGACAAAACCGACGGGGTAATGATGTTTCCCGATGTGTCCAGGGCAATTCGCGTGCCAGCATGAGAAAGCCCAGATCTGTGGGTTTGTGTGGTGTGACGGATATTGTTTTCGCGTCGTGTCCTGGTATAATCTGCTGCCTCTTCAATTTCTTGCGCGTATTCCCATTCTGACATGAAAGTATCCATGGTTGCTGTGGTGATAGCTAAAAAAAATATATCCACGAAAGTAAGTGATGGTCTCTAACGATGGAACTGAGTGGCCGTGCAGGGCGAGATAAAATACAGGTCATCGGCCGTCCAATACGCAGAAGGAAGAAACATGTGTGCAACTAAAGTAAGAGCAGACAGCTCAGAGGGAATGGGAAACTGCGGCTTGCACATAGCCAGTGACATTTGCTGTGTATAAAGAAGGCATGGTCCCGCTATGGTGGGCTTCTGTGAGAACTCAAAAGGCGACTGCAACCTCAATACCTAGCTTATTCTGTCTGAGACAAAGCGGTGTCTGATCTTTTCGCGTTAGTGCTCTTTCATAATGTTCTCATCACCAATACGCTGGGTGAAGGTCACGGTTCTGTCCTTGATCCTCCAAATCCCGCTCGCACCCCGTACGCCCTCGAAATCACCATTCTTTGCTTTTAGCAATACCATGTTATCCACGTATTTGCCAAACGCGGACAGCATCTTCCCCTCATGAGGGCCTTGCCCAAACTGTCGGTGTCAGTACAGTTGGCAATTCAAGGTGTTATCCAAGCTTGTCGTATGAGACTGTAACTTACATGTATGCCATTAAAATACGTCACTACCCGTGCTGCCTGCGCATCCGATCCAAAGGTTACTATCTGGGTTGTCAGGTTGTGATGTGTGCGAACTGGTCCGAGGCTGCGAGATCATTAGTAATTGATAGGTGTGCAGCTAATTGTACGGACTTATACGCATACCGTTTCTTGATCGCGCTCGCCACCTCCTTTACGCTTTTCATAGATGAGTTGAAAGGGTAGTCAGCGTCAACATCGGAAACGAACACCTCTTCCAGCATGTCAAAGTCCTTCGTATCCAGCGCTTGGCAGTAACGCGATATTACGTTCTTGATAGCCAAGACGTCGAGTGGATTGATGTCAGACATGTTGGGTGTATGCGCCTCTCTACCTTGTGTCCTGCGAGAGGTTTATACCCTGCTCGGAACCCCGCTTCATAGAGCCGAAGCTGTGGACAGTTCGGTGACATGCTGTTCTTGGTTCAGTACCGCCAAGTACTACAAAATAGCTCATATCCTGTTGGTCTGGTCATATTATCCCTCTTGCGCGCTGTTTGATTATTGTTTCTGAATGTTGACATGAAAGCGATACACGTGCCTGGGAGCTAATCATATCAGATCTGTATAATCTCGAAGTTGACACGAGTCAGGAGCGACCCTCTCAAACCCTCTTCTACAGTTCCCAAGGGCAGATACAGGTGGCCGTGAAGGGACAGAGAAATTAAAACCATGGGCTCTTGGGTGGTTGCGATGGACGCTGAGGAGAAGCGTGACCAATGACCCTTTGTGGCCCCACTTACCATATATGGCAGCTTCTAAAGCCGTAGATTGCTGCACATGAACTGAGTTAAAAATCTACTGTCGGTGGCACAATAGAAACTCCACGTTGACATGATTTCCGGGCAAACGGGACCAGTCCATGTTAGTAACATGCCTTCAACACACATGATTATGCAGACGTCTCGAATCATTTGGGACTGAGAAGTGGTCCACAGGAGGGATGTGTCTGCTCCTGAGAACCTCGTGCCCCACAGGCTGCTTTCACTGGAAGGCAGATGGGATCTACAGAAGATAAGCTTGTCTGATTGGGAAGACTCGGGTACCAATGCCGGCCGGAGCACTATACCCAGGCCCCCACAAACAGCCGAGCTCACCCTCAATCTGCTAAACTATCACAAGACCACATCTCGAATGCCGATACGCGCTGGGCTTCGACTGAGAACGAACCGTTCATCCACTGCGCTACGGCACGGTCCCGCCTGACATCTCCCGTTAGGCTTCCCGTGCGTGTCTTGCATATCATCCTTGCTCTTTCCCACTGTTCAGCTCGGTGATGGTTCTTAATCTGGCACGACCATGGGATTCGTTGAGAATGACTATCTGCATAAGACCCACGCTAACCAATCTGGCAAGTTACCATTTGCTTGCCCCATTGTATTCTGCAGCCATACACATGTCATTTTGAGGGTAGCTTTCCTGTACCCTCGCCTAATGTACACGTATCGATTCTACTATACACCCCTCACGGACCGCATATGCGTACTAGATTTGGTGGGTGTAGGAACCACACCGATGAGATTCAATGCTCGGTATGTATCCTCGTCTTGCAGCTTCCTGTTCTCCTGTCCCCAGAGGAACATTATAAATGCGGCAAATATCTAAACATTGCCATCGAACACATCTGCCATTCATACACCCACCCACCTCTCAGCATGATCATGCTTGATACAACCTACCTCGCCACAGAGGCGTCCACTCTGGGTCTCGTTGGACTTGGGGTACTTTTCATGGCACTACTATGCCGCATCTTCTACATTCAAAAGCTTCATCCTTTGTCCGGCTTTCGTGGACCATGGTATGCGACCTCATCCTCCCTCGCAAGCGCCTTGATATCTGTAGCACATAAAGAGCCTCAATGGCTCCAACATCTGGTGGAGACATACGGCAGTAAGTAATCCCCAGAGCACTCAAAGTATATCAAGCCCTAACACGGTATAGCCGAGCACCCCATTCGCATCTCTCCTACGATGCTGGTCTTTTCCACGCCATCTTCCACGAAAGATATATACCGAGACCAACAGTTGAATCTCAAGTCTGGACTATATGGTTCAGGAGCTCTAGGACCCCCCTCCCTGGTGACGACTTTGGATGGTGGCGAGCATCGCGTCTTACGCAAGGCTTTGGGAAACGCACCATGGACTATC
This sequence comes from Drechslera avenae, assembly GCA_034640345.1. Lineage (NCBI taxonomy): Eukaryota > Fungi > Ascomycota > Dothideomycetes > Pleosporales > Pleosporaceae > Drechslera > Drechslera avenae. The sequence continues at coordinate 16,312 of JAXRVH010000001.1, forward strand.
GGTCCGCTAAAGAACGCTTGGGAGTCACGCTTCGACGACCAAATCTCACTCTTCATTAGGAAGATGAACGAACATGCAGAGGCTAAGCGTACGATATGCATCTCAGACAAGGTAGCTCACTTTGCCGCCGACATACTCGGCATGATCTCGTTTTCGCACCCGTTCGGCAGTGTTGAGAATCAACGCGATGAGAAGGAGCTTCTAGCAAATTTTCGCAAAGGCCTGACTTTCTTTGGCTTTTCAGGGAGATCGCGCTTCTTCAGGGATACCGTGTTGCAAACCCCTGTTGTGGGACGATGGTGGTTGCCAACTGCTTCGAACGATTCGGGGATAGGATGGCTGATGTGTGAAGCGGACCGTCAGGTGTCTAGCCGTGAAAGGGAGAACGCCGAGAAGCAATTTGAGGGTAAACCTGACTTTCTGCAATAGTGAGTTGTATCAAGCGCTGAGGCTGGCTTCGCTATTCTAATCATGTCCCAGCTGCCTCGATGCCCGCTACTCTGACGGTTCTGCATTGACTCCTGTGCAGAAGCGTGCTCATGTCACACTCCTTATTCAGGCCGGTGCAGACACTACTGGTACTGGAATGGGCTCGGTACTTCGTTTCATACTCACCAATCCTGTGGTTCTCGCAAGAGTACGCGAAGAGATCAATGACGCGGAAGCAAAGGGTCTTCTTTCGACTCCAATCCGCTACGATGAGACACGCCAACATCTCCCCTTCTTTGTAGCATGCATCAAAGAGAGCCTTCGGCTTAACCCACCGGCTCCAAACCTTTTCCCGAGAATCGTCCCGCAGGGTGGTAAAGTCATCGACGGACATTTTGTACCAGCAGGGACGGAGATCACGAACAACGCGTGGACCATACAGAGAAACAAAGACTTCTACGGCGAGGACGCTGAGGAGTTCAAACCTGAGCGATGGATGGAAAGCGAACAGAGAAGCTTCAGGCTGGAGGCTGCTCAGTTTACCTTCGGGGCGGGGCCAAGGGTGTGCCTTGGCAAAGAGGTCGCTATGCTAGAGATGCATAAACTGCTGCCAGAGGTGAGTCTCTCCCTGGATTGATCTTGACTGTTCACTAGGCTAATTGTCTAGATTATCCGTCGTTTTGACATTGAGGTCAAGCACCCCGGCACTTACGTCGTCAATGGTGGGGTCGCATACAACGTGGGCTTTTTAGTGAACTTGACAGCCAGGAACATCGCTCCATAAACTTCCACCAAACAAAGGCATTTCTAGCTAAGGCCGTCTAATGTTCTCGTATGCATACGAGCGTTGTGGTCGCATGAACCCAAGTACCGCCTGGTGCCGGTTAAACCCAGGCTAATACATGGCTGTTCTGGAAGCACACTATTTTCTAGTCTGTCGATCCCCCGCTTAGCACTTGTTTCGAATCCAGACATATTTTTCCGAACATTCTCTATTGGGTTAGGTCGCGTGAGTACGTTAAGCTCAGCTTGTACGTTCATACGGGATCTGAATTATCTGTTGGTGCGACGGTCGAAGCCTGCTTGGAATATCAAGACTAGTCTCGTACCCTCTAGACTAGTCCCGTACCTGCTAGACTAGTTGGGCCCTAGGATACGTAATTGAGCGCTAAAATATTAATCCGTCAAGGTAACAAGTGCTCCGATCGGGAGGCAACCCTGTCTTGGAATTGCAATCTAACCAGCAAATAACAGCGACAACGCGTATCCTAGTCTCCGAAAGAAGCGCCTAGAGGGGTTGGCACACTACAAAAAACGACCACACTGAGATTAATACGAGTATAGAAGTGCCTGATGGCTAGTCATGAATGGGAATATACTCAAGTCATGAAACAGGCACCAGAGTATAAAGTGTACTACCATGGCCACCATTTCAACCACAGTCACACCAGTTTGCTGTTCTGTCTCTTCTATTTGCTCGGTATTATTCAGCCAGCATCAAGATGCACCTCCCTTTTCTTGCCACCGCTCTGGCACTCACTGGCCTGGTTGCAGCCTCGCCACTCGAAGCACGTCAAGCAACTCAGCTTAACCCCGCGATCCGCGCCAGAGGCCGAAACTACATCGGTACCTCGCTCACGATCCGCAACGATGCCACGGAGCAAAACATTATCAAGAGTACCGAGTTTGGGTCCATCACACCGGAGAATGCTATGAAGTGGGATGCTACGGAGCCAAGTCAGGGATCATTTACTTTCTCCGCGGCAGATGCTGTTGCAAACTTTGCGACAGCAAACAACAAAGAGGTATGTTATCGGAAGACTCAGAGAAGGAGAAGAAGGCTAATGTGAAACGTGATTGATAGCTTCGCTGCCACACATTGGTCTGGTATAGTCAGCTGCCTTCTTGGGTCAGTCAGATCACCAACAACGCAACGTTGATCAGCGTTATGCAAAACCACATCACCACGCTCGTGACCAGGTACAAGGGCAAATGCACGCACTGGGATGTCGTCAACGAAGGTACGTCGAGGCAAAGCCAGCGTTGCAAAAGGCCAACAGCTAATTCCCACTCGCAGCACTCAACGAGGATGGCACGTACAGAAGTGACGTATTCCTCAAGGTCATTGGCGAAGCCTATATCCCCATGGCCTTCAAGATGGCTGCTGCAGCCGACCCCAACGCCAAGCTCTTTTACAACGACTACAACCTCGAGGCCGGAACCAACAAGCACGCTGGCGCTATGAGAATCGTCAAGCTCGTCCAAGCTTACGGCGTAAAGATCAACGGCGTCGGCTTCCAAGGACACTTGGCATCCGAGACCACCGCAAGCTCAGGCGCACTTCCCAGCCTCTCAGTCTTGACCAAGTCGCTCCAGGATATTGCTAACCTAGGCGTCGAGGTCGCCTACACTGAGCTGGATATCAGGTGCACTGTCCCAGCTACCAGTGCCAAGTTGGCAGTTGCTGCCGCTGCTTGGGCCAGGGCTGCGCAGTCTTGCCTCAACGTCAAGCAATGCATTGGCATCACCCTCTGGGTAAGTTGCAACTACTTGTCCATGAAAAAAAATCACTTACTGACTTTTCTTTGCAGGGCGTTTCTGACAAGTACTCTTGGATCCCGGGTATTTTCAAGACTGAAGGATCTGCGCTGTTGTGGGATGACAACTTCGCAAAGAAGCCTGCTTACACCTCATTCTTGAACGTGTTGAACGGACAGGCGGTTTCGTCAAAGTAAAAGACAACGACAATTACGGAAGCTTGGATTGGGGGGATTAGACGTTTGGCCACTGTTTTTTGGATGGCTGGGGAAGCACAGCACTACTTCTATGCACGTGGGTTGCCTCACTGTTCTTAGTTTGGTGTTGGTTTCTAGGCAATACAGCAACGTCTTGTTTGTAATCATTCGTGTGCATACTTTGTTCTGCTATATGGATTTTGCCCAAATCTATACATGTCAATAATCCACTGCTCCTTGCGTTGTTCTGCTATGAAGACCCGACTTGAGCGGTGCATAAAATCTGTGCGCAAGAAGACCGTCTGCCGTAATACCTGCACACGCGGAAGATTGCTATTAATGTCTTTGTATCCGTGTCTTTCATGCCTTGAGAGGGAAGGTAGTGCGCAGATTATCCGGGTAGCTTAACCGTCCTGTTCGCAGCCACCTATTTCCCTCCTTTTTGCAAGACAAGTCTGTAAACGCATGGCTCAAGACACGGTCCGGCTGCCAATTTCCACATCAAGCAACTGTCATTTTTCCATCGATCGCTGTGCGCCTTGAGGGTTGATCCATGGACACCGTCCTTAGACGAGCGTTCTCATGCACGGGATCCGTGTGGCGGCCCGTGATTGGCCGCAAAGCAGTATACATGCTGGAGAGTGGATTGCCACATCGGAACACCTCCCCCGTTGGTAGTCGCGCGATACTTGAATGATCGCTGGCTGGCCTGCCCAAAGTTAAACAACTATCGGGTGGAAGCAGGCATCCAGTGCTCGCGGTCGTTGTACAGCTGGACGATAGCACGCTATAAGCACTGCACGTACACCGGGCGGCCGGATACGGTGCGACAGCCTACCTAGGCTTTCGTCCTAGCGGGTGTCGCGGGTCCCAAATGCATAAGTACCTACCCACGCTTTGCTTTGCACTTGTGCACTTTCCCGCAACCATGTCAGGCAAGACGGATGAGAGCGGCTACGTGCGACCGGAGCCTCTACTACATTCCAACAGCGAGCCGAGATGCGAATGTCAACTCAGGATCTGAAGCAGCGGCCATGGTCCGAGACGCAGCAGACGCAGCAGACGCAGCAGCTGGACAGTATTAGCCTAGACGATGGCTTCTTCTCTTGTGGCGGCGACTCAGTTTTGGCGACCTATGAAGCTGATCAGCAAAGCTTGCAGAATCCGGGTTGCGTACTTTATCCAACACAAGCTTGGCTCTCTCGTCCATGCGTGATAGGTTCTTTGAATAGCGTCTGGGATGACCATTCGAAAGCCTACTTTTGCAGATAGATACATACGTGTTTAGGTATGTACGAAGCCAATCATGTAATCGACACGTGATAGCTTCCAATGCGGCTAGTGGCATCTCCTACGTCACCCTGGTCCTATGGAATCCACCTTATCCTCCTGAGATTGCTTACCTACATGTGGGCAGGCATCCTCTAACTTGCCACACGCGCCACCTAGATATGACTGAATTGCAAACCCCTCTCAAGAGTATACTCAACTTCCGCGATGTTGGCCAGTTTGTCAATGAAAGTTCAGGAACGAGGTAGATACCTAAACAAGACTGCGCGTTGGCACCAAAATAAGACTGATCACTTTTCAGTCGCCTCAAACCCGGTCTGTTGTACCGAAGTGCGCGCCCCGGTATGCTTGCTCTCTGTATGGTGCAGGCGATTATGCTGAGACGTGTCAGACGAGGCATCCTTCCAGGACAGACAAAGGCTTGTAAAGGAGTATAGAGTGAAGAGCATTATTGATCTACGAACAAAGTGAGCTAGCCTACTCCAAAGGTGTATCACTAACTTATCGTTGTAGAACAGAACATATTGAGCAAGCACAAAAGCACGAAGCGAGGATCAAAGCCTCGGCAGCAGTGCCTCAGACCAACAGCGATGTTGCAGAGCCTTTGCAGATTACCGGCATTGACTACCACGAGATCAACTTCAATGGGTCAGCCTTCTCTCGAATGCTTCTCTCCAAGCTCTCATGGCTCGAATTTTTCAGACTAGCGGGTCTCATGGTGCTTGGATACCGCAAGGACGCAATCAAGATACTAGCTCCTCACATGGAGGATATGGGGCTGATTGGACTTGCCCAAAAATCTCTTGATGTATGCACGCGCGAAGTCACGCAGGTCTTCCGCGTGTTGGGGAACGAAGACAATTGGCCAGTCTTGATCCACTGTACGCAGGGCAAGGACCGCACGGGGCTTATAGTGATGCTAGTCCTGTGGCTTCTTCAAGTCGACCAGGCAATCATTGACAAAGACTATCGACTATCTGAGCCGGAACTCGAGCCAGAGATGGAGGGAAGAGTGAAGGAGATGGCGTCAATTGGGTTATCGGAGCAATTTGCTGTCTGCCCCCCAGACGTGGTGACCAGTACATACTCTCATATTGTGGACGAGTATGGCAGTGTTGAGCAGTACTTGCAGAAAGCTGGTGTGGCCAAGGAGAAAATCGACTTTGTCAAGAACAAGCTACGAGCGGATGCGTCGTAGGCGTGCCCCGCCCATGCTATCAAGCAGGCTTGGCAGAAATCATAATCTGCTCCTATCTATGCCAGCCTTTGGAGTTGCTCTTGGAAGGGCTAGACCAGACCAGACGGTAGACGGCCGAAGAGGTAGCGAGGTTGAAGGCGTGGTGGGTGAAAGCGTCGAGGCCTGAGATGGAGCCACTCGTGCAATGCTGTACGGCGGTATCTGCACGCAGGAAAACGCTGCGGTGAGAGTTTTGTTGGTCAGTAACGATTAGTTATACCTAGTGTTTGTGCATGTTTACATGGTCGCCAGCGGTGTGTTGTTGTCGAACGTTTGGAGCTAGGCTTGGAGAGTACATCATCGGCAGGGGCAAGCGCAACCCCGGTGCGGCTTCGCTTAGATTCACCGCCGTTAAAGAAGCGCCCTCTCCGCAACACGTACGCTTTCCATCTTGCAAAATTGCTCAGCGGTGCGCAGGATGAGCAGCAATACCTCCGAGGACAACTTTGAGTGGGTTGAGACGCCACCGGCGCCCTCGCCCACGACGCCCGAGTTCGACTGCGGCGTGAAGACGACGTCGGTAAGAGCACCCCCACCAGCCATTGAGCAACGACATGGCGAGCCAGTACGCTGATAGTCGCCAAACAACAGTACCCGACCATTGCCAATGCCCCTCTGCCTGCAGAAGGCTCGGGTCGCGACTCGTTCAACAACTATGTCCTCATTTCGCTGCTGGTGGGCATCCCCGCCTACATCACATGGAGCTGGGGCATGGGCTTCAAGACATGGCTCTTCCTAGCTCTCGTCTTGTGCCTGCCCATCTTGGGCCCCTTTTGGTGGCTCACGTCTGAATTCGCGCCCCGCAAGAACGAAAAGGCCAAACTCCCCGGCAAGCCCATTGAGCACTACCTCAAGTTCAACAAGGCCGAGGACCGCGACGCCTACTACGGCAAGAAGCAAATCCCCATTGAGACGTTCCAGGAAAAGTACTTTGACGGCGACATTGAACTCAATGGCGACATGCTCGACATCCTTGAATGGCGCCACGACTGGTCCAAGCCCCGCTTCACCCTCGGATTGATCAAGCACTTCCTCTTTGGCATGATCCCCGAGATGATTGTCCATTCCCGGTCCCAAGGTGGGTAATGCCCCAAGCAATGTACAAGACTTACACTGACACCACATCAGACGAAGAGCAGGTACGCGACCACTACGACCGTGGTGACGACTTCTACGGCTGGTTCCTCGGTCCACGCATGATCTACACCTCCGGCATCATTTCCGACATCAACAAGGAAGAGAGTCTTGAGCAGCTCCAGGACAACAAAATGTCCATTGTTTGTGAAAAGATTGGCTTGAAGGAGGGCGAGAAGATGCTCGACATTGGCTGCGGATGGGGCACCCTCACAAGGTTTGCTTCCGTCAACTATGGTGCCCATGTGACTGGCGTTACTCTTGGCCGCAACCAGACTGCTTGGGGCAACAATGGCCTCCGCAAGTCTGGAATCCAAGAGGACCAATCCAACATCCTCTGCATGGACTACCGTGACATACCACTTCCTCCCGGCGGCTACAATAAAATTACCTGTCTCGAAATGGCCGAACACGTCGGTGTCCGCCACTTGAGCTCTTTCTTCCGCCAGGTTTATGACATGCTTGACGATGACGGTGTCTTCTTCCTCCAGATCGCTGGTCTCCGCAAAGCATGGCAATTTGAGGACTTCACTTGGGGCCTCTTCATGAACAAGTACATTTTCCCTGGCGCCGACGCTTCTACCCCACTCGGTTTTGTCATCGACACCCTGGAGGGTGCCGGGTTCGAAGTGAAGATGGTAGATACTATTGGTGTGCACTACTCTGCTACTCTCTGGCGCTGGTACCGCAACTGGCTCGCCAACAAGGACAAGGTCGTTGCCAAGTACGGTGTTCGATGGTTCAAGGTAAGCGTTTTGATTTGGTGTGTAAAGGTCTCAGAAGCTAACAATTGCCCAGATTTGGGAATACTTCCTCGCATACTCCACGATTGCTTCTCGCCAGGGTACCGCCACGTGCTTCCAAATTACTTGCGTCAAGAACCTCAACGCCGTCCACCGCATCGATGGTATTGAAACCCAGTTCAGTCTGTCTGCCGCTCTTGCTGCTAGTAGGGCGAAGCTTGCAGCGAAAGCCCAGTAAATTTCTCATGTCAACCACACTGGCCCCGCCATTTCATTGGCGTTTGGTTTGGCCTTCGATTGAGCGTAAGAGAATGGCAAGTATTTGAGACGACAACCAATATCAGCGACATAGAAACGTTGATGTGACCGCGTCGAGCATCTTCGGCATGGGTGGAAGTGAGAGCAGGGAGCGGAAGAAGCACGTTGGAGCTGATACAGTTTTCAATGTCCACTACCCCCGAGATGATTATGAAGATATACGAGACATATAAAACCATAATTCTACATGAATGTTGTGTATGAACGTTGCGCACTTTGGTACATGCCCCAATTGTGCCGAACACGTCTACGTTAAATTAAGTAAAAGTCTTTACACGGTGCTGCACTTGACTATAGACCCCATAGTCTTGGCAAAGGTGTGTGTTCTCCACGCTGCTCTGTACGTAAATTTACCAAAATGCCCCACGGTACTTGACTCATCAATCCACACCATCCGTCAACTCTCCACTCTAGTACCAATCTATTCTTACCGGTCAATCGTTTCTCTCCAGCCCCCTTTTTTATTTGGTCAACACATATGTATAACAAGAAGCTCAAGTTTTCCCCATAATCAGCCAATCAGAGCAGAGTACCGGGTGGTATGGTCTAGTGGTATGACGTCGCGTTGTGGCTGGCGGAGAGCATAAAAAAGTTCTCCAGATCCAGATCCGCGCCAGCCTGGGTTCGAGTACGTTTGAATCCCCCCTGATATTGAGTCGGCTTCTACTGAGACATTGCAAATGCTAACATGTCTATAGTTCCCAGTACCGCCAATATTGCGACATATAATTTTTTTTGTTCTCGTGTATTGTGTTCGGATTGGATGCTTGATTGTTTGGGTGTATGTGTATACATGCTGACATGTCTCTATGCTTACGTGTGTGAGTAAGGAGGGGGGTAGGGGTAAGGGTAGGCGGATTATTACAACCACAACAGGCTAACAAAATTGATAATTTTTTTCCCTTCCCCAACTAGATAATTACAGGTACCACTAGGTCTACCAATGATCCAAGCCATACTCCAAGTAGATGCAAGTTAAAACAATGTTCAATCCTACTCCCTTTTCCACCCCGACTGCTCCAATACAGCCAACCTCCGCCCTATGCTCCCAAAGCAGACGCAGCTACAAAACAAGACACTACCTACCCACGTCACCACGGCTAGGCTGTCGTAGCTGATCATTCCAGCAAAGAACTCTTGACCCTCTGGCGTTGTTGTGCTGGATTTGCCTTGCATATGTGCACCATCGCTCATAGACGGGAGTTGTGTAGCATTCGTGGTAGAAGGTAGGGACGGAGAAGGAAGCACATTCGGGTTCGAGAGGAAGATAAATGACGTGACGATGGAGGTTACAGTGAGCGAGACGGAAAGGCCAGGTTTTGAGCGGTCAAGAATGTACCAGAGGGCTGGGTTAACGAGGGCGAGGGTGAGGGTAAGTTGGAGTGTGGACTGCCAGGGGAGACGGCGCTGTGGAAGAAGAATCAGTGCATGTTCCACAATAGATAAAGTGAGGTGGGAAAAAGGTTAGGGTGGGACATACGATTGCGAATGCGATGCCTAGAAAAGCAGCCACGCTCCTCACAACATCGTTGATTTGCTCGCTGATGGGCGAGTCTTGCGTTTCTGACTCCTTCTCGTCGGCCCGGCTGGTCCGCTTCTGCGCATCCCATACAAGGTCAACGTATGGTAGCAGACTGCCCAGCGCAACGCCAAATAATCCCCAGCTTGCAAGGTAGGTCCGGCTCTCGCGACCGACGCCATCAACGTGCACCGCCGCCAATTGCCGCGTTTCGTGCAGATGCGAGACAATAATGCCGTAGATGACGCCAAAGGTATAGAGGGCTGCGAGCTTGCCTAGGATGACGGTATACTTCCAGACGCCCTTTCGCGGTTGTCTGACAGTGTGGTGTTGTACTTTTCCCTCGGTCTTGCTCGTAGATGGCAATCTCCTGGCCTGGTTCTTCATGCTTAGCCCGCCATCTGGACTGCCCATGCCCGGCTCGTATGCGTGGAGGCCCATGGCCATGTGCGCGGGCGTCTCCGCACCGGTCCCCCAGGGCGTTTCCGCCATGCTCTGGTCCCCGGCGGTATTCTCGCCCGTCTCATCGTAGATACCAGACAAGGTACTGCTCATGTTCAGCAGGCTCTTGTTCCGCGGCGGCAGAGTCCTTTCGCGCTCCGACTCTTCCGATTCATCATTGTGCGAATTGCACGTTCTCAGCAGACGTGCATTGAGCTGTGCGAGAAAGTCGGCTGAACGGCGGTTCTCGTTTGCGCTGGGCGGCGTGGATTGCGAAAAGTCGTGCGTGGGTGAATGGGCAGCGTCGTTGTACGAGTCGAAATGGCGGCGCGGGATGGGGCGGTGAATGTGCAGCGGAACTTGTGCCGCATTTGCGTTCGAAGGAGCGTCTTCTGCCATTGCTGCCGTTCAGTCCCCGTCTGAGCAGGGTACGTTGCGCCAACTTTTATCTGATGGCCACACCCCCAAATCTATGCCTTCGGCTACAACAGGTTTAATGGTAATATGGGAAGCGACCGTGGGGAAGAAGAGATGGCGGGCAAACAGCAAGACGCGCTATACTGATAAACTCATCCGCGTACTCGTACTCGTACCGACGTTGCTTGTTGCTATGGAATGGGAGTCAGTGCACGTGTCACGAGTCTGAATGGCTGCGCTCGGCCTTATACTGACGCCTGGTAAACCCTACCTCGTATCGGCAATCAAATTGAGTAGGTGGGTGGGGACGCTGCAAAGGTGCAGTGAGGGGACTCTGCATCATATGCAGGCTAGCATGCTGACCTGACGCTGTTGGGCGTTGTTCTTGCATGTGCCTTCAGATCTAGGATGGCTTTCATGTGAAGATCGGCTGACTATGGTGGGTCCGACGACCGTCCGACCTCCTCCGCATCCTCAACATTTCGAGCCGCAAGTGGGATCGTACATGTTTCATTATATGCGGCTACTACACAAGACCCTGGCCAATTGCGCAAACAACATCTCACCCGCTATGACAGTTAGATGCTATCTGGTACGCACATGCCAAGGAACACGCTTTTGGTCTCTGTCGCAACAGCAACAGACTACAGCACTAAATGCTCGGGACCCTATGCACCTTTCTGCCCTTGTATCCTGCATGTCCATATCTTCTTCAAGTGCGTCGTTGCCATTCCTGATCATCTCGCCCACTACTCGTCACCCGCGCTCAATCGACGATAGGTTGGAGGATGTTACCACTGTGAAATTTGTAAGCGCCTGTATATAAGTGGACACGCAGTGAAACTTACGCTACAATGTTGGCCCAACCAATGAGGCGCCAGTGCTTCTCAATACGTCGGGACAGGGCTACCTTCTCACCGATCTCTGTGCATGCCGGCGAGGTCAGGGATAGACGTGCGGCATCAGCCTTGACAGCGATGACCTTGGCGCCAGTAGCGGTTGAACCGATGTTGACCATCTAAGCGAGTAAGTCCCGATCTGCTGCAATGTTTAGGCATTACTTACGAGGACTTCGTTCTTTGCAAGCTTGGCCACCTTGGCCTGCTTGCCATCGGCCGTCTTCACACCGAGTAATCGTCGGAGAAGGAAGTAGTTGACCTCAAGCTCAGTGTAGATGTTTGGGAGATGGCCACGGAGACCCAGAACGAAACCGACAAGACGATCCGCACGGCACAGCGTAGGGTCGACGCGTGTACCGACACCTGACACGTGTTAGTCAAGCTGCAAAGCATCGGGGTCAGACGTGGCGGCGTACCAATCAAACCTCCCGGAACCGCAAACTTCAAATCATTGTGTTCAGCGAACAGAGATACTACTCTTGAGAAGATTGGCTTGCACTGAATCTTTCCGGCGCTGTCTTTTGATACAATACCAGGCCTGATCTCGATCTCGTCTCCCAGCTTCAACACACCAGTCAGAATACTGCCACCAGCAACACCACCCTTCAACTCGTCGATCTCAGCACCAGGCTTGTTAACGTCGAATGATCGAATGACAATCATGTGTGGCTTTGCGGAGAAATCCCGTACAGGAACGGGAATTTTGCTGATGAGATGCTCGTTTATGGCATCGATGTTGAACTTCAACTGCGCCGAGATGGGAATGATGGGGGAGCCATCTGCGACGGTTCCTCGAATGAACTTGAGGATGGACTCGTAGTGTGCCGCAGCACTATCTTCCCGCATCAGGTCGACCTTGTTCTGGAGAATAATGATGTGGTTCAACTTCATGATCTCGATGGCAGCAAGATGTTCACTAGTCTGCGGCTGCGGGCAAGTTTCATTTCCAGCGATAAGCAACAGTGCAGCGTCCATGACGGCAGCGCCTGATAACATGGTGCTCATGAGAATGTCGTGACCCGGGCAGTCAACAAAGGAAACGTGACGCTTGAGTCGGTATCGTCCTCCGCATCCCTCACGCTCGCAAGCCGGATCGACCTCCTTGTCACTCTTGTATGACCGGTAGCATGTCGGGCGTGGGCACTCTGCGTTGTCGCACTGGTAAATCTTTGCGTTTGCATAACCAAGCTTAATGGTAATATTCCTCTCGAGTTCGTTCTTGAAGCGGACAGTCTGTACACCAGAAATGGCTTTCACCACGGTACTCTTACCATGGGCGACATGACCAATTGTTCCAATGTTGATTGTGGCTTGGCGGGAAATGATCTCGGGCGACAATGGGTTGAGTGCGGTAAGGTCGAGGGTGCTTGGGTCTGGTTGCTCGCTTTGTGCGAATTAGTTGTTGTACATCAGAGCAGCTCATCAAGACACCTACGGGAGCTCTGGACGTTCTACAGGCGCCACCGGTTCCCGGCCCTTTTTAAGGGCAGACTTTGGCTTCGTCTCCTCAATCTCCTCCTGTTCGGACATGCTCTCTTCATCGCGGTGGTCGTGGTCGGACTCGGACTCCATGCTGGGCAATGTGCGTTAATGTTCAAAGGCTCGGCAGTTGTATAGCGCAAGACCGATATCGTACAGTTCCGAGATGTCGTGGCGATTGTTGTAGATATAGACTTAGCGACGACAACTTTCCACTTCAAATCCCACACAAAGTGACTCAAACCCTGGCCAACCGTCGGTGGTGGCGGGGCTGTGCCAAGCCACTAGTGACCGGCGAAAGGTTCCACCGGGCTCTTGAATAAAACTTCTCTCGGCCCCGTCCCTGCTTTGACTCTTCATTGAACAACGCAAAAAAATTACACACTCACGAAAAGCATTTTCTTTGGAGAGACCCGTCGTCTACGGATGGTGTGAGGTTTCCATGAGAACGAAAACCGTCTGTGAAGTGGAGAATATAATGGCTGATCTTGGGTGCGGTTTCTCCCTGCTTTTGCAATGGGAGAGAGCGCAATGATTGGTCGTACATAACTTGTGATATGATGCAAATGTGTACAGATACTTGAAGGCTCATGTCAAGCCGTTTACGCAACTAGCCTTGTTGTTGAGCTTGAGTCGACGGCTATGCAGAAAAAGAGGCGCCTTATGTCATACCATCTTGTGGAATGTTCAGCGCTTGGGTCCGCGAGCCTTGGTCTCTTGCGTCTCGGGGGTTGTAATTCGTTGCTGGTGCTGCTGCCATCACGCTCCAAACCTGCTCGTCTCATGCAAGCAAGTGATAATGTTTGTTACTGTCGTCTAACTCCACTAGGAATTGGCCCACTCGTGGGCTTCAATGCTGCATTGCATTTATGATGTCGCCTTGTGTGACTGAATACTGACTGCGCCTCATTTGTCTTGGATGCGGTGCTACATATCTTAGGACCTTTTACTTGGTGGAGACACGTGACAGGTAGTAAGAATGCCAGTATAACAACGAAGTTTGACATGGTTGCTGTAAGCGAGAAGAACGCCTACGGGTACCTGTAGCATTTTAATAACCGGCAAGGACTTTTTTGATAAGAAATATAGAGAAAGTCGTAAGTTGCCACTTATGTGTTTTGAGAAAGTACGTAGTGGGATGCAGAATAAAGAGGGGGAGATGGAGAGAGGAAGCGGGAGTTTATATGCATTAGTCGCTCGCACGTGCAAATGTGATGATTATCTAATCATTTCTACATTCAATACCAAGGCCAATGGCCGAGGCAAAGGTTGAAAGCTCATCCCATGGAGCCAAAATCTAGCTTTCGAGCAACCTTGTCGGCGCGGCCATTAGTAGGTGTCTCTCCTCCCCTTCGTTTCAAATCCTCACCCATTGTCTTTGTCCCACCGCCTTCCTTTGGTAGGTTCTCCTTTTTGGTTGGGCGCGGTGCATTGGTCCACCACTTGTCCTCGAGCGCTTTCCGGGCCGTGTATCGCTTCTGTGGGTCTAGGGTCAACAAGCCTTTGATGAAGTCACAGCCATCGTCTCCCAGGGTAGGAAATTCTTGTTTCCACCAGCTGCGGGGGCGCGTCTGCCGAAAGGCAGTTGAGCCCTGGGGGCCAGTTTGTTTATCAGGGGCAACGTAGTAGGGGAGAGCGGAAACGCCAGGCCATGTATCCTCTGTCGGGGTTCCGAATTTCTCGCAGATGACGCTTACTTGGCGGATGTCAGTGTCCGAGTAGAGGAACCAATCGCGTTTACACAGTTCTGCCATTAAAACGCCGATACTCCACATATCGGCAGTTCCACCATAGTGCGAGCACCCGTAGAGGAGCTCGAGCGGACGATACATGCGTGTGATTACCATGGTAGTCATCTTGGTTCCAGGATCGGCGAAGCTGCGCGCAAGACCGAAATCAGCAATCTTGACGGTGCCGTCAGCTGCAATGAGGGCGTTGCTACCCTTGATATCGCGATGTAGGACAAAGTTCTCGTGGCAGAACCAAATGCCCTGGCACATCATGTTCATCCATGCCTTGATGTCAGCCTTTGTGTAGGTAATTTCCTTGTTCTTCCAGAGCTGTTCCAAGTCGCCACGCGGGAGATGTTCGAGTACCAGTGACAGATTCTGATCCCGGGATGAGAAGACGGCGTGAAGCTTAATGACGTTGGGATGGGACAGCTCGAAAAGGAACTGCATTTCGCGGATGGCGTCCGGAGCGATACCATTGGGGTACTCGGCGTTGACCTTGATCTTCTTGATTGCAACGACGTGTTTTGGGTTGTCGCGGTAGTGCGCCTGCCAGACAATGGCATATGTACCTTCTCCCAGCTTTGCGCCCATGACGAATTGGCTGCGCACTTGGTCGTTCATCTGCTCTGCGAGATCCATTGCGCCAGGGCCTGAAGTCGGCATGGCTGCTGCTGCTGGCACTGCTGGCGACTTGCTAGGCTTGGATCCGTGGCTGGGGAGCGCGAGCGTCCTCGCAGGGGGGACTTTTGTGCCGGGCGGGTTAGGCCGCGGGCTCAGGACAACGGGCGATGCCATGGTAGGGGACGTGATGGTGAACGTCGAGGTTGAGGTCCGTCGACGGAGGAGTCCTGGAAATGCCGGCGTGTTGCGGCGCAGGGAGGTCAAAGAAAAGCACTCGGAGGTGGTAAGTGGTGAATGTTCGCGTTAGCGGCTATCCCACGGCTCTTGTGCATGAGGCAGGCCCATTTCCATGCCTGTCTCGTCTCGGCCGGAGGGGTCAGGGTGGCAGAGGTGCGGGCGTCATATGTAGTGAATGTCGGCGTTGCAAGGAGACATAGCGGCGAGCAGATGCACGTCCCCGACTCTTTCGACTTGGCCGCGGTTTTCTGCGGGGAGCTCAACCTCACCACTGACGCCTACGCAGCTGCCCACGATACACAATGGCTACGTCCGCCCGAGGCCCGCCTGGCACTGTTGCTGTGTCCAAAGAAGGAATTCCAAACCGAACGTAAGCATCCGCCTCTTTTGCCTTCACTGGCACCTGCGGCTCCTGTACGTGCTAACGGCAGGCAGATTATACGTACGCAACCTTCCCGACACGCTGCAAAAGGAAGATCTCAAGCGCAACCTGTACATGCTCTTCGCCACCTATGGCGTCATTCTCGACATTGTTGCGCTCAAGACTATGAAGATGCGCGGTCAGGCGCATGTAGTCTTCCGCGACGTCGACTCGTCAACCCAGGCTATGCGTGCTCTGCAGGCCTTCACCTTTTTCGGCAAAGACATGGTGCGTCCCAGCTCGATGCCCAACATGATTCAAATGCGCATGCTGACAAGCACAGCAAATTGCATACGCGAAGACAAAGTCCGACACCATTGCGAAGCTGGACGGAACCTACAAGATGCCCGAACCCGAGCGTGAAGACGAGCCTGAACAAGCCTCTGCACAGACTACTGGATTCGGTGCTGCACCTGAAAAGGCTGTGCCGGTCAACGCCCAGGACACTGCCAAGGGTCAGAAGAGAGCGCGTGAGGACGAAGACGAAGACGAGAATTCAGACGCAGAGATGGAGATGGACGTGAGCGACGAGGACTCGGACTAAAGTTCCAAGCCGGCATATGCCAGGAAATGATACCCACGAGCAACGAACCAAACCCAGGGGGCACCTTGAGAAGGCTTGTTTGCACATGTCATCGATTGCTGTGTACGAGGCTGCGCCAGAGTTACTGCGTGCTTATTATACTAACATGGTGCAGACCTGTGCTATCAGGCCATCTATCTGACGACACAAACGCTCGTCCATGCAGAACCTTGTGCATAGACAACTCCGAGCACTTGGGCATGGACAGCTTGTCAGCACAGCCGCCAGCTCTAGCTGAACATGCATCTTGTCGAATGCATGTAATGCGCTCTTCCGAATTTACAAGTTTGACTACGTAGACACAGACGAACGGCCAGCATGCTTCTTCATGCACGCGTCAAGACTAGCAAGCAATTCAGTCTTCCGCCTCTCTCCAACCCAGCTACCGTGAATCGAATTCCTAGCCACCGTCTTCCATTCATCCATGCTCAAATCAAAAGCCTCCTGTACTGCACAATAGTTGTTCAAGATGTAACCTCCAAAGTACGCTGGGTCGTCGCTGTTGATGCTGAACATGACGCCAGCCTCGAGGAACGTCTTTATGGGTACCTCGCTGACATGCTTCACAGCTTGCAGGCAAACGTTACTCAGTGGACAGACGGTCAAGAGCACCTTATTATCCACTACTCGACCAAGGAGCTCGGGGTCTTCGACCAGCCGGATGCCGTGGTCAATGCGTTCAGTATGCAATGTGTCGAGTGCGCCACTGATGTACGACGGGTCGCCCTCTTCTCCCGCATGCGCTGTCCTGCGCAACCCCCGTTCCTTGCCCTCGTGAAACTGATCAACAAACAACTCTGGACGGAACCCGACCTCTGAGGAATCCAGACCAAGTCCGATGATAGCCCGCTCTTTGCTGCCCTCCTTGATGTCAAAATGACCACCTGCAACGGCCGAGGCCATGGTTTCCGCCGCAGACTGAACGGGCATATGTCGGAGGAAACACATGATTAACTGACTCGTAATCCCCAACTCTTTCTCTGCACGCGCTCTCGCAGCATTGAATCCCTCAACCACCATGTCAAACGAGACCCCCCTCTCTGTATGGCTCTGCGGATCAAAGAAAACTTCTGCATGGTGAACTCCATCTCTTTTCGCCTTCGTGAAGTACTCCCATGCTAGCATCTCAAAGTCCTCCTGGTGGACAAGGACCTGTATACCGCGGTAGTAATACTGAAGGAAGTCGTCCAGGTTGGTGAAATGCGAGTAGCGCTCACTAAGAGTTTCCGGAGATGCGTACGTTGCATCTTCGTCTGCTGATGGCAACGAGATATCATTTTTCGCAGCCAGGGTGAACAAAAGGCTTGGGCTGAGACAGCCCTCTAAGTGGAGGTGGTGTTCGCATTTTGGGAGTTCCGCTAGGAATTCATGTAGAGGTGTTTTGCACATGGTAAAAGGATAATTTAGGTGCTAGTACAGTGAGATGGTGGAATTTAAAGGGATACTCTGCTAGATGTTGAGTATGGGTTTTCTTTTAGAGGCTAGTTCTCTTTCGGTGGTTTCGGAGGCTGACGAAGAACGTCGGTGTTCGCCGTTGTTACTAGGATAATCCGCATGTTCCTGCCCTAGAGGGTGGACCATTAAATCTCTTTGCAAACAGACTATGGTGGAGATAAGAGAGGATTACTAGGATAATACTGTCAGATTGCAAGGATTTTGCTACTAACATCAGTTCAATGGGAAAGTTGATTAATTTTTCCCTGCCGTTGATTGGACCTCATATGGTCTCTGCATACTCTTCGAGCAAGGCTTCTTTCTCGGCATCGTACCCATACCCACTTGGTAACTCTCTCATTGTCGCACTGTGCCTCCTTTGCATTGCATCGTCGCCAACTGTCCTCTCTCCATCCCCAAATGCCCCTTTGAACACGCTGTCGTAACTCATCCACATACCAGCAAACAACAGAGCGCTGAGTTTTGCAAGCCATGCTGGGGCCCGGCCATCTTTATCCTGCATCTTTCTTGCCAATGTAAATACAAACATGATGAATGGCATCCAAATTCCGAGGAAAATCGCTTTCCCAATCCTCTGCTTCTTGGTTGTGATGGTGTATGTATGGATATCCTGCAGGTAGTCTTGGTATTCGGCAGGCAGACTACGTTCGGCGGCGCCATCGGTTATGAGCTTGAGGTACCGCGCCGAAGGCTGCGCATAGCTAGGATCAGGCCGTGTCACGCGATCCTTGGTTCGCGGCTGGTCGTCGTTGTCTATAATGGGTGCGAAGAGGGTGTGCGCCTTGAAGGGCTTGGAATCGGGCGAGGTGGGGACGGTGGCCGCGGGTGGCAGCACGTAGCAGTCGACGAGGATATCATCGTAGGCGCTTCCTCCTCCTTCCGTAGCTATAATGTGCGCATAGTCGGCAACTGTGACCTCGTACACGACGCCCACCAAGCCCTTGTGCCAGCGGTCCTTGTGGTAGTCCTGCGCATCGGGCACCCGCAGCGCTGTATTGGCGAAACAAGGCTCTTGGTAAGGAATGCCGGGAAGATCAAACGTCAACTTCAGCGAAGGTACCAAGACATTGACTTGTGAAAGGGGACGTATCCCACGCGCACGCCGAAATGTCTCGTCGCACAGGTTCGAGCCGTACGCTAGGTACAGTACTGTCTTGGCCTTTTCATCTGTAGGGAGCACTGGCTGCGATGCGAGCGTCTTCACATCTAACGGCGCGTCCGTCAGTGAGGCATCGAGACGCGCCTGCGATAGTTGGGGTATGTTATCGAATACGACCATTGCCGAACTGTACTGCGCGATTGTTGTAAATATTGACTTCTTCAACCTGCGCGTATCCTTCGGTGTTATAGGCAGCAGAATTCGTCCGTTACCCGAGCGGGTTGACAAAGCGGCCGGTTTCTCATCGTCATCTGGATGGTCCGAGCGCAGACTGCTGTTTATACCGTAAGACATCACGGAGTCATGCACGCCGTTCACTCCGCCATACTATAGTTTTCTAGGGCGATGTGGCCATGATGAATTTGAAAAACTCCAAATAAACAAGCCTCTACTACGCAAACACAAAAAGGGCGTTGAATTATTGTTTTGATATGTAATTTCACGTGATTCTGCCAAGACGGCCATCGGCTCGGCTCTGTGCGGTGTCGAAATGACTTGCTTTCTTGTTAGATTTCAGGCTTAAGATGTCTGATTTGCCTTTTCTCCTCTTTCCCTCGACTAAACCATCCTACTCTTATGGGTGGAAATATCCAAGTACTAAATTTGTAAAGTGTAGGTTGTCCAGGCCAGATCTTCGCCTTCCTCCTGGCTGCCGTCAGCGCAGGTGTTTTATCCTTGTCTGAGTCCATTTTGTTGGATACAGTGTATTTAAAGAGAGGCCTCCATTAGCATTTTATATGCCAAGTGTGGCCCTTCAGTACCACACAATCTTCGACCACACAACAATACCAATCTTCTCTACCTCTCACATTACATTTTCTTTACCACTTCTTTCTTACTACTGTGGAGTGTTACAGGCAAAAGTACTTGGGCTTATGTTAAAGGCATCATTGAACAGTAGGTTAGATTTATCGCATCCATGCCTGACGGAATCGATTTCTTTGCTTTAAATAAAGACATCACAAAGAACTATGAATGAAGACAAGTGAGCCATTGAGAGCAGTACTGGCAAACCTACGCCATTATTCGTACCTCTATTCATTTAAATTCTTGAATCTCATTAATCAGACAAAGCTTACTGAGCGTGACCCTCACTTGACAAGCTTGCAGACAAGGTCACCAGAGTCGACTGAATCTCCTTCACGAACTGATAGGCCGCTAACCTTACCAGAATGCGGTGCCGAAATAACCATCTCCATTTTCATGGCGCTAAGGATAGCAACTGGGTCGCCCTTCTTAACTTCGCTACCGTCGTGGACACGCACCTCGACCAACACACCGGACATGGGTGATCCGACCTGGCTGCTGTCGGTGGGGTCAGCCTTTGGCCGAGAAACGTTCTCAATGGCTGCGTGCTGATCCTCAACAGTGACAGTACGGGTTTCACCGTTCATCTCATAGAAGACCTCACGTAGGCCGGTCTGCTCTGAGAGAGGTCCAATGGCGAGAAGCTTGAGGATAAGAACCTTGCCCTTCTCTAGCTCGACATGGAACTCCTCACCAATTTCAGGCCGTGACAAAAAGTACCGAGTTGGCAGTACCGAGAGGTCGCCGTACTTGGTCGTCCACTTCTTGTAGTCCTCAAACACCTTGGGGTACATTATGTATGATGCCACATCACACTCTGTAGCATCACCCCACTTGGCTTTGAGATCCGCCTTGACTTTGACAATGTCGACAGGCTCGAGATAGAGACCAGGACGCTTGTCCATCTTTCTTCGCTCGCGGAGAGCCTGAGAACGAAGAGGCTCCGGGAATCCACCGTATGGCTGACCCATGAGACCCTCAAAGAACTCCAAGACCGATGACGGGAAGTCAAGCTGTTCGGCCTTTGCTAGGACATCGTCGTACGAGAGCTTGTTGGAGACCATGAATTGAGCCAGGTCACCAACGACCTTGGATGTAGGAGTGACCTTGACGATGTCGCCAAGCAAGTCGTTTGCCTGTTCGTACGCTTTCTTAGTCTGTGCCCACTGCTCACCAAGGCCTTGCTGTGAAGCTTGGAAGATGAGGTTGGTGAGTTGACCTCCAGGAATCTCGTGCTCGTACACTTCGGGGTCAGGGCCAGTCAGACCAGCCTCAAAAGGCGAATAGAGCAAACGGAGCTGTGCCCAGTAGGCGTCAAGATTGCGGATCATGTGGACATCCAGGCCAGCGTCGAAATCAGTACCCTCCAGCGATGAAAGGATGGCACCCATGCTGGGCTGTGAGGTCATTCCGGACATGCTATCGATTGCAGCATCAACAGCATCAGCGCCTGCTTCGGCACAAGCCACCATGGAGGCTACACCGGTACCTGCAGAGTCGTGGGTATGCACATGAATCGGTAGGCTGGGGTACTTCTCGCGGATAGCACCGATCAAAAGACGGGCTGCGCGTGGCTTGAGTACGCCAGCCATGTCTTTCACGCCCAGTATATGTGCCCCCATCTTGACGATCTTGTCTACAACGTTTAAATAATACTCCAGGTTGTACTTTTTCTTGGGGTTGAGCACTACAATGGTTAGTCATGTCAGACTTGAGGAATTGACAATACTTACTATCGCCAGAGTAGCACACAGTACCCTCGACAACACCTCCAGCCTTGAGTACGGCCTTGATACCAACTTCGAGTTGTTCGACATCGTTCAACGCGTCAAAAACACGGAAAATGTCAACACCGTTCTTCTTTGCCTGCTCACAGAAGTGAAAGATGGCATTATCAGGTAGAGACGAGTATGCCACTCCATTGGCTCCACGAAGAAGCATTTGGAATGGAATGTTGGGTACAAGCTTCCTCATCTTCCTAAGGCGATCCCAGGGGTCTTCGTACAGGAATCGCATGGCGACGTCAAAGGTAGCGCCACCCCAGCACTCAAGAGCCCAGGCGTTGGACAGAGCATGGCTAGTCTCCTTGGCGATGTTCAGCAGATCGACAGTTCGGACACGAGTTGCAAGAAGAGACTGGTGAGCATCACGCCAGGTGGTATCCATGATAAGACACCCCTTGTTTGCGCGGACGGCCTTTGCGAATCCTTCTGGGCCTTCCTTGAGAATGACGTTCCTCCAACCCTCGGTGCAGGGCACGGAAGTGTCAACCTTCTTGCCACTATGGTTGTGTATGGCTGGGATGGGAATGACGCCCTTGAACTTGGGCTCGCCGACCTGGCCCTTGATCTGACTGCCGTTGACTGCGAGGTCACCGAGGTATGCGAGGAGCTTCTGAGCACGGTTCTGGGAGCCAATCAAGTCGAAGAGCGCTGGTGTGTCATCGATGAACGTCGTCCAGCATTGTCCGTCGACAAACGTGGGGTGTGTGAGGAGCTTGATCAAAAAGGGGATGTTTGTCTTGACACCACGGATACGGAACTCTACTAGGGCTCGTAGCATCTTTCGTCTGACGATCTCGTATGTAGAACCACGGCACGAGCATTTGACCAACATACTATCGTAGTGAGCTGCGCAATAGAGTTAGCGTTGAGTCCGAAAAACGAGAATGAGAGAATAAGAAGACAATAGAAAAAGAAAACATTGGACATTAGGTATGAGGACAGTATGGCAGTGCCAGGAGGTTCTCAGGATACCACACGAACGAGTCGCTTCGATATCATCCTGTTGTGTCCAGTATGTCGGTATCCGAAATTGGGGAGCGTATAGACCTCTGGAATCGATATGGGAAACATGGGCAAAACAGTAAAAAAAAATGCGTGAAATGTACTTACGAGTGATGATGGCTCCCGCGAATCCATTACCACCGTCGAGACTGTTGGTGAGTTAGCAGTGCAAACACATGTGAGCCAGGGTGTCACATACCGAACTCCGTTACCACCAGCCGAACGGTACACCTCAATCTTTCCCGTGTCGGGTGCAAAGCTTTGGGCAGGGTCTTCTGTGGTAATTCGGCACTGGAAGGCGAAGCCACGGGTAGAGATGTGATCTTGAGTCAGGCCGAGCTGCTCAAGAGATGCGCCTGCAGCAATCTGGATCTGTGCCGCAACAATATCGATTCCAGTAACTTCCTCGGTGATGGTGTGCTCGACCTGAATACGGGGGTTGATCTCGATGAAGTAGTATCGGTTCCTTGGAAAGAGTCAGTACACACATATGCCGTGTGGCTCATGGCGACTTACTGTTGATCAACCAGGAACTCGGCGGTTCCGGCATTCCTGTACTTGACGCTCTGGGCCAGCCTAACAGCGTCGGCAAGAATGGCATCGCGGGTCTCGACTGGGAGATCCTTGGCCGGGGCGATCTCGACGACCTTTTGGTGACGACGCTGGACACTGCAGTCACGCTCGTATAGATGGACAACGTTGCCTTGGTTGTCACCGAGAAGCTGGACTTCAATGTGCTTGGGCTTGTCGAGGAAGCGCTCGACGAAGACGGTGCCGTTACCGAAAGCCGACTTGGCCTCTGACGTTGCGCGCTCAAACGAGTCCTTGAGCGACGATTGCTCGCGGACTACACGCATACCGCGGCCACCACCACCAAAGGCAGCCTTGATGATGATGGGAAAGCCATATTCGTCTGTGAAGGCCTTGACATCCTCAAACTTCTCGACAGGGCCGGGAGTACCTGGCACTACCGGGACGTTGCACTTGACTGCAAGCTTTCGGGCAGAGACTTTGTCGCCAAGGGCGTCGATGGTGTCAGGGGAAGGACCTACGAACTAGAGCAGATGTCAGCCTGAGTCACAGTGGATGCATGTGCCAAAGCCAAAGAGAGCCATTGCAGTCTGCGATGCCGGCCGCCTGGTGATTGGCCCCGCGCAGCCACAGCATGTCTGAGACCGATAGGCTCGGATAAGGCACTGGAACCCCTCGAAAAGAAATTTCGTCACAGGACTAGCAAAGCGGAATTACTTACAATGAGGCCGGCCTTCTCCACGTTCCGCGCGAACTCTGCATTCTCGGACAAGAAGCCGTAGCCCGGGTGAATCATGTTCACGTTGTGCTCGACAGCGATCTTGATGATCTCGTCGCCGGCAAGGTAAGCACCAACAGGCGTGTACTGGCCGCGGGCGCCAATCTCGTACGCCTCGTCGGCCTTCTGTCGGTGCATGCTGAGACGGTCCTCATGACTGTAGACTGCCACAGTGTGCAAGGACAGCTCGTGGGCTGTACGGAAGATACGGATGGGGATTTCTCCTCGGTTGGCCACTGCTCAACGTTAGAGGGCCACAACAGCGGAGGGCGTGAGAATGGGCACTGGCGACGTACCCAGGAGCTTCTTCAGCTGCATAATGGAGCTGCTCGCCCGCAGCTTGTGGTGGACCGAGTTCCTGTGGGGGTGGTGCTCGCCATGGTCCTCGTCAAAATCATTATCGTCAATGGCCGACGAGGCATTCTGGTCAATTGCAAGTGTCGTCATGTCGAATGACGGCTGTGTGCAGTGGGTGGGAGAGGGAGGAGGGGTAGGGGAGAGGAGGGGAGGAGAGATCTGGAAGCGGTGGAAGAGGGCAGCTCAAGGGCAATTTATTCTGGCTCCCGACCATTGAATACGCAGCCGGGGTCTACAGCTACAACAAGCCAGCGAGTCCAGTGTAAGTTTGATCCCAAACTCTGATCCACAGAGCCAAGCCAGATTGAAACACGCTCGTTGCTCGACGACTCTGCTGGACCCCGTCGGCGGCGTCAAAAGCAACGAAGCTATAGCTGCATGCCACGCGTGGTCAGAGCTCCATAGCGCGGGGGAGATAATGGAGGGGCAGTTCTGAGTCCGCCGACAAAGGGCGCCCCCCCTCTCCCCCCCATGCATGCGCGACACCATCGAAACTGTCATTTCTTGGATCTGCCATGCCACGCAGCCCACACCGGACTCTCAAACACACACGATCCCGTCCGCGGCCCATCCCACGCCATCGAGCCCGAGCAGCCAGCCAGCCAAGCCACGTTGTTCGGTACGAGAGACGCTCACTGAAACTTAAAAATCCTCACCGCCCACTACTGCAACCCCTCGAGTAAGCCATTTGCCTGCTCTTTTCCCGTTCCCATGCAGCCTCTGGCCCTCTGCGGCATAAGCTCGGTCCCATGCAAAGAATCCCATTTCCAATGCCCGCTTTTTTTTGTTGGCCTGCATTTGCCGCTACCCAGCTTTCCCAATGCTGTCTCTGTCCTCCAAACTACTCTCCCTTCCGGACCTCGGTCGGCGTTTGCTTATCACTCTGCGTACCTGCGTGGCCGTGACCATGACCGTGATCGTGACGCGTCGACGCAAATCCCAGAGTGCACATTGCAGCTTTCCTAGCCCTGATTCGCCGTTCGGATCCTGATAGCACACACAGCATTGTCTAGACTCCATGGGAAGCTACAAGGAACCTTCAGACCGGTCAAGCTAGCGCATAGCAACCATCTGAGCCTTTTAATAGCTGGCCATGATTGACATCGTACACCAGTCCGCGGCGGGGCTTAAAACACTCGCTACTTGGCATCTCGACACACGCATCCCAGACTTGGATCCAATGCTTTGCAGGAACCGTGCCTCTACTCGCTTCGTACAGTTTGCCGCTAATCAACCGACTCGATACATGTCCACCCTAGTCCATCAACCGTCGTCATTAACTCGTCTTCGTACCTCTACCATCGGCTACGCAACCCGTCTGCATTGCGGTCAAGCTAGTCACTCGGCCTCGGATAAGCAAACTGCATCGGTGCAAATCAAGTCAAGTCATTAACTAGAGTACAAAGCCATGGATGCGTTCTTCGTCCAAGCATCTAAACTCACGCTTCACCTGTAACGCCTATAAAGTACATTGTCGCATAGTGCTCATTATGTATGCACCCGCCCCGAGCTTTTTGGCTCCACCAAACATCAAATATGTAGGCTGAAGAGACTATCAAACCCACTCCACTTTTCACAGCACCCATTCCACCCTAGTGCATACTACCTAGACTCAGAAAGCCCTGTAGCTTCCAGTCGGCTGCGGGGCAATGCCGTTAGCCTGTCCATAAGGACCCGGGGAAGGAGCCGAAGCGATCGGACCCTGCGTGAGCATGAGACGCGAGCCCAAGATCGGAGTGTCTTCCTCCTTCTTCTGCTGCGAAGCTTCGCGAATCTTGCGCTCCTCATTATCCTTCTTCAGTACCTCAATCACGGCCGACTGCTGGGAGATGAGGTTGATCATGTATGGCTGATGCAAAGTTAGTCACGTTCACATCTGACTCAGCAGAGAACACATACCATGGTGAAGTCGTGAAGACCATTGCGCCATGACATTTCGAGAATGACATCGGGCCGAAGGAGGTCATAGCAGGCATAAAGCATACCGACGTAGCATTCGCGGCTGCCAATGTCGACAAACTACAAAAACAGTCAGTTGTGGACGACAACAACAGCCAGGTCAAACTTACGTATCGGAGCAGATCCTCAACAACATCTGACTTGCCTGACATGGCCGACGTTTCAATGGCATCCTTGAAGAGCTTGTCCTGCTTCGATAGCGTAATGGACTTCTCCCAGCGCTTATTCTTGCGGTAGATGTCGGCAGCAATCTGGCGGAAGAATACAAGGTCGTGCTTCTCCAGACGCTGGGCCAGCTCGACTGGGTCGTAGTTGTCGTAGTTGTTGACAGAGTCGCGGAGCGTTTTGTAGTCCTCCTCTTCGATCAGAAGGTCGTTGAGAGCGTTGTTCACCTCACGCTTGTTCTGCGATTGGACATTGAGAAGGAAGGGTTTGATGAGAGGGATGTTGTCAGACTTGACAAACATGCGAACCACGCGATTCACGTCAATCCGGGGAGTAAGCGCTTGCAGGAGATCAGTCAAGAGAGTAGGTTGCTCCTCAAGGTAGAACCCCAGAGCCCGGTAGTAGATCTCGACGTTGGTGGCCTTCGTGATGGTATCCTTGAAGGCCTGATGTTCCCAAGCATCTGCAGCACGCTCCATCATAGCAAGAGCTGCATTGTCCCATTCGTCGTAGTGTACGTAGAGAAAGATTAGCTCGGGCCAAAGATGTGCTTCCTCACACGAGCGGATCATCTTGGGAATGTTGATTCTGGACCAGAAGAGACGGAGGTGCTCCATGACACGCTCAGGATGGTACTTGGCGAGCGCATTGCCTAGTTCTGTGAACATTCCCATATGGGCTGGAGATATTCAGTTAGTCTGCAGTACAAGTTATGATCGTTCATGAGTATACACATACCTCGTTCCAATCCAAGACCAGCCTCCAGGACACTGATGAGTTCATCGAAGTAGCCATTGCGCTCATACTGCTTGACAAGGTCGGCAAGTTCTTCAGCATGAACAATGAGATTGAGGCCGCAAATCTGGGCAAGGCGGAATTCCTTTTTCGCAACGCAGGCTTCGTTGACTTGACGCCAGACTTTGACTTGATTTGCCTTCCTCGCGCATTCAACGGCAGCCTGGTAGTCTTCAAGGTGAACAAGAGTTGTAGCAAGCTTGGCCCAGTTGGAGATGCTAGTATAGAAGATCTTGGCAGCCTCATGGTAACCCTCTTCGTAAGCCTTGTCACCAGAGGCTTCGATATCGGCAACATTGGTAGCGCGTAGAAAGTCCTCAAGCTCTGGCAGCTGATTCGTACGAGCAAAGCAGAATGCCAAAGCCGTATCGATGGGTACCTCCCGGAGTGTCTTTCGAGCCATCCTCAAGAACTTGATCAGATCTTCGTCTTTGCCAGCGTGAGTCGCAATTTCAATGACTTCCAGGAAGTTTGAGGCATCTCCAGCGCGAATATAAGACTCGATAGAGTCAGTCACACGCAGGCCGTCCAACTGAGCCTTTGCAACTCTGCTCCATACTTCTGGTGTATCGACCCTGTCTGCAAACTCTTGTGCCCTATCAATGGATACAATGTGGTCGATCAGGACGTTGACAGCCTCCACATGGTTCTCGTGCTTCTTAAAAATCTCAAAAGCTTCGTCATACATGCCAACCTCGATACATTGCTGGGCAATATCCTCGGGGGTGTATTGATCGAGCTGCTGGATGTAACCCATGACTCTGCCGCGGTCAGACTTGCATGCAGTGAGCATTAGCAAGTTTTGGAGCGAAGGGTTGTCGCTGAAAGTGGAAGGCTCCAGTATGATCTTCTCCAGCAACTCGATCAGTTCCGCAGGCATGTCACCAGTGATGAATGCCTTCACAGCAACAGAAACTTTGTCAGGGTCCGTGGACGAAGGAACTGCTGACGAAGTAACTTGATCAACTAGGGATCGACGGTGTATGTTGTTGGGACTGCATTGAAGTTAGTCAGAGTCCTTGAACTGGTTGTCTATCGGCAAACGTACCTCAATACGTAGTCCCAAATCTCAGAGTCAGCCCGCTCCAACAGATAGCGAGCCTGAGCTTTGAACATGGCATTCTCATTGGTGACATGAATGAGATCGAGGTCATTATTGCCCTTGGAATATGCTATGAAAGCCAAGCTAGGGTCTCGCTTTTCACAGTATTTTCCAACGACTAGCGTGTCGTATTGGTCGTTCTCCTTTAGGAATTTCTCCGGATTGTTGTTGCTATCAATGTAAATCTTGGCCAAGGCATTGTATACGGCTTGTTGTTGGTTGCCGCTCGCCAACGTCTGCTCCAGGAATGGTAGAAGCATTTTGAGTCGGTTTCGCGATTCGACCTCTGCAACCAGCTCATCAATCGGAATAGAGGATGGCGTCACTGAAGCCAGAAGACCCTTGATGATGTTTTCGTCACAGTCAACGTCGAGGAGACCACCAATGACAGCGGGTGTCCTGGCAGGGTTGACGCGTTGAACGTAGACTTCGATGGACTTGAACTGCTGTTTCTTGTAAAGGTGGAGCACCAGATCGTGCACAAAGTTGAACCGATCACAGACGATGATGAGGGGTAGCTGTTCTGTTAGGTTGGCTTCCTTCAAGAAGTTCTTAACCTTTTCACCGTTGAGATAGTCTGGACAGGGAGTTAGTCATACATTGTTCCAGACGTCAAAAGATAGAGTAGTAACACTTACTGCTCTCACGGCAGATGCGCTCAACCTCGTTGAGTTGGCCCATGGTGGTCGCCGCCTCAATGTATTTGAAGTGTACATCGGGATCCTCGCTTACGTTGACGATGGAACCCAGGAAGAAATACAGTCCCTCGGCAGTTCTGTGCTTCTCCAGTAGATCAATGATTCGGGTAGCGCCTAGCAAGTCTGAATATTTTTGTGCAATGCGGATAACAGCCTGCAGATTTTGCCGGATGTTCGTCGTAAGCATGGCGTCCAATGACTCGAGCGAAAGCTCTACAGTAAGCTGGCCAAAGTAATTGATCAGCCACTCCTCCGGAAGCTTGTCTGTTTGGACGATGATGCGCTTAATGGCAGTCGGATCATCGTTGTGTTCCAGGGCGCGTGTAAGCAGGCCAGCGTTCTCGCAAAGTTGAGCAATACGCATCTTGTCGTAGTGGTGGAACATCTCATTGCCCAGGATGGCATCAGCGACTTGGGGAGCGTTAAGCAAGTTCATTTCGAGCAACTTGGTCTGCATGGGGCCCTCCTCGGGTAGGTCGTTGGAGAGGACATCCAGAAGAAAAGCTGTTGCCTGTTGAATCATGCCTTGAGATTGGAAGATGTCGACAACACGGTCGATGCTGATGAGCGGCCCGCCCTCGTTCTTCGCCAGCTGAGAAGCAAACTCGGTTCCCTTATCGGGCGAGATTCTCACGACATGCTGGAGCAGGACGTTGTAATCGGGGGTGTAGCCGACACCATTGCAGTACTGTAGGATGAGGTCATAGTGGCCAAGTTCTGCGAGTGCTGCGACAACCTTCTGGGACACGTTTGCCTCCTTGTAGATGGCTAGAGCAAGGTTCAGGTCATGGGGCTTAGCCAGGTCGCCAAGCTCTTCTGAGCAGTGAAGCTTGCCCTCCTTCTGCCATTTCTCGATAAGGTGCTTACGGCCCTGCGCAAAGACAGGTCGAGCCAGCTCCAATGTCTCTTCCTTGTTCAATCCACCCTTGTCCAGTAGCTGGCCGAAATATTGTAAAAGTACAGTTATTTGGCCGGGCTGGTTGGGGACTTGTCGTAGTCGGTTGATCGTGTTCATGGTGCGCAAAAAGCCTCGAGGAGAGTTGGCGGCAACCTTTGCTGCTTCCGAAAAGTTTCCCTGCGTCATGAGCGTCTCGAACCGCTGCGAGTAGAGTTGGTCGGCACCGGGGAGTCCACCCTTTGAGGCAAGCTTGTATGCAATCTCTGCACATGCCGGGTTCTCCATAATGTATGGAATCAGTGTGTCTTCGCGGATGGTTGTGTGAAGTACTTGTCCACGCTTGTTGATGACGACTACACCAGTGCCTTCGTCATCACGCGCTGTGGTAAAGACCGTCTCCTCGGATATTCTGTTCAAGAACAAGGCGGTACCAGTCTCGAGATCGTGGAGGTGAATGAAACCAAACTTTGTGATTACGATTAAAATGCCGTACTTGTGAGCAATGTGAATGCCGAGCGGAAAGTCGCCAGTGCCCTCAGCGGGCCAGTGGATTGGAATGAGGCGCTTCGGGAAGGCTGGGTTCGCGGAGTTGTGGTCGACTTCGACAATGTTGATCTTAGCCTCGCCCGTGGACGACTTGACAGCAAAGGCAAAGATCTTGGTATCGGTCGATGCGCCATCGAGGCGGAGGGTACCGAAGGTGGCTGCATGACCCTCGAGGGGCTGACTGACGTTCCTAGCCTTGGAAAAGAGCTGCATGTTGCCCCGAATGCCACCGGCAGGGTTCGAGGTGATTCCCACCAGGCAAGACCAGCTCTCATCGTCATTGGTGACATAGTTGATGATCTGGTTGTTCTATACAAAGAATTAGATGCAATCAGCAGCATGAGCAAGTTTGCCTACCTCGAGCTGTTCTTGGCGGTCGAAGATCTTGCGCGGCGCAACAGCGTTCTTGGAGTCGAGCACATCCCAATGATATACAGCCTTTGTGCTGACAAGTGCGAGTGTCGTCTGGCTGATCCACCTCCAGAATTGAATGTCTTCTTGGTGGCTGTATGTCTGTAGGCGCTCCTTGGTCTCCAGGTTGAACAGCTGCAGCGTCCGGCCTTGTGCCTTGAGGGCGATGATGGGCTCGGTCAAGTGCATAATGGCACTGTCGGCGCGGATCGGTCTCCGGATTACATTGTTGGTATTCTTAAGGTCGATAATGACGGTCTCGGCGGGCGCGTTGGCTTCGTTGTTGACTTGGCGCACGCAAACGTACTTGTCCGACTCGAGCGTCTACGCTTGTCAGCAAATCCGCGGGGATTGGGGTGTTTGTGTAGACCACATACACAGTTTTGCCATGATATCGACGCCGGCTGGAGCTTGTGTTAGCTTTTGATCCTTGCTGCCTGCAGAGAACCTAGCTAGGAATCAACGTACGAGGATGTTGAGATTCGTGAGCTGTCAATTGTTAGCGCTGGCCACAGAAAATTACAATCTATTCAATGCGGGACATACCAGCGTCGGCTGCGTGACGTGCAATGGAACTTGTCGCTGGGCCATGTTTGCGACAGTCCAGCTCCGACCTCACCGGAGTGAGAGAGCGCGAAAACGGTGGGTATCGGAAGGAAAGGAAGAAGTAGACCCAGATGCACAACTCCAGAGGCGCGCAATAGGAAATGAGGGACGAGTGTATAAGGCGGGGTGTAGGGGCGGATGGGTGATGCTGTTTGAGAAAGGAGCTACCTCGTGTTGTTTCCACATACGCTGGATCGACCTATTCGTGCTGATGTAATCACCCGATCAGGCAAGCGTAAGGATAGCCGCGGTGACGTCTGTTACAGCGACCAATAAGAAGGTTGTCGGCGCCAGACTATCAATCTGTGCAATGAGTCTGTCAGGAATGGAAGAGAGATTCGAGGTTCAAGATACGTTGTACATGCGAAGCTTTGTGGATCTCAACTTAGCAACCTTCTGAATGGTTTGTTCCTGCATATTGCAAGGACGCACTGTCTATCACCTCTCATGCTGGAACCCCGGAAACTGATTACAATATACTATCAAAAGTAATTCTTGTGGATTAACTATATTCCTCAAGGATAAACCATACAAGACATTCAAGAAGACCTCCATGAAGAACGAAATATTACACCATATTACATTATTATCTCCAAAAACTACTTATCCCGTGTACTGATACCAAGTCTTCTCGAAAACTATACCTTGTAATGCCTGCTTGCGACATTAGAGAAAACTGCAAATATCGATGATTTGTATACCATACGGCGTAATCTCGGTCCTTGAAAGCCAACAACGAACTATAATCCAACCTCTTGGAACTTTGACTCACGGTTGGGACTTCCTTTTCGTGCATTTTCAACCTCAGAGCCAAACGCTGGCGGTGGTGCAAGGTTTTCGTCAAAGTGGTCTCTGGCTTCCTCAAAGTTTTCTGCTCCAGACGCTGCTGTCCCTCCGCTAACAACACGTTCTGGTGAGCGACCCCTGGCCATGTCAAACTCATCTCCATCACTAGACAGGGAAGAGACATCCGAGTAGCGGTCATCATCGACATTATCGACATGAGGAACATATGCGGGCTTGGTGCGAACCGCTTCTGTTGACGCATCTGCCAAGGCAGACATGCGGCTTTCTGTGGACGCGCGGTTAGACTGTATGGTGCTTTTCGACGGCTGTGACTGAGAAGGAACATGTGATACAGAATCTCGGAGTGCTGCACCACCGACGAAAGCTGTCTCGTTTTCTTTGGTACTTTCATCGGGCTCAGCTGCGGGAGAGTGCTTCGAGCGCCGCTTTAACTTGTTGAGAAGTGATTTGAGTCCCTTGGGAGGTCCAGGCGAAGTCACGACAGCTGATTCGTGATCGTGTCCAGGTGTATTCCGGATTTCCGTGGAAGGCGTCGGCTCTTGGTACAAGTCTTCGTTGTCGCGCATGGTGATGTCTTCAGTCGTAGAATCGGCTACTGGAACATCCTTTGACTTGTGTTGTTCTCTAGCTAATCTATCCTCCTCTAGTTTCTTCGTCTTCTCGGCTTCCTTCTCTTGTTTTGCTGCCGTCTTCTCCTCAGCAGCTCGTGCTTTGGCGGCCCTCTTCTCTCCCTCTATTGTAGAATTAGCAATGCCAGAATTAAAGCGGCAATGTGTACTTACCCCTCCCCTGCTTTTCTTCGGCCTTGATTTCAGCAGCACGCTCTTTCTCAGTTTTGATCCGGCGTTTCTCATGTTCCATGTCAAGTCGACGCTCCTCTTCTTCGGCCCGCCGCTTTTCATCTTCAGCCAGACGCTTTTCGGTCTTCTCAGTAATCTCGTCTAGGGTTGGTTGAATTCTTGCTTGAGCAATGGCATCAATATCTGCCTGGTCCATCCATTTGCCATTACCAATGTGTACTCGGCCATGGTTCTCCATACGAGCTTCGGAGTTGGCAACTGCACGTTTACGGGCCTTTTCATCCCATTCGTCTATCATTGTAGACGACATCTTGCCGGTCTCATCAAATATTTTCTTGTCCATGCCTTGCATCTGAGCCTGAACTCTACGCTGCGCTGCAGCAAGCAATGATTTGCGATCATTCTCACGCTTCTTTGCGTCGACGTCAGCCAACTGTTTGTTAAACTGTTCCATCTGCGAGCGAATGCGCCTTGAGCGGAAATCATCTTCGTCCGAATCTGATGTTTCCACAGGTGCAGTCTCTGAAGCACTATGAGCGCGATTGCGGCCACGGCGCATAGTGAGCTTCGAGCGAGTTGGCTTTTCATATCCATAGTAACTTCGGTACGCGGCATTCTCATCAAATCCAATCTTGGCCAGTCTTTCCTGGGCGAGTTTTTGAGCAGCTTCCTGGATGCCGATATAGCGCATCGCTTGTTGCTTGATGTCAGCCTCGCCAGTTAGCGGCTGCTGACTATGTGCCGCAGTTGCACCAGTATGGGCGGCAGACCTCCCAGATGCACTATCAATACTTTGCTGTTGTACGTCATAGATCTTCTTAGCCATGGATATGGCAGACGCACGAAGAGCGTCGTTATGCTTCTTCTCTTCGGTTTCCAGCGAGATAGGAGGAGTACTGGTGTACATGTCTCGTGATATGCTCTTCGCATGCTGAATACGAGCTGCCTCCATTGCGCCGTTGCCAAGACGATTGGATTCGACTGCATTGGCCTGCGGTTTAACTCGCGTGGATGCACTATGTGCAAGCGTCGCTGCGCCTAATGCATTCTTCGCCGAGTTATGAGCGTCTGGATATAGCGGTGGGGGTATTGGGTTAGATTGAGCGCGCATCCGTCGCGAGGCAGAGTGTGCGTCTGTGGCTGCGGTAAAAGCATTCTTCCTGTTCTGGTTTGTGTGTCCCTGGTCGACGTTGGGACCAGGTGCTTTCTTGCGCATGGCAATGGTCGCGGCGGAATGACCATCAGCGCTGGCCTCGGGCTGCCATGCATTCGTCTTCACAGCGTCTCTGTGAGCGAGCAGAGCTGCTTTTGAGCCTGCCGTACTAGCTTCTGGTTGCCATGCTGGGGCCATCTTGTAGCCGTTTGCAATCAAGGCCGCCTTGCCTGCTGCCGACGACTGTTCGGGCTTCCACCACTCTGGGCTCTTCTTGTTCTGGTCAGCCAGTAAGGCGGCGGCACTGGCAGACGACTTGGTGTCGATGCCAACGACAGGATAGCTGGGAAGATCCTGTGCTTTTGCGTACTTGAGACTGGTGGCAGCGCCTGGCAATTGAAGTCAGAACATGGTATATTACGAAGTTAACAAAGTGCACTCACTGGCGGAGGAGAGCTTGCCGTTGGCCCCGAGCGGATTTGCGCTGCTCCGCGACTCGTTTGCCTTGATGGGTTTGGGAGGGTTGTGTGAGTACAGCGCAGCTGCGGATGCCTGGTTTTGCAATGCGCTACTCTTTGGCTGATGCGCCGATGGATCCGGACAGTGCATCTTGGTGTCGGCAGGGAATCGCGGTGGATCCGCCTCTTCCGTGGTCCTCATGGATCTATTCTCAGAAGCTGGGGGCGCGTTTGCAGCAAGTGCCGTAGTCGCCATAGTGAAGGCGGAAATCAACGGAGCACTGTTCTGGGAGAACACAAGTAGTATTGTGGGAAAGTTGGTAGTTGGCCAAACACCAGTGAAGGCTACTGACTGCGGCACCCTTCATGGCTTGATGACGATGAAGACGGTGATGTCATAGCGACTCTAGACAGTTGCCGTAAGCTGTGCTAGTACATAAGCGTGTGCAAGGTTTCGTGTGGAGTTACACCCGCACGCCGATCTGCGTCCGTTCTTAGCCGATGCAGGGAACTCGAAAGAGGCGTCGGGGCGATCATGGCTGTGTTGTTTTGTGAGCGAGCGGTTGAGCTACCGTAGAAACATTGGATAATATCAAAGGCATTTAGTAGGTATCTACCTTATAGATATCTCTCTCTCTCTCTTCAAGAGTAAAAGCCACTTTCTTAGTGAGCTAGCTAGATATAGACTAGCACCACGCTAGTCTATATCTAGTTAGCCCCATTCTCGTCCTATATAGACTATCTCTTATACCTTGCTCAAGAGGCTATCTACTGTTCTCTCTACTCCTAGAGTATATCTAACTAGTTTACCTATCTATATAAAGTATACCTTACACTCTTGCTTATATTAACTATGTTACTATACAGTATACTTGCGTTCTTCCTACCTATTACGTGGCTTCTACTTAGCCGATGGCGCTTCAAACGCTTTGCGCATATACCCAATCAATTAAAGTCAAACTTCTTCATTGGGCATCTTGGGCATATCGCGGCAGAATTCAGAAAGGCTGAAAGTAGTACCATGCATCCGGGTAGGAGCGATATGCTGGTAACCGAACCCCACTGACTTGCAACATAGATTACGTGTTTGAAAAGATATGGAATGCTCATGGCAGACCCGAATTCATGTTCTTTGATACAAGACCTGTCCAGTATCCACTGCTGCTGGTTACCTCGCATGCAATTGCGGAGCAGGTCTCCCAAGCAAGCAAATTGCAGCCGTACAGTGTGGACAAATCTCCCACTCTCCGGGATGGGTTTGGCGAGTTGTTTGGCAAATACTCATTGCTCACCGAAAACGGCGAGTCCTGGAGAGGGCTTCGCAAAATATTCAATCCTGGATTTGCACCCCAGCATCTGCTCTCGCTGCTTCCGGTCATCATTGACAAAACCTACAAATTCATGGAAAAGCTCGACGACCTGGCCGAATCTGGTCTTGCCGTTGAGATGGAGCCTTACTGTACTAACGTAACTTTCGATATAATGGGCCAAGTAATCACAAACATCGACTGCAAAGCACAGGGTGAGGATAGCAAAGCCCATGATATTGTCCGCCATTTTCGTACGCTCAAGGCACTGTACGACCAACAGAATGGCCTCACAGCGTCTTGGCTGAACGTGCCGAAGAACATTAAGAAGTATGTTTACAGTAAACGACTGGATGCTGCCGTCAAAAAGTGTATCCAGGAGAAGTACGCAGAAACCCAAGCCGACCACAACTTAGAGACAAGGACAACAAAGGATAGATCTGTTCTTGCGCTAGCGCTTCAAGATATTGAACAACTAACGCCACATATCCTGCAGTCTACAGCCGATCAGGTCAAGACCTTCTTATTCGCTGGACACGATACAACTTCCATTTTACTACAGAGGTTATTCTATTCTCTCTCGATACACCCAGATTGTCTCGCAAAGATACGCGCAGAACATGACGCCATCTTCGGCGACACCGATCCATGCCAAGTCTTCCTTGCCCGGGCCGACGAGACCATGCGATCGCTCAAGTACACGTCTGCCTGTATCAAGGAAGCACTGCGCCTTTGGCCTCCAGCAGCATCGGCCCGGATGTCACACAACGGCTTCAAGATTCGCACATCGGAAGGAGATCAGGTGTGCATAGATGGAACCGTCATCTATAACTGCCACCACATCATCCAGCGCGACCCAATGGTATACGGAGAAACAGCAGAAGACTTTATTCCCGAGCGATGGTTTGGTAACCTGGACACAAGCAGCGCCACGGCAAACGACGATAGCTCGTCAGCCGGAGACAGCAAGTCACCGATTGGCGCATGGAGACCATTCGAACGAGGTCCGCGCAACTGCATTGGCCAGGAGCTTGCCAATATCGAAGTAAGGGTTATTATCGCATGCGTCATGCGCCGGTATGACTTTATCAAAGTTGGGCTAGGCGAGCTTGAGATGGACAGTAAGGGAGAGCATATTATAGATGAAAAGGGAAAATACAAGACGAAATCAGAGTTGATCAATGTAAGTGGAGCGCCTCGGTTCTAATAGATCAAACAATCAGCTAACTTGTAGTAGACAATGTGCATTACCTCTAAGCCTGTTGACAATACCATAATGCGCGTCAAGATCCGTGACAATGGTTTGAAAGCAAGTTGAGGTTTTTTTGGGAAAAGAAAAAGAATTATCAATATCTGTTCTCAATCACTTGTGTATAAAGACTTGTTGCTCCCTAGTATAACATGTACAAAGATGAATGGAG
Organism: Drechslera avenae; assembly: GCA_034640345.1. Taxonomy (NCBI): domain Eukaryota; kingdom Fungi; phylum Ascomycota; class Dothideomycetes; order Pleosporales; family Pleosporaceae; genus Drechslera; species Drechslera avenae. Next base: position 53,547 of record JAXRVH010000001.1, read on the forward strand.
AGAGAAAAGGGAGTCAAGAAGGTAGTAAACACCGATTGAGCTATAGCCACAACGATCTTACCACCGTTTATCACCCAAAACCCCGTCTTTTTTCTTCTCCCACCAAGCTCGGAGTAGTTTCATTGTTAGGAAAATTTATGCATTTTACTTTTTTTCTCCCACTGTGACGAAAAGCGATTGACTATGATAAGCGCTGCTTGGGTCTTTAGCGCATCTAGTTTTACCCCATGGTAAGCGGACCACGAGTGAGAACCATGAGTATATTCTCCGGCCCAAACAATACATAGGGGTTTCCTAGCCTAGCATCCACGGCCACTATACATCTTGGGTGGGAGCGCTCGTAAAAAAGAGACCCATTGGATTCCAGTCTAGTTCCGACAGACTATAGATATTGGAGAAGCTTAACCTAACCCACCCAACATCCACACGCTGTAGATTGGGCTGTGGGCTCGATAATTTAGAGGTCTTCTTCATTCTCGTCATCCCCACCTCGCCACCTTGGAAGGTAAATGCATGCTTTCGAAGCATTCACCACCTCAGATTTTTTACTGGTGGAAGCTTTCTCGGTCGGTCGGTCGATTTACTGAGTTTCCTCCTACTCCCTTCAACGAGAGTCTAGACTTTCTTGGCTAATCATGATCAGGTGTCGAAATTGTGCTGACAACCCCCCCCCCCCCCCCCCCCCCCCCCCAAAAAAAAAAACACACTAATAAATGATGCACGTGCTCGCCATCCTCCTCAATAGACACAGCGTTTTGCCACATCAAGAACTGACCCTTTACCGTGTCCGTTCAATCAAGAATCTCTAGCTGTGGAAGCTTTTGGTCTGGATCATGTACATGGTTTAGCCATACGGGATGGAGGTATGAGTCGCCTGAGTCAGTAGCGGGGTTTGACCACCGAGAAGTGAGTGGATGAGCGACATGTCGTGTCTATCAATCGTGTGTGAGGGAATACTCGACAGCACCGCTTGGGCATTTACCAGCGTATCTTAAGCCAGAGATAACAACATTTCGCAATGATTTCCCTTAGCTTTCGATTCCCGTAGTTGAGCTAATGGGTATCTCCAACGCCCAACGCCCTATGCTGTCTCGAATGCTCAATTCTTCCTATACTTCACTGGGATATTCTTCTCCACTATCCCCCTAAGCTCCAGTCTCTCCCACTCCTCCTGCCTCGCCTCCTTCTCCTCATGCATCTTGAAATGCGCAATGTCCTCTGGGTGGTTCAGATCCTCCTCCTTGACGTCGTCCCCACTATGGTACTTCTCCCAATGATGGATTTCATATTCGTACTCGTCATCTCCGTGGTGTCCTGGGCCAAAGCCAAAGTCTGGTAACTTGACACCCTCAGAATCTTTTTGTAGAAACTCGGCGCGGGTGATGGCGCCGTCTTTGTCAATGTCAAGCATGTCGAGGATGGTATGGACAACGCCTTGTTTTTTTGACTCGGGGATGGAGGCGCTAGACACGTCTTCGAGGCCGTAGGTTCGGCGGATGTCTGCAGCGGTCCAGAGCCCGGTGCCCTCGTAGTCGTGAAGGTTGAAGAAAGTGGTGGCGTCGAAGCCAGAGATGTGATGTTCCTCTACCAGGATTTTAGCGTAAATTCTGGCTATTTACGTTATGAAATAAGAAACGTGAGAGTAGTCCATACCAGCCATGTGCCGCGTCGCCCAGTCTGCATCGGGCGGGACTTCAACTTGCGCGTGCTCGTGACTACCGTGCGCTGCGGCATTGAGTGCGCACGATAACAGCAAGAGTGCGCTGAACGGTAACCGTAACATGAGAGACATATTGGTGAGGTACTGAGTGACGAGAACGTGTAAGGATTGCGCTGCATCGTGGTGTTGAGGGCCAGGGGATCGGGCTAACGACTGTCTAGTCGCCGACACTATGTCATAAGGGTCTGAAACATTTCCGCCCACTTTCAGGCTTTCGCGTCTTCATCACCATCTCACAATGAACGTGTTTGTGCTTCTCAGCTTGCTGTTTTTCATCCCGTTGCTTTTCTTCCTTGTGTTTCTTGCTGCATCATCATGTATGGGCGATGGCTTTCGCGCTAGAGTGGCCGGTGTCACCTTCAATCCTCGAAATGCATCTTTCGGCCGCAACTACACGCGAGGCTTCGGTTCGGGAGCTGGCAGCGCTGGGTGGGAGCAAATTGAGATGGAAGATATGCTAGGGGAAGATAGCGATTCGGATTGAAAGGTCCGGCGGATGCGGAAAAAAGCATGGGCTGCGTTGGCCCTCGTATCTTCCACACACCACGGTGCGACCCAAGTGCTCTAGAACTCTAGATCCTGCTTCTTCGGCATTGCACTACCACCAGCCGCTTCCCTTACAGCCTCCTCCTGTGCTTCGGTATCACCCTCCATTGGCGGTAAACTGAACTTGGCAATCACAAATTTGCGCCTGCTCAGCGTAAATGCCATGTCCTCGCCTAGATCCTCCGCACCGCCACCTCCACCCTTCTCGTTGAATACCGGTAGCTTGTGCACTGCAAGCATACCCTGTGGTCGCTCTTCGTCCTTGGTCGTACCTGCTGATTGTGCGAGCGCCTGCATACGGGAATACGGAAACGGAGAGAGTTCGAACACGCCGTCAGATAGGATCTCTATCCATCGCACAAGGCCGGCGGAGCGTGGATATAGCGTCAAGGGGAGTGTGATTATTGCAGTTAATCTGGTTGAGTACTGTCGGAGTAGCGCGCGCAGAGCGTGAAGAAACTGGAGCACGGCTGTTGGATGTGCTGACCAGGGAGGATATAGCGCTGGCGAGAGGAGAGACGGTATTACGGCGCGATGTATCGTATGCGAGGGTGTCGAGTCGAGCTGATGTCTAATGTTTTCCAATATCGAAGGGAAGGGTGACATGGAAGCCCCTGTGGGTGCAGGTATAGCGATATAGTTGATCGCGGTTCCTACCGGTAGCGTAAGGCGCTTCGCGAGATCGAACTTGTGGGAAAACACTGCCTCTTCTTGTTTCGTCCCTTCTCCTTGGCTTGCCGTCCTTTGCACACTTGGAGAACCTATCCCATGTATTGTCAGAGTCGCCCTAGATGATATTTTGCATTGCTGGGCTAAGTGTACAAAACGCACCTCTAGCGCTCTCAAACTGCCCCAATCCTTCATATCTCCAAGCGATTTTCATTTTCTCCGCCCTTTCCTTTCCCTCTTTCCTCTTATCGTGTTTGTCTTCTGATATTCCTGGCAATTCCCTTCCCCAAACCTCTCCCATACCTACTACGTGCACTTTATGGCCCTGGACCACTCCTTCTGCAGCATAAAAGCGTAGTAATGCGCCTGCATAATCGGTCGTTCCGCTCTCGGATATCAGGATCGAGTGCCCCAGGGCCAAACCAGCGTGTCCTGCTAGCACACCGTCTAGCGAGGGTGTGCCAGTCGAGGTAGTAGGGCGACCGTCAATGGGTGAAGGGCGGACGCCTGGGGGTGTCGGTGCTGGATTCGTTGACGGCAGGGGAGGAGATTCATTTGGCACGTCTTCTCCTGCTGGAGCGCGTGATAGCGCTACATTGCGCTTGCGAAATGCCATTTTTGGGCTTTGGAGGGGCGTGAGTCGCGACTTTTGGAAAATGTTGGAGGGGCTATCGATAAGACTAGCGTTAGACGTCATGCCTGAGGCATTCATCCCCGCGATCCTAAGAGTCGAACCTGGTGAGCATTGAAAGATGTACCAGGAATTCAAGGACGAATATTGCGACTGAACGGATCAGCGTGGTCGAGGGTCGGATATTAGAACTCTACTGCTCTGAGGAGTCTATTCTTATTAAGACTTCGACTTCAGATCATTCAACTTTCCAGTGGGAGTTCAACTAAAAGATCGAGGTTGCTACAACTTCTGCGAATAGCTTCCTGGAAAATCAGGAGTCAGCACTTCAGACGCTCATGGCATATATATTTAGATGGATGGCGTGGGACAGGGCGGGACGCACTAGCATCCAAAGGTAGCTAGCTCAGCCGCCGTTAGTGTGCTTTATACCAGATACCAATACCAATCATGTTTTTAATTTCCTCTACATCACCATTTTCGATTTCATAAAAGCCGAATTTCAAACATGAATATGGCTGAAGAGGACGACGTAGAATCAGGGCTAATACCAAGCCTCTACAAACCTCCCGCCTTACTACCGATAGCACAACTCAAGGATCAACTGCTCTATACTATCGAAACGTACCCGGTGACGGTTGTCGTTGGCGAAACGGGAAGCGGTAAACCCCCCCATTGAACTGTAATTTGTGTCTACTAATGACTGATTCTTAGGCAAAACAACCCAAATACCAAAATTCCTGCTTGAGGCAGGCTGGTGTAACGCAGGCCAACAGATAGCAATAACTCAACCGCGGCGCATAGCATGCACGAGCGTAGCGGCAAGAGTAGCAGAAGAGCTAGATACTCCGTTAGGCCAGAAGGTGGGGTATAGTATCAGGTTCGAGGATGTTACTTCTGCAGCAACGCAGGTGAAGTTTGTGACCGATGGCCTACTACTACGCGAAATGCTCGTTGATCCCCTACTATCTCGGTACTCAGTCATCATGGTCGACGAAGCACACGAGCGAAGCTTGTCATCTGACATTCTGCTCAGCTTGCTGAAGAAGGTGCTGAGAAAGAGAGAGGATCTACGGGTCGTGGTAAGCAGTGCCACATTAGAAGCAGAGCGCTTTCTCGACTTCTTCAACTCCGACGAAGGCGAAATAATACACTGCAAGAACAAGGAAGAATTCGGCTACATCATAGGCATTGAAGGCCGCACATATCCTGTCGACATTCAATACCTCCAGGAACCCACAAACAACTACGTCGAAGCAGCCATCGACACAGTCCTCAAGATCCATGAGCACGAAGTCGCAGGTGACATCCTCGTATTCCTAACTGGCCGTGAAGAAATTGACGATGCCATCGACCAACTCAGTGAACAAATCGCCGACATGTCCTCCTCCCAACAACGCCTCATGCCCCTCCCCCTCTATGCCGGTCTCCCCACGGAGGACCAAAATCTAATCTTCACGAAACCGCCACCCAACACCCGCCGTGTAATTCTCAGTACCAACATCGCCGAAGCCTCCTTAACAATCGATGGCATAGTCTATGTCGTCGACACTGGTTATGTCAAGCTGCGCGCCTATAACGCCGCCCTTGGCATCGAAAATCTTGCTGTAGTCCCCGTCTCAAAAGCAAGCGCCACACAACGCGCTGGCCGCGCAGGACGAACGCGACCGGGAAAGTGCTTTAGATTGTATACCGAGGCCGTATTCAACAGCTTAGAAGAATCTACATTCCCTGAACTCGCACGCTCAAACCTTGCGCCTGTTATTCTACAGCTTCTGAACTTGGGAATTACGAATGTAATCCGCTTCGATTACCTCTCTGCTCCTCCCTCGGCACTGGTAACAAGAGCACTGGATATTTTACATTCGCTCGGCGCACTAGATGTACATGCTCGTCTCACCAAACCCCTCGGTACACGCATGGCTTCGCTCCCACTCGACCCCATGCTCGCACGATGCCTGCTAAAAGCGGCCGAAGTAGAGTTCTCCTGCCTGTCCGAAATGCTCACTATAGCTGCCATGATGACTTTGCAAGGTAATGCTTTCGTGTCACACGACGGTGGAAAAAAAGCTCTAGACGCGGCACGTCGCAAATTCGCAGTCGCAGAAGGAGATCACCTGACACTGTACAACGTATATGAAGCGTTTGTCAAAGCAGGGCTCGGAAACACAAACTGGTGCCACACACATAACCTCAACCATAAGAGTATGGTGAAAGCTGTGAGTGTGAGAAAACAACTCGTCGCACATCTCGATCGCTTCGGGATCCAGGAGTCCTCTTTGGCCTCGTCGGATGTGCTTAGAGTGGGTGGTACACCGCTTGCCGAGCGGGTCCGAAAGTGCCTGGTGAGCGGCTTCTTCGCACATGCGGCCCGGATGAAGGCGGATGGTAGTTTTAGTACTGTGGATGGCAAGACGACGTTGTGGGCACATCCTAGTAGTGTATTTTTCACGAGAAAGGTAGACTGGGTGGTTTATACGGAGGTTATGCAGACGCGGGATAAGATTTATATTCGAGATTTGAGCAAGGTAGAGATGGATTGGCTTAGGGAATGTGCACCGGAGTACTACAAGATCAGGGAAGGGCAAAGATAAAAAGGGGAAAAAGGGGATGCGTTTCGGGGTATCTATGAAGGGGTAAAGACCAAACTACGTGACGTGAAGACATTATGAGAAAACGTTGATGATTCATGACTTGCAAGCTTCCACAAATAGCTCGCGCATACCCTTTAGGAAGCCCGCTAGATCTCGTGTTTCGTTTAGCCTCTCGACGACACTTTCTACTTCCTCACGCTCCACCTTTGGTCGCATCTCAAATACCTTGTAGTCGCGCTCACTTGTGTCCAGCTCAAACCAGGCCTCACGATCCCATTCGCGCTCATCAACATTTGTGTACACAAACTTCAGTCTATCATCTTTTCCAAGTCCTTCAATCCTCAGTCCCAGGTAGCTCTCCCAGAAGTCGAGCTCTGGCTCGTTGTATCTGCTCTGGCCGTCAAGGTATCGGCGGTGCTTGAGTTGTGCCTCACGGCGTGCGGAGATTGTCTTTTGCACTTCGGCGATTTGCGTGCGCAAGTTGTCGCGGTGCGCCAGACGTTCGTCGCGCTGAAGAGTAAGGGCGGAAATGGCTTCTTGCATCTCGGACGTTTCTTGGGCTTCCTTGGAGATAGTTTGGCTGTGCTGGGCGGTTTTGAGTTCGAGAATCTCGATGTCCCGCTTCTTCATGCGTTGGTCCTCTGTGGTGTTGTTAATGGTCTGTTGCTTTCTTTTGTTGGGCAGGTAAACATACCGTGTAACTCTGCGACGTTCATGTGGAATTGGTTGCGCTCTTCGAGCACCCGTCTGCGGCCATTTTCAATAAATGCGTCGAAGCGGGTTGTGAACTGGTTCATGCGACTGCGCAGATCGTCGAAACCGAAGTTGATGCTGGGGAGTTGGTCGGCCATTGAGGGTGCATCGTGCGTGGATGCTCGCATCGTGGTGCTAAGGGAGGGCTCAAAAGTCGTCATGGTGAAAACGCGTGTCGCTAACTTATCAAGTCTTCTTTGAGATATATGATATGCAGTAGATGTGCGATAGAGGTGTGCTGTGCGGCAAGGCGTCGTGTGTCAGTTGAATGTTTTGGTTGCCGTGTAAACAACACATGCACGCTAGCGGCCAATGCAGGAAAGGATTATGGTGGGGCGGCCATGCACGTGCTGACGTGACCTTTGGCGCTAGTGAACTTTTTGTGTCGATGCGACTTCTCGTCCATTGTCGCGTCTCACAGTTCACCGCGTCTGCTTGAAACCACTCCGAGAATCGACGCTTGCCTATCGCGCACGAAGTATGAGTCCACATCCCAGCGTTGCTACGGATCGAGAACCTCCATACAAGCCAGATGGCTGATATACCGCTAAAATATGTAAACTACGGCCACCCGGGTATGTCGAGCTACGATTTGGATAATCGAGAATGGGCTTTTGCCAGGCAGTATACGCCGCTGCAGTTAAGACAAATTCAGACCATTGCCAGCACACATTCTGCGACCACACTTGCGATAGCACCAGCTCGATTTCCGCTTCCACAAACCTCCGCGACTCGCACAGAAGTACGAAAGCGCACCAAAGGCCTCGTGGAAAGCAACCCCCACCTTTCTCCCGCCGCTGGGCTTCTTCCTGACTTGGCGCTATTGTCCGCTGCTATCTCCTCTACAGCTTCAGCCTACGATCCTCTCGTCGGCAGTTTGTTCTCCTTTGGTTCCATTACACTCGGAAACAAGTACGAAACGCCCCGACGAGTCGCTGCGCTGGCCACCGGAGAAGCGAGAAATATTTTACAGCTGGCTCTCTTGAACAAGGAAATATACGACTGGGGCGAAGAAAGAAAGACATGGGTGGAGGGGCCAACGCTGAAAGATGCACAGTTTGGATATTGGAACGAGGAAGCTGCGCCTATACAACAGATATGCTTTTCGGAGTCGGAAGACAGGAGCTGTTTACTTGCTGTGCGGCTCCCTACACGCACTGTTCTGTTACGCCCTATATACCAACGTCAGGCACGCATGTTCCCATCTTCATCCTTCTACCACTTCCCTGCTTCCGTGATTGAACCGCACCCGGTGCTCAACATACACCAGAAGGACACTGGTGGATCTCCTCATGTCGACTTCACTTTCAACCCGGACTATCAGCTCCAATTTGCTCTCGTCGACCAGAACCAGACGTGGAGCGTGTGGGATATTCATCACCCACGCAAAGGTGACAAATACTCTCCTTCTTGCTTAGCAAAAGGTCGAATCAACAAGCCTGAAGATGATGATGCTCCTAGTCAAGATGGATGGGCAAGGATACTTTGGGTGGCCAATATCCATACGCTACTGGTTTGTAACCGGCGTCACCTGTGCATCATTGATATCAGAAGGAGGTCACATACGTATCTACCTTGTCCAAGTATCATCAATGATGATAATGAGCGAGCCGAAGACTGGATTCTTGACATCAAGAGGCATCCAAAAGATAAAAGTCAATTCTTTGTTTTGACCTCATCGCAGCTCGCTCTAATGACGATCACAACGTCAAGCGAGGCCAATACTAGTGCTGACGAAGCAGTGGCGACGGTACTGCAATCTTGGGAGCATTATAGGAGTGTGGAAGACGTTACTCTTCAAATTGAAGTGCAATTGCTTTCAGACGAAGGTGAGCCACAATGACACAACAAACAAAGGCAGTTCCTGACACATTGATAGAGTCTTTTGTAATCGTTCACTCTTCTCTGAACGACCTTATCCAGGTATACAGCTTCAGCGAAAGTTTACCAGGTTTCTCGGGCCCTGTTGCACGTTCTGATCCCAGCCTACTTAATCTAAGCCTTGATAAGTCAGCAGAGATCAGCAAGCTACACATACTGCCCATGCAGCAAGAGGGCATGCAAATTGATATCAATTTCTTCCGCTTGTTTCTAACACAATCTGATGGGGGTGTGCAAGAACTGGTCGTGTATTCCTCTACGTTGGAGTCAACTAGGAGCAGCCAGGTGGTGAAAGACTTTGAGCAAAGCACCATAAAACTTCCCAGGGCTGGCATTTCAAAAAAAGCTCTAGTCGGTGAAGAGGACGATTTTGTCGTCCCAGATCGTCTGGCTTTTGCAGGTGCGCCCTGCACCAGGATCACATCGCAGATACCAAGATTGCGTTCCACCTCGGAGACTATTCCTGCGCGATACCTGCGGGATCACAGACCCATGATTCCATCTCTCCTGCGGCCGGAAATTGTCAACGAGATATCCGATAGTGTTGAAGTTGTACATGCTGCCAATGAGGTGCAGCAGATGCTTGTTGACGGCCTTGATTGCATATCCAAACCACTGGGCACCTTGTAAGTAAAACCCGTGAGTACTGTATACAAGGCTGACTTTTTTAGGATGGAACATGCCAATATGAAGATTGTTGTTCTGGATGTTGATAAAGCATCATCAGAAATAGAAAAGCTCTTTTCTTTGCAGAACCGCCATGAAAATGTAGAAATCCGACATATCGCATCTGCAAACCTGCTTGATCTGACAGAAGACGGTGGTACCACTATTTCTGAAGTCTACGATAATATACTTGAGAAATGGATCGCGCCTCTGCCACCAGAAGTACCAGTCCGCGTTCGACACGCGAAGGAACGTCTCGCTCAACGCATCGCAGCGGAATTGGTGCTTTCAAGTACTACCGTACGGGAGCATGGGCTTGGTGATCAGATCACTGGCCCTCAGTATATTTCAAGTCAAGAATTTGTCGCTACGTTACCTGTTTTGCCATCACAGGCGGCTGCTCTCCATTCGTCGTCGCAGCTCTTTTCCTCTCAAACACTACCAACGCCTCCTCCGTCCTCTCTACCAGGGTCGTCACCGCCCATAACACCCTCCACGAGCTCAATTCCGTCGGATCCTCTTACGCGCCTAGGGATGCATCTGCGCCGTCAAGAATCTCCCCAACCCTTGAACATCGCTAATAGCATATCTCAACTTCGTGCGCATTGGCAAACCGGGGCTGACCCTCGTACCTACGATTGGGTCACTACTGAACGCAATCTTCAGCCTGAGGCGATTGATGAGGCAAGCCAGCAACAGCGCAAGAAAGAGCACAAGAGAAGAGAACGTAGAGAGAAGCGCCAGCAGCGTGAAGACGAGCGGGTGCGATCTGTAGCTATGGGTGAACCTATCAGCCTCCCGCGGAGTTCTCCCGGACCTATGCTGGGTGGTATGGGTAGCAGTAGTCAGGTGCTGAGTCATGTTCAAAATCAAAGCCAGTTGCCAATTCAAAGTGGCGGCTTCATGATACCGCAGAGTCAAACTGAGAGGGGGAGATTTGGAGGGAGGCTTGAGAAGAAGAAGAAGAAAAAGGGAAGGATTAGTGGGTTCTAGAAATTCGCGTGTATGGGAAATGGGTGTTGGCATAAACGGTACTACGTGTAGGTACGGTGGACAGGTTGTATGCTCAATGCTGTCATAGGACTGCGACCCTCTTCCCTAAGAAGTGGGGTCGGAGGGGTAACTTCCCCATACAGCCGATATGGTCAGCCCGTTGCCGGATCCGACTTCAAATACTTCCCATCTTACTTAAACTTCCAATTTTCACCTTAAATCCAAACCCCTCTGCCTTTGTGTTCACTACTGCACTGTATTCCCTTGATTGCCATTATCGCTTCTCCAGCATGACAGGCTTTCCCTCCCTCCAACCCGCCTTCACGGTCCGTGTCAAAATTGATGCGCCGATGCAAGTGGGAGGTCAAGCGGGCCCTGGGCTGGTCATCGTGCCGATGGTTAGTGGGACTGTGAAGAGTGAAGGGAAATTTGAACCAAAGCTAGACGGCGAGCTGTATGTATATTCTCATCTCAACTGGTCTACGGAGAGCGCTAGCAGTGCACTGCGATTACTGATACCAACACAGACACGGCGTAGGATATGATTACATCCACAATGATGCGAACGGAGGCAACATGCGATTAGACGTCCGCTCGCAAGTCAAGTACGTGAATATTTACATTCTCCCATGCCCCTCCCCCCGTCTTGCCTCCTGTATCCCAATTCTTAGAAAAAAAACAGAACCGAAGACGGCACTATCCTGGCGATGTACTACAAAGGCACCGTTGCTCTTACACCTGGCGTGGTCGCTATGTTGTCTGGTGGCCCGGATGCAAAGACGACGGACTACGGTGACTCGTTTGTGACGTTTTCGTTTGAGACAGGTAGTGACAAGTATAAGGATTTGCAGAATGGGACGTTTGTTGCTGCTGGACATTTTGTAAAAGAGGGCGGAGTAGTGGTTGTTGAGTACAAGGTTAGCAAGGCCATCGTTTAAGGACAAAAAAAGTGGGAGCTGGTGGATGGTGGACGATGAACGATGAATGGAGTGTAACATAAGAGACAGCTTTTGTAGTGGGTATGGTATCACATATCTATATAGCAAGTTGTTTCTGGTTTATCGCACATCGTGTAAAGCCACTTCTCTTACTCGACGTATGTATTGTCGGTTTGTCTTGCGTGGCCAAGCTCGTCTTGCCTTACCCTGCTTTATTCATTTACTTCTTTCATACGCCAAGCTCTTGCTGAGCGACTTTCAGCAGTGTGCCAAAGAGAACATTCATATTGGGCATTGGATGCTCACAAAAGGTGACTTTTACCGCTCTGGGTTGAGGGGGTGTCTGAATGAGGGAAAACACCATTACAAAGCTCACTTAGTCCTAGCCGTCAATATGTTGATGTACAGTCTATTTTAGCATTTCCGGGTTTTCCATATAGAGCCAGGGATCCAGACTTCTACTCTAACTTTGCCGTCATCAGCATCATGATTCAGTGGGAAGCTTCGTGTTGCTCCATTGTATATTTCCTCACAAGATTACATTGGCTCTTTCCTCATAGACAAGAATCAATTACTCGCTCTTTCTTCATTTAGCGAGCTAGTGTCCAGAGCTTGTGTCTTCCTTGCCTCAGCTCTGTTTGTGCCCCACTCACCTCTCCTCTCCACCTCACCCACGAGCACTGTTGCACATGCTTTGTGTATACGATGGAACAAGAGAGACCTCCTGGTTTCTGACACCACCCCGCAATTGCCATCGCTACGACACTGGAAGTAAGTGCTAAGCATCGGCATCATATGTGAACTTATGTAACTGACTAGATAGTACGAACGACACAAGAATAGCACGCGTTTCTCAACGGCCCTATCCTGTGGAGGCTACTCGTAAAGATGTCATACAAGAAGATTTACACGTTGGAAGATATTAGGGAAAATGCCCAACTCAGCTTTCCAGACCAGTTCCTTCTAATCGCAAACACTGCTGTCTATACATTCGAAAAGATATCGTACACGAACGGCGACAGAGTAGGTCGCCAGGCAGATATGTTGTCTATCGGTCATTATTATAAGAAGGAGGTCGGGCCAACAGTCTGGGCTCATACGCAAGGTTCCTGCATCAAATATTACTTTGGGAAACCCTCCGAGGTTTGTGTGCCAGTTCCCGAGGCCCACAAGACGTGTATCTACTACCATGAGCCATTCAAGTTCATGGGCTCAACGCAAGGATGCACAGACTCGAGGCGGAGCATGACTGTCGGAAGAAAGTACGAACAAACAGCTTTTGAGACCGTCGTCCACTTCGTTTTTCTCTTAACTAGGCGCATCATTCTTGTGTCCAATGACGCGGGTACCGACCTGTTGGCCAATCTCCAGTTTGCTAGCATGAACCTGGAGCACAAATTAAACGCCAAAAAGGACGGCAAGTATGCCTCGCCCGAGCAAGCTAGCAAAGATGCCACAGATTTACATCTTGAGGGCGTAGCATCCATGGAACCTTCCACTGTTACTGCTCTCCACAAAAAGCATCCCAGACTTAGCAGTCCTGCAGTAATGACACCCCGCAAACGTACTCGTATCGGTAGTCGCAGCCTACCAATTGAGTCATCCTCGCCGCGTGAGTCATTCTCGAATCCTTGCTGGGTGCACTGCTAACTGATTTTCATCAGACATACTCGGAAAATTGGCCCTCCATGTAAGTATTTCTCATCCGTTCCCTTCGGTCCTTTTTCTCCTTTGGCATATCCATTGACGCTTCGAAGGAACAATTCAGAAACTATGACAACACCCTCGATGCCAAATTTAGAGACGAGACACAGGCCCAACAAGAAGAAGTACAAGCCCTCCAGGCCAGGCTCGACGATAAAAAGGTGGCTTATGAAATTATGAAAGGCAGGTACGAGCAAGAAAAGGCGAGAAGAAAAGTAGCGGAAGCGAAGAACGAAGCTTGGGAGTACAAGAGCTCTAAGCTAGAAGTAGAGTTACAACAGTCCCAGAACAGACAAACTCCGGGGATGAACGGAAGAAACCTCAGATCGCAAGTGATCGCTATCAAGTACCGGTTGCACAGAGGAATAATCAACGCAGCTGCACCACGAGAGACCAGCGTCAAGCAGGGTGCGTACCACAGGACGAAGTTAGAGCCCGATAGCGCCGAGGAAGAGAAATATCCAGCAAGCTTACATGTTACTGTCATTGACCACAAGAGACTCCGGTCAGATATCGATCGCGAGTACATGAAAAGGATGATACAAGCAAAGGAAGGTCGAAGAACCAAACTTACGAAACATGAGAAAGATAACATCTACCTGTCCGTTATTGACTACTTCGAAGCCACAGAGCAGATTCAGATCAGGCAGTAAGAGTGATGAGCTCATATCCATGGGGGCATGGGGTCTGAAGATCCACGGCTTTTATCTGCTCATCATCCGTTTATGAGAAGAACGTGACATAAACATCTCGTTAGAAAAGGCCTACTATCATGTCCAATAGAGGACGTGTATATTAAAAGAATATATACATGAAGTTCGAACCTCATGTCCCTCTCAAGCGCTTCTACACTAATACTTCTTTTGCATCACACACTCTCAACGACAGTCCAACATACAAAACACACAGACATGTAAGTTCCAGACCGCCTATGTACACTAATGTCCTAAACATCCTGTTTCTTATTACCCCCGTGACCTTGTGCTCCCATAACACCAAAACTATGATGCGGTCTAGCATTCTGAACGACGACTACAATTATGAGAGAATTGCAATGTAATATAAGTAGTATGCTTTATATTTTTGCGTATGTTCTAGAGAGTTTTAGTTGTAAAAGCCGGGATGGATTAGGTTGCGCGCTTGTGTTAATGCTATCTAGTCTTTTTCTCTCCCACTCTCACACACACTACACTTATCTTCCACTCTACCGCTAGAGACAACCCATGATTACCTCTACGCAAACAAACGTAAAACAGAAAAATAAAACCAACCTCGTAGCACAAGATATCCCACAACACAAACAGGAGTAGTCGGCTAAGCACCAAGTCTGAGAATGAGTTTGTGCCGAACATGGACCATGAATAGTAGTACCAAATCACCAACACCAATGGCAGTCGTAATCGGTACGATTACGCAACCCCAACACGCAGAAACAGCAAGGCTTTCACAAGCTCCTTTTTTCTTGCTTTTCTCTCTCTCCCCTCTTGTTACTTGCTACCAGTCTACCAATCACAGAATAGCGTGCCCCCACATGAATGTATACACCTACACCAAATGGAGTGAGACATGCAGCATGCCGGACTGGGCCCGAAAGAGCGGCTATTGGACGTTGGACCGACGGAAGTTTTGACCGAGAGGAAAATGAGGGGAAGAAGAGCACTAGAAAGATAAGGAAATAAAAAGAAAAGAGGAAATGAGGATTAGGGAAGGGGGGGGGGAGATGAGAGAAGAAGGGAACATGGTATTTTATTATTCATGGATCTGTCGTACCTAGTGGTTGCATTAAAGGCAAGAGGTGTTCGCATGAGATTGTGATAGTCGGCTAGGTTCCAGCGCCACATTATATGCCGGATGTGAAGATCCGCCTAATGATCAATACTTCAACACTGTGTACTGCAAGATTTTGGCATATGCAGTAACTGCTGCATGGGAGGGAAGAAACTTGGCAATATGAGGAGATATTGATCTTGTGGTATTAGTACAAGATTTATTACATCGTTGGTAATATAGAGACTACACTCAAGGATACTAAGAATACAACATAGCGTGGATAAACTATTGCCTAACCAACGCGCGTCAACGTGGCATAGCAAGACAAGAAACCTGTAGAATGGAAAGAGATGCATGAAATAACGCCTACGCATGCGGAGATTGTGATACACGCAAAGTGATGCCGATTTAGCATGTGATTCCCATCCTAGCCGTGAAAACAAAACAAAACAATAGAGTCATGACAATGGGTGGTCGTGATAGTGGTGGCAAAACTGCAATGGCGCTGGAAGGCCTAACCTAGAACCTGAGTCATGGAGCATCAGGACACCGATGATCGAGCATACCAAGATCCGCTTCAGCTTCGCTTCGCGTTCGAGTACGCGTAAGTGGCACATTTGTAGGACGATGGTGTGATATTCAAGCAGACATGTCCAACTCCAACGTCCGCGTCTCAACCTAAAACGAGGAGGCAACCAATCAGACCTACATGATGCCTTTCAAGCCACGAAAGCCACCAGTTTTGGCCGACGACTGCTTTTTTTGTTCTTTCTCTTTGACCTTTTTGCTCATATTCTGCGCCCCGCCTGTTGTTACTGCGTCAGTCTCCGGTCTAGTATGGCGAGGGAGATAGTACTCACCACGGCCGTATATTCGCACTTCCGGCTTTGCTTCTGTCTTATCTTTTCGGTCGCCTCTGCTGGAACTGCCGTCTGTGTCGTTTGAGTAGCTGCTTTTGCCGCTCGATTGGGCTTGTTGAATCTGCAGTTGGTTGCCGTCGTAGTTTGTAGCGTACTCGGGCCCGTAGCCGCCGCCGAAACCGGGGTACAGCGATGGTCCGGTCCTGGGTTGTTGGAATTTGTTTTGTTGCAGCGAGTCAAGCCGAGCTGATCGAGCTGGTGGCGCGGCTGATCTAGGGCTATATGTCGACTCCGGAGAGCGGTATTCGGGATAGTAATCCTGCTCTTCGCTTTGTGGCGATCCTGTCGAGAGAGGCGCCAAGTATCTCGTGCCGTAGTTTGGGTGTCGCATAGTGGAGTTGCGATTCGCTTGCGATGTACTGAAGTCGCTCTGACCGGGCTTGTCTTGAGAATAAAGCTGTTCCTCTCCAGCCTGTAGCTCGCCTTCGAGCTCTTGGCATTTCAACTGCAGTTCTGTGTACTGCTCGAGAAGGCGGTAATGCGTCTTCTTCATTTGTTGAAGCTTAGAATTGCTCGCTGCAAGTGCCGAGTCGAGCATTTGCTGGACCGAAGACGGAAGCTGCCCGGGTTTACTTGTGTTTCTGTCGGACATCTGCAACCGCGTCTCAAGCTCCATAATCCGGCGCTCATAAGCCTTGATTGAACGTTCGCGTTCTTGCTCACGGCTATTCAACCGCATATTCGCAATCTCCAGATCATTCCGTAAGTCATTCCGCTCTTGCATGAATATGTGCAGCTCTTTCCTCTGATCTTCGAATGCCATAATCTTGTCTTGTGCAGCTTCTAGTTCGCGTCGAATATCGCTGTAATCTTCCAGTTCATATTCCAGCGCCTTTGTCCGCTGTTGGGCCTTGAGTTGCTCCGCTTCAGCCCTTTCCACAATCTTCTTGAGCTCCTCATAGTCGGCTTGTGTCTTCTGCAGCTCAAATCGCAATCCGCCCTCATCGCTATGCCATGTCTTCTCGCTCTCCTTGTACGATCGTACCTTTGCGCTCAGCTCACCCTCCCACTTCTTCGACTGGCTTCGACTTGTAAGTGTCTCCTTCTTTAGCTGGGCGTACAGCTCGTTCGCCTTGGTCAGGCGGGCCTTTAGAGTCTTGTTAGTATTGATCAAATTCTGTGTTTCTGCTTCAGCGGTTGCTTCCTTGATATGTTTCCGCTGAAGCTGTCCGATGTGGGAAAGATGTTGTAATTTGAGATAGCGTTCAAAGTTTAGATCATTCCGGAGCAACATGATCTCTCTCTGCAAAGTGGCCATTGTCGAGTTTTGGAAGTCACCTTGGGTAGACTGGTTCTGCCCAGCGACTGACTGCGCAAAACTCTCTAAACTTGGCTGCTGCGTTGGAAACCGTGGATGGGGGGCTGTTGATGGGCTGGGAAATTCTAGCTTCCTGGTGTCTTTTGCAGGCGGCAGTGTTGGAGAGTCCATGACATCGCGGCCTTGCAGTAAAGGGGAGGCCATGGATTTGACAGATACAGCAGACTTGAGTGACTTGCTCATTGGTGGGATCTCAAAGGTGTCAGGAACGTCTGTAGAGACATTCATGGTTGATCGCGTGTTTCTCCAACTTTCTTCTGAATCTTGCACTGTACTACCATCCTGGTCGTCCAAGGTGAATTGTGCTGGAACTTCTGGAACAGGCGGCAAAGCTGCGTTGGGCGGTGGTCCAGGGTCCTCCAAGGTCGACGATACCGCCACACAAAGGTCCATGCACTCAATTACGACGTCTGCGGGATCACTCTTCAGCCATCTATTTTCGCTCAATTCTTCCTCGACAGTGGTGCTGAACATGTTTGGGTGAAGCAGGTGAACCTGTCGGTACGGCTCAGTCCGGCTATGGATAAGACACTGGTCTAGGTCGAAATCGCGCGCGCCGGGGAAATTGAGTGACTTGAGATACTTTCTAGGCTTTCGTACAAAGCTCATAAAGTTGAGCGGGAACAGGCCGTAGAGAAAGGTAAAGTAGTGCATAAGCGTGGGTGGTGGCGAGTCAGGATAGTCCATGGTGAATTGCACTTGCTCCCAGGCCTGATCGGGCTCGTCTTGCTCTTCATCCTCCTCTTCGCTATCGTTGTCTTGAATGTCGACTTCGCCGGCCTTTTCGTTGCCACCGCCTAGTTTGTCCCAACATAGAATTCTGCAGTAGACAAGAAACAACTTTTCCAGATGGTGATCCGAGGTTAGAGCTCCGCATATGTGGGGTAGGAACATGATGAGAACGACAAGGGCAAGCTCGATGACGGTGGAAGAGTTGTCGATGAGCAGACATTTTTCTAGATGTTGTATGAGCGGGGTTTCGAGGACTAGATGGAGGTGCGGCGGCTGCAGGCGGACAAATGCGCTCAAGAGGTTCAGTGCTTGGATGCGGTGCTGCTTCTGCACGAAGAGGGTGTCGAGTGTGAGAAGCAGGAGCTATGCTGATTAGCTTGGGTTACGTATTAACATGGTGTGGTACCCACCTTGGGCATTTTACGCCCGAAAGCTAGCAGGATGGACTCGAGCTCGCGGGCCACAAACTCGTTCTCCGGGGACACGACATGCTCTGGCGAAGAAGGCACCGTGGTCCTCGCTAGGTATGCGTCTAGAATGTTGCGGGTGAAGAGGCTTGATAAGCGCGCGTACTCCCCGTCCCTGTCCACGTCTGGGTCGTAGACCAATATGCTCTGCACAAAAGCCCTGGCATCTTCAATCTCGGACTTTTTGTACCCTATGCCGTCGATGACGGGCTTCAGGGCCAGATTCCACCATGTCGTCAGGCGTGCCTCTCCGGTTATGGCCGGGCGCAGCAGTCTGAGGGTGGACAGGAAAGCGCCGCGCTTCTCGGCCTTATTCGCAACATGGCGCAGGTAGAGCGCGTGGAGCTCCTCGTGGAGGCGTTGCGAATCGTGTTCGTTGATGCCGTCATAGCGGTCGAGGAAGGCTTCTATGGTTGCGCACAGCTCGTCGGGGAGGGGATAGGGAACCGAGGGTGCGGAGAAGGCTGTGTTGAGCGCCCTGAGCGATTCGCGCATTGATCTGAAGGGCAGCGTCAGCCATGGCGTCTGGCAATGCTTACTACTACGTAGTCGTACCCAGACATGTCGTGCTATCTTTCGTCCTCCTTCCTCACTTGCAGTGGCTATGAGTGCACTACGGCAGGCATTGGCAGGCAACTGTGCGCCGGCTCTATGGTTGATTTACAGGTCTTGGTGTGCGCTCTAACAAGCGTGCGGCGCAGAGTGAAAAAAGGTCTCAAGTGAAGCGCCAGTGGACTGCGCAGCCAATTGTCGACATGTCACTGCACCGGCACGTTTGGTCTTAGGGGAGCCAGAGCTTTCGAGCACCGAGCAGGCGTGGGGTGTGCTGATGATGTGACGAGTGAGAGGGTGAGCGTCGAAGCCAACAACAAATGACCGAGAATTTACTGGCCACACTGCTCACCCGAGTTTGATGGCTGGTTTTGGGGGTGGGTAGCCAGGCCTTCTTCACACTATTGAACGTCACCCGGGCCCCCCCCCAGCAGCCACACCATGAAAAGAAATGGGCGTCTTACTGCTGGTATGCCATACGCCCTCCACGCCCTGTTGAGGTTGGGGGTCCAGGTGGAGCCGGCGGCGGCGGCACAGGAAGGAACGATCCCTGCACGCCGCCACAAACGGCAGCTGCAACACAACCAGCCGGATCACCCGTGCTTGCTTTTGGCCCTCACCCACCCACCCACCCCTGAAGGCACATCCCGGCCCACCTATCTTCGGCCCCGTACTCACCAATTGCCTGTCCAACGCTCTCGTGCCCTCTGCGTCTGTGCAATAGAGTGCTGACAACCGCGGTCGCATCCCACTGCCACTCATCAGCCTGCCCAGCGGCCTACGGCAAAATTTGTGCAATCTTTACTCATCCACCCACCTGTGGATACTTGGGCCCTTCCCTTTTGACTCGCACGCCAGAAAGCAGCATGGTCATGTGCTGGGCGCTACAGACGACGTATCATGAGCCCGTGAGGCCTACCATCTATCTCGTTTCATCCTGCAATTCAAACAGTCAGCTACGCCGTTATCTTACAGCAACCCACGGCTCATGCCACCTTCAAACTGCTCGGCTATGGGGTAGTAACTCCAGACTCGGATCCCACACTAGACTGCACGCGGCAGTTGTGTATGCACTCCTCCGCTAGTCCTCCGCGTCTTACTCAATCCAACCGCCTCCGACTCGACGGCATGAATAATTATGAGGGCCTTCATAAGCGGTGGGCGACATGTCTTTGCCGAGGCGGCCAAGTACGAGCAGATCCCCCAATCATGTTCAAAGTTTCACTAAATCTGCGGATAATAATCACAACCCCAAGTCAGGTTGCGTATCGCCAATCACCAGTTCCAGGAGTACGGTACCTTTGGCGCCTGTGGGGTGCCTGCATCTGCACACAGGCACCCTGTGCCTCTCTCCACTCCAGATACTCTCCCGTATCACAGGTATCCCGCTGTTTCAATTTATTGCGCTGACCATTTCTTGCCTGTGAATTTGATTGTCACCTTGCTAATACTCTTCCTCGCCACCAAGATTATTATCAACATTCCAACCCAGATCGGTATCAGGGGCTCTTCGCTAATGATACCAAGTCCCCCTTGACATTGCATATCCGATGTCTACCGCAATGATCGGCCTCGGTATCCAAAGCTCCGGGAAACGCCAGGAACAATAATAACCTGGCAGACGAATCTCCGGTGCGTACCGAGCGGACAGGCTGTGTGCGATTTGAAACTTCTTGTGCAAATATAGCACCAGAACTCGAAAAGGTCTTGGATGTCTTTGCTCGCACCTAATTGGAATTGTCAACTTTCTCTCTCCCTCTGCTCCCCCTGTCGGTGCATTGGCTCTGTACTGGCTTCCTACGATCTTTGCTACCATGAGCAGCACGTCACATTTCACGCACCATACGGACCGATGTTCTCATAAAATGTATATACGTACTCCGCTTTACCCTATATGCATTGGTAGTCCCTTCTTGCGGACTAGCTGCCATCATCCACGGTCATGCGTCGCCACGTAGCAACGGTCATACATTTATCAAATTCGGCAATTACACGTATTGGACCGAGTTGGGAATATAGAGTTGGGTTCAAGCAGTGTCTGCAGCGTGATATCTTGCAGCTTCTTACGGCTATGAAAGGCGGTCGTTCTTGGCCCTATGCAACTCTCTTTCCATTCGCTATCCCCCTCTTATACTCTCCGTTTCGTTCTCTGTTCCACTATCATAGTGAGATTTTTTATCCTCGGTCCATTCTATCCTCCTCTGCCATCGTTTTCTGCCTAAAGCCACTTTCCCATTTCCCTCTCGCTCTCACTTTCCATCTCACCTCAACCCGATTAAAAAAAAGCTCTCTCAAAGCCAAATGGACGTCACTGCTTATCTCCCCTCTCGCCCAATCCCTCCTTTCCCCCCTTGACCTCCTCTCCACCCCCAATTCCAGTCGTACTCTTCGGCTGTTCCTGAAAGTCCGGCTGCTTCGCCGGATGGTCATCCCCGCTCTTATGCTCGTCCTGCGACGCGCTAGACTGACGGTCTGTATTTTGCGTCGAGTTTCGTACTTTGGCGTTGGGCGCGGCAGAGGAGTTGGGGTGCGGGTCTGGAAGGTGCGACGGGGGTTGGGACGAGGCTGTGAAATTTGAGAGTGGGAGGGTGGTGTGAAAAGGGCGTGTTGTGAAGTTTGGGAAAGAGAGACGTGAACGTGTGAGAGTTCGGACGGCTTGTGGTACCATGGTTGCTTGGTGGAATGGGGTATTGTATGTATTTATTGCTGTAGCTGTGCTTGTGGTTATTCGCGGATGCAGCGTCTTCGGTTGTGGATATTGTCTGCGAAGAAGAGGCGTACGAAATACTCGACACAAGGTTGCAGCTACGACTCTTCTTATCAGATTCTCCAAAATAGTTGTGATGACGATGCGTTATGCAGCTTTTGGGCGGTCATAGACGACTAAGTGATGTCATTGTGACAGATTTGCTCATATCCACTTTAGTTTGTCAGTAAGATACACACAGCATCTTGAAGTTCAGATTCCTGCCATCTGAATTCAATACACCATCAGGACACATGTGCCAACTCCCACCTACCAAGGTACCTACCTGCTCAGCACAAAGTCCCAGTACCACATGCCTCCCTATCAAGTTAGCGTACAATGTAGGCCACATCACGCCAGCCATGCATCTCCCCACCTAGAGTACCCACGAGACGCGCCTCTCTCCAGCGCATCAAGATGCTAAAGAGAGGGTGCAATAAAACAAATAAAAGCCAACACTATCCCCCTCCCATGTGCCGCTTTCTTCTGCAACTACAACCATGCCTGAATTCGTGCTCTTCGGTGATTCGCTCACCGAGTGGAGCTTTGACGCGGAGAAGCAGGGCTTCGGCTTCTTCCTTAGGCAGCAGTACGAAAACAAAGTGCGCGTTCTCAATGAAGGTAGGGATTGAACTTTTCATCTTGCTACCCTGTTTCTTCAAGTTTCTGTCTATTTGCCTTGGATACCCGCATGTCGAGATAAGACGTACCTTGCTGCCGACATGGCTTCCACTACTGCTCAAACGCCGCTACCAGAGATTGTGGTATTTGGCGCATCAATGGCGGAATGGAGTTTTAAAGAAAAGACGCAGGGTTACGGGTGGTTTCTCGAGAAGATGTATGCGGGGAAGGCTTGGGTTGTGAACGAAGGTATTGAAATTGCTGCGTGGTTGTCTACATGGCGCACCTACGCCTCGTTCATGTTAAGATGTATATACCGATAACTTTCTTGCAGGCCAAGCTGGGTAAACATATCCCTCAAAAGCCCTCCCCTTGTCTAGAAGATCTAGGACGTGTTTTCTTGTATTAACAAATAGTCCCTCTCCATCCTCACAGCTACACCACTTCCCGACTAAAAAGCGACTTTGACCGTATCATCACTCGTGCCACGTCTCCTGGTGCTGCACCAACCCTCCTCTTCACAATCTTCATCGGCGCAAACGACGCTTGTATCATGGGCGATGCACCCATGGTCCCTTGGCCCCTCTTCTCGGCCAACATTCGCGGCTTCCTCGACACCATACTCACCGAACGAGCAATGGAGGATACAAAGATAGTGTTGATTACCCCTCCGCCCATCAATACTACGCTTGTGGAAAAGACAGACGGCAGCACGGCGGAAGAAATCGAGGAAATGAATGCGTACAGAAGGGAGGCCCCGAGGTTCAAGACATACATGAGTAAAAAGAGATATGCAGAGGGCATCATGCAGATTGCAGACGAGTATGCCGAGACGCAGAGGGTGGTGGGCTTGAATTTTTGGAAGCATGTTATAGATGCCATGTTGCAGGAGGAGGGCGACGAGTATGACGAGCATGTGCCGCCGGGCTGTGGGCTGTTGGGGTCCAAGAACTTTCCAAGTGGCTGGTTTACGGATGGGCTGCATTTGGATGTCAAGGGGTATGGGGTACTCTCAAAGGCCTTGTTTGAGCTAGTCACGAGTAAGTGGCCTGAGTTGGCGCCCGAAAGGCTGTAGTAGGTCTGGTACAGTCTGCGATGCATGAGCAAAGAGCACACATGGTAATAGAACAATGGTCTCGATAATTCGTCTCCGTCCATTAGGTATCTGATGTCATGCATAATTCGTAATTCATCCTCTGTTTAGGGTATTGCCTGAGCCCTTTGGATTTGCCTCCACATACTCGTCCCACGCACGCTGCTTCATCGTTTCCTCGTCCGCGGCGACGAGATCGTCCTCGTTGGGTTCAGGCTGTATCGCAGACTGCGGTCCGCCTCCTTCAATCATGCCACCCCTACGCTTCTCCTCCTCCAAATACTCGTCGATAGTCATGGTCGGTAGACTGTGGTCTGGACGGAAGACGTTCTTCTTCAAGGTCTGGCGACTATCCAGTAGCGTAAAGGGCCGCATGGGCTTACCGTCGCTGCTGAGGATGGGTCCAGAATATCTCAATCCAGCATACTGACCATCGAGACGCTCGGAATAGCCATCCTTGTCTCTGCCATCTTGTCGGGCGTCTGGGCCTTGTGTTTCCTGTCCTTGTGGAGGCGCAGGAGGTGCTAGCGAAATGATGTGTAATTCCTGGGCCATTGACTCCAGCGAAGCAAACGTTTGATGTACCATGAAAGCTAAGTTGGTCAGATGTAGATCTCGCACCACTTGTTCATCCTGTTCTGCAAGCTTGGGATTCTGTCGCAAATACTGCGATAGCGCGCTTTAGCCCTGATGTTTGGTGCGAGTGATAGGAATGCCGATACCTACCTCTAATTTCTGCTTCAGTTGTTTTTCCTCTCTGAAGCGGGCAATCTTTGCGTCTCGCCTCGCGGCAGCGTCTTTTGTGCTGGCCGTTGAGAAGTTGTCCTTGTCTTCGGCATAGACCTCGAAGAGCTTCGCATCTGCTTTGCCTAGTACATCGTAGGCATCCAAAAGCTTCAGAAATTGCTCATAATGTCCCCGGGCACGTATTAGATTTTGCTTGCGCGCAGATATGTCGGTGTTGAAAATCTTTTGCACCAGTTCTGCCATGTGATAGTTTATCGCCATGTATCTAGTGAAGACGTAAGCAGGGTCTCTAGCTGTAAAGACGTTTTCTTGAAAGCGACCGTTGAAGTAATACACATACTGTAGGTCGGACGACGATATATCCTCCAGAGTTTCATTCGGGCTGAAGAGCGAAACCTGTTCCGAGATCTTCAGACATTCTTCATAGGTGGCGATGGTTGCGCTGAGGTTTTCCTGGTAGGTGGGACTGTTCGTCTCATACGAAGAAGACAGCTCTTCGCGCGCCCTCTCTGCTTTCGAGAAGAGCCCTCGTAGACTTTGCGGTCCTTCAGACATGGTGTAGAGGACAAGAGTCAAGAGTGGGCTGATGTTGAGAAGACCACCATGGTATTGCACGTGAGAACGTGAGTTATTGTTGATGAGTCAGCGTCGCTCTTGCTCCACCATCGCGTACCCCGCCATCGTGACCAATGTACTGCATGCTCCAAGGCAGTAATTTCCCCGGCAACAAACAGCCGTACGAGTGTACCAGTATGTCGGACATGAGCATACAGATGCAACTGTTTAGGCCGTGGGAAACCGGCATTCGTCTAAATTTACGGTGACAAGCAGCTGCCCCGTTTGCTCCTGGGCATCGCGCGACAGGTTGGGCAAACAACAGCAGCCTCTCCTCCTCGGCCACCAGCTTGATCAAATCTTCTGACGCTCGAATCCAACCTTTTTAACTATCTACTTTAACTCTACCTTTCTTGCCTCAAACACCTGTCACAAGCCTCATTTTCTGCTGGTTGTGGTAGCGTACCACACAACTGCAACTAGCATGGTGTGGATCCAAAGCGACGAAGTGCAGGAGGACTTCTTCTGTTCATGCGATGAGGAGTCTACTTTTGAAATATCCGACAATGAATCCCAGAATGTCAAAGATGCAGCACTTCAAGCCGATGATGAAGATTCCGAGGTCGATGTTGACATTGCACGTGCCCATGGCCCAAAGACTACGACTGAGAGACGTCGCGCGCAGAACGACATCATGAGAGCCTTTGCTGCCAACATAAGTGCAAGTCTGACGCAAAAGGAAGTCGATGACGCTGCTGCAAAGAGTGCCAATGAAGAGCAGCTGTCGATTCGCGACATCCTTGCGAAACAAGAGACGACAGTCCGCATCACAAACCCTCGCGACTATCAGACCGAGCTATTCCAAAGAGCAAAAGAGGAAAACGTGATTGCAGTGTTAGATACTGGCTCCGGGAAAACCCACATTGCAACACTCCTGCTGCAGCACGTCCTGGATACAGAGCTCGAACACCGGGCCAAGGGCGGCGTCCCCAAGATTGCCTTTTTCCTCGTAAGCCCGCAATTGCGTGTGATGTATGCTCAAGTTCGTTCTAACATGCCCAGGTCGATTCTGTCAATCTCGTCTTTCAACAATCGAATGTTTTGCGATGCGGTCTCGATCAAAATGTGGAAGGCATATGTGGCTCCATGGGCGCTTCACTGTGGTCTGGGAAGACCTGGCAGACGTATTTCGCCACCAATATGGTGATAGTTTGTACAGCCGAGGTTCTCGTACAGTGCATGATGCACTCTTTCATCACCATGGCCCAGATCAATTTGCTGATCTTTGACGAAGCTCACCATGCCAAGAGCAATCATCCTTATGCCCGCCTAATGAAGGACTACTACGCACATGAGCTGGACCTCTCCAAACGACCTCGTATTTTTGGCATGACAGCCTCACCTGTGGATACAAAAGGACTATCTGCCGATCACATCAAGCAAGCTGCTAGCGATCTTGAGAAGCTCCTCCATGCCAAGATTGCCACGACCACAGAGAGCACGCTCGCTTCCAATAGCATCAGTCGACCAGATGAGGAGGTTGCAGTGTACGCACGGCTACTGAACGAATTCGAGACGCCTCTCCACCAGAAAATCAAGGCCAAATTTGGGGACATACCATCTTTCAATAAGTTCTTCGCCGCATCCACGCGACATGGTATCGAGCTCGGACGTTGGGCGTCCGACATGTACTGGTCTTTTGCTTTTGCAGACGAAGAGCAGAGCCGCAGATTCCAGGAGCGAGAGCGCCTAAAGTACAATCGCGCTAATGTGGATGATGATGTGCAAAAGTGGGATGCCAAATTGAAGCGTCTGCAAGAGGCGGCTGAATTTGTCCAGCAATTTGACTTCGGAAAATGCACGCTGAGCGACCATGATGTGAGTTCCAAGGTCTTGAAACTCCATTACTGGCTTCGTCTATACTATGAACGCAGCGACGAAGCTCGATGCATCGTCTTCGTTGAGCAGCGACAGACTGCCCGATTGCTTCAACTCATCTTCGCCAGTATTGGTGGGCCAAACCTTCGTTGCAGCGTACTGGTTGGTGTTAACAGTCGCTTCAATGAGCAGTACATCTCCTTGCGAAATCAGATTCTTACTGTCGCAAAATTCCGGCGCGGTGAATTGAATTGTCTCTTCGCAACTTCGGTTGCAGAAGAAGGCCTTGATATTCCCCAGTGCAACCTCGTCGTTCGGTTTGACCTTTACCGCACTATGATTGCGTATGTGCAGTCTCGGGGTCGAGCAAGACATCGAAATTCCAAGTACTTACACATGCTTGAAGACGGCAATCACGATCACCGCGAGAGAATTATGGATGTCAAGCATGACGAACAAGTGATGAGGAACTTCTGCAGAGATCTCCCACAGGACCGCCAGATTAATGAGTTTGACAAGGACGGCATGGATCTGCTGAGTTTTCAAGACAAATCTTTCCCGACCTTTGTTACCAAACCCGGTGCAAAACTCTCATATCGTTCCAGCTTGTCTATTCTCAATCACTTTGTGGCAACGTTACCGGGTCCCGACAGACAGACCATGTTACAACCCACCTATGTTGTCAGTTCCGAAGTTCAATACAACGCTCTCGATCCACAACGCGGAGGTTTCGTGTGCGAAGTGATCCTGCCAGAGCACTCACCGGTTACTTCCATCACCGGGGATATTCAGGGAAAGAAAATGATTGCAAAGTGTTCGGCAGCTTTCAAGATGTGTCTTCAGCTATACAAGAAGGGGTATCTAGATGATAATCTGCTCCCGACAACCTTCAGAAGCTTGCCGGCCGGAAGGAATGCACTACTAGCACTCAGCGAGAAGAAGAAGGGGATGTATAACATGCTGATAAAGCCAAATTTCTGGAAGCTGGGGCGCGGTACAATCCCTACACACCTTTATCTCACCGTTGTCGACCTTGATGCTGGCCTTGACCGACCTCATCAACCTTTGGGTATGCTGACTCGCAACCCGTTTCCTCAGTTACCAACCTTCCCCATCTATCTGACCGATGGCAGACCTTCCAATATTGTCTCCCAGTCATCTGCTACTCCGCTGCCTGTGTCAGAAACCATCCTAGACATACTCACATGTTTTAGCTTGCGCATTTACCAAGATATCTACAACAAGGAGTATGAGAAGGATCTCGAGAAAATGTCTTATTGGGTTGTTCCATTAGTACCTAGCCATATGGCTTCTCTATCTTCTGTCACCACCATCGATCAGATTCTGGATATGGATCAAATACTCAGAGTCTACTCTGAGCCCACTTGGAGATGGACGGCTGACACTAAGCCTGATGATCTGGTAGACCAGTACTTTGTGGACCCCATGAACGGAGGACGACGTTACTATGTAAACCGTCTCGCCCCTCATCTCAAGCCCCAAGACCCCGTTCCCAAGGGTATACCTCGCCAGAACCACAAGTTTATGGACAGTATTCTTGACTACAGCGATAGCAAGTGGCTAAAAACTAGGGATATCTCTAGATGGAATCCATCACAGCCTGTTCTCGAGGTTGAGAAAATTCCTTTCCGACGCAACCATCTTGCACGCCTCGAGGACAAAGAGAAGGGCGAGCTCGACGATCTTAGGACGTACGTTTGTCCGGAGCCCCTGCTGGTCTCTAACGTAAGCCTTCAATTGCGTTATTCATCGTGCAGTAATTCACTGATATTTTAGCTTGCGACACCCTTTGTAGTCATGTGCTACGTTTTGCCGGCCATTATTCACCGCTTCGAGAGCTATCTCATAGCTTTGGACGCTTGTGAGGTTCTTGACTTGAAGGTCAGCCCGGCACTTGCTTTAGAAGCCTTGACGAAGGATTCCGAGAACTCTGAGGAACATGGCGAAGAGAAGATCAATTTCAAGAGCGGAATGGGCCCGAACTACGAACGGTATGTACAGGACTTACATCTTGAGGTATTGGCTAACACCGACCAGGCTCGAATTTTTGGGAGATTGTTTCCTCAAGATGGCTACTTCGCTGTCGGTATTTGTTCAACAGCCAGACGAGAACGAGTTCGAGTTTCACGTCCGCCGCATGGAAATGCTCTGCAATAAGAATCTCCTAGAGACCGCTATCGGCAAGAAGAAGGTCACATCCTCGGATGGGACGGAGCGCGATATACAGCTCTACAATTATATTCGCACTGAGTCATTCTCTCGGTACGTTCGATCCCAGAACTGTGAAATCAAGACTAATGTCAATTAGTCGTACATGGTATCCAGAGGGTATGAAACTTCTCAGAGGTAAAGGTGTAAACAAGTCCGAGGACGACTGGCTCAAACTCACGCACAACCTGGGCGATAAAAGTATTGCCGATGTATGCGAGGCTTTTATCGGTGCTGCTTTCCAAGAACACTACAAGGGTGGTCGGTGGAACGCTGCCGACTGGGACGAGACGGTCAAAGCAGTCAGGCTCTTCGCCAACAGCCCCGATCATGAGATGTCGAAATGGTCAGACTACTACGCCGCGTACCAGAAGCCAAAATACCAAATCGCAGATGCAACTGCAGCTATGCTGGACATGGCTTGTAAGATTGAGGCAAAGCACCCTTATCATTTCAAGTACCCTCGTCTGCTTCGGTCAGCATTCGCGCATCCTTCTTATCCGTACATATACGAGAACATACCAAATTATCAGCGGTATGTACATGATCCATATAAAGAAACAAGATCTAACACTGGATGTAGTTTGGAGTTCCTCGGCGACTCTCTCCTTGATATGGCGTTCATCACACATCTCTACTACAAGTATCCAGACAAAGACCCCCAGTGGCTCACCGAGCACAAGACACCAATGGTCTCAAACAAGTTTCTCGGAGCAGTATGCGTAAAGCTAGGCTGGCATGTTCATATCAAACAGAACACCGCCATCCTAACATCCCAAATCCGCGATTACGTGTCGGAAGCTCAAGAGGCCGAGAGGGAAGCCGGTGGTGCAGTTGACTACTGGGTCACCATCAGCGAGCCGCCAAAGTGCCTGGCCGATGTCATCGAAGCCTACGCCGCGGCCATCTTCGTCGATGCCGAATTTGACTTTAGCGTCGTCCAAGACTTCTTCAATATGCACCTCAAGCCCTTCTTCGAAGATATGACACTCGACGCCTACGAAAACTTTGCCTCTAACCATCCCACCACTCGTCTCAGCCGTCTTCTCTCCATCAACTTTGGCTGCAACGACTGGCGCATGGGCGCACTGGAGACGGAGACGCTGATTCCTGGCAAAGGCAAGGCTGTTGCGGCAATGATCATGATTCACGGCAAGGTGCACTTCTACTCCCTCGGCCAAAGCGGACGGTATGCACGTGTTAGGGCGAGTCACGCGGCATTGGAGAAGCTAGATGGTCTACCGCCATTTGAGTTCCGGAGAAGGTACGGATGTGATTGTGCGGAGCATGGAGATGAAGTGGCGAAAGAGGAGCAGATGAAGGAGGCTATGGGCCCGAACATTTAGGTTGCTGGCTGGGATGGTTGAGCCAACATAAAAGCGCTTGGATGGCTCGGTTTCACAAACGATGGAAAGCCACGACTGAATGAATGAATGTATGGGGGACCTTTTTTTTCATGTCATTTTTTTGGGTGCGCATGATGTGCTTGTATCAATTAGGGAAAGGGAGGAGGGAGACGAATACTTCCCGTCATCTACGAGTCCGACATTGTACATGAAATCATGAAATCACATCACCCATAAAAAAAACCTTTGATTGAACGTCGTCCTCATAACTGCGTATATAAGCAATAGATGCTGGAAAGCTATGTACAGGGTATATACAGATACCTCGGTGAACATGTATGCAAGAAGCGCGCAATTCTCGTCCTCATAAAATCCCTCGTCATATCCAGACCATTACTTCATTAGCTTGCGCGGCGGTGGAAGAAAAAGTGTCGTATCATAACCGAAGCCATCAGTACATAATGCTGAGAAAGCAAATCATCGTCAAATCATGCTGCAACCAATCCTCTTACAGAAAGAGGGCAAACGCAAACACTGACAGTAGAGCCAGGAGACAACTACCGCCAACCTGCGAAGCCGAGCCCTGTGTTGTCTGTGATGGTGATGCCTCATTTCCAGTCTGGCTAGGCTTGCTGCTCGAACTGGCTGTACTGCTCGGGGTCGTGCTGTCGCCGCCAGGCGTATTAGACCCATCGTTAGACACAACATTGAGCGTCAAACCATCAACTTGCTCGCCGTTACTTCCATACACCTTCTGCGAAACCTGCTTGTCGTTGACGTTGACGAAGGCGCCCCTCTGTGGGTTCTGAATCCCATTGTTGATGAGATCTTGACAGCCAGGACAAACAGCAGGAATGGTAAAGTTTTTGCTAAAATCTGGCGCTGAGATGAGGCTGGCAGAGCAGTCAGGGGCTTTGATGCTGGTGGATTGTGGGTTTGCGGATTCAAGAGCGCTCATGTTGAGCTTATTGAATTGAGCTTGCAGGTTGTCGTAGTCGGCCAAGAGCTTGACAGAGCCGTCCTCGTTGATTTGCACGAGTCCGTAATTAGCGGATTCTTGCGAGTACTCATACACGAGGCCGCCAGAAAGGGCGCGCATGTCGGGGCCGTAGAGAGCCTGGACTTCATCGAAGTCACGAGGCATGACGCGGTTGCAGCCGTATTCGCTGTACTTGTTGCTATTAGTCGAGATGAACATGTAGATGACATATCAAACTTACAAAAACGGGAATCGCGGAACCGTTGAACATGGTAACCAGGCCATCGTATCCAGAGGTCTGGTAGTTGTCGCCATTGCACCAGCTGTATGAATTCAGGCCAAAGAAGTCCGAAGACGAGTTGTCATTGTTATCGACACACTGCATGTAGGCCCATGTGTCTTGCAGAATCTCACGCACGTCAGCAGCAGAGTAGCCGACAGGTATGGCGCGCTTGGAATGTTTGGCAATGTAGTTTTTCATGTCACGCTGAACAGCCTGCCTTTATGTTAGCAACAAGTCAAGCCAGGTTGATGGCGGCTCAGACTTACTCGGATGTACTGTGGATTGTACTCAGCAGTGGACAAATCGTTGATGACCTCGTTTGCAGAGAAAAACCCAAGGGTGTTGGAAAAGCCCATGAAGTTCTCAATAATACCAAAAGCGCGGCTGAGGTAGTCACTGTTGTACGTTGTCCACGGTTGCAAGCGGTTGATGCTCTCTCCGGGTAGCGGTGAGTTGACATCGAGGATCATGTAGATTCCAGCGGAATTGAAGATGGAGGCGCACATGGAGTGATCCAGAGAAGGGTCAAGATTGTAGACACGAATAGTGTTCACCCCCAACTTCTGCATGAGGACAGCATCGCGCAGACAGACGTCGGCATCTGTGAGCGCATCCTGGCTGTTTGTGGGCTGGTATGCGCCTTGACCTCCGGGCTGGTAGTCAACACCAACAATCATCAACCGGTTGTTGGTGACGGTATCGATAAAGTCCTGGCCGCGCACTTCGACTGGGTGGACGGCTTTCGCGATGGTCGCAAAGAGCACAGGGAGTAGCGCGATTGCGCGAGTAAGCTATCAGCATCATTAGCGTCGCCGCACTGGCAGGGAACATGGATGTTGTTGTAGAACGTACAGATGACATATCAGCGAACGACTGTAACACAACAACGACCGTGGAACAAAGGACGGGGAAATTTTTTTTGGACTGTCGAGAACTGCGTCTACACCCAAGCCTTAAGTATAATGTTCGCTTGCCCACTTGTGCCAGAATCGCAATCGCGAGAGATATGCACCAACACTAGTTGCAGGAAGTCTTGAGCCGCGGAGGAGCAGCTAAGACGGATGGCTTGCCGGCTGCTGTTCTGTGATTCGGGCGTGAAAAAACGAAAGGCGGGCAGGTAGCTAGTCGGATTGGAACGATAGAGAGACCAAGAAGAAGTGGGCAGGTAAGAGGAAGAGTGGCAAGCTCTGCAATGTGAAAGTTGCTTGCTTCTCGTCAAGACTAAGCAGGCAACTGCACATGGACATGACGCTTCCGGGGAGGCAGGATTGCTGTTGGTCTAATCTCGGCAAGTATTGCCTTCACGATGGGCAAGAACGGGATGACCTCAAGACCCACGCTCATTGCCCATTGCCAATGCGACCCACCCGGAAGGTTCTGAAGGCATGCATCCTTCAAGTGGGTCGTAGGCTCGGGGAGCTTTGCTATTAGCGGGTATACTCGTCTTCTGTCCGCTGCATCATTTTCCAAGGAACTGCCATACTCATGCCCAGTTCGCGAACGTGACGCCATTGTCTAGTAGATCAGCTAGGGATAGCAGGATCCCAGCCACTTCTTCGCTACTTGCGCACCAATCATACTATCCCAAACTCCGACATATGCCTTGGCAGCAATGGTGGTATCGGCGGCAGAAGTAAACATGCCGGTGAAACCGACCTGAGCCAAAACCAAAGTACCTTTGAACTGAACGTTCTCTGCGCAGATCAAACACAAAGATCAACTTCAGTGGTAAAAGCCTGCCGGGCGGAAACTTGCAGTAACCAAGATTGTATGTTCACGTTGTTGGCGAAGATAGCCTAAGCCAACAAGTTTCGGTTGAACACATGTGCATCTTAATAGCCTACCAACGTTTGGATGCGTGCATCGCCTTGAGATCCATATCCATTAGGCTAGACGTAGCTCCGAACGCCGACGCTATGCATTTGTAGAGTGTCATGTCAACGGGCCTATAGACCATAGATGCTACAGAAGCTCGCAGCAGCTGACTATAGAGTGCTAGTGTCGTTTGCTTGAACGTAGTCTCGGGCAGATGGCCGGCTTGCTACTTGCTTCATCATTGGTCCAGCGTCGGCATTCCCGTGGAGAGGTACCAGAGACAGTACAGGCGCATTGCTGTACTTGTTCAGCCAGTCATATCCACATCCTGGGCCTTCCTCTTCAAACCGCCTTCGCTGCTGTCGATCTGACCTTGAAACTTGGCCTGGAGCGCTTCGAGCAAGACGTCCTTGACTACCGCAAGGCTACCCACAGCCGCATGTGTGGCACCCTCGATCAGAGCATCGGGATCTGCACCAACATCGCCCTTCATCCATATTTCCGTAATCTCGTCTCTCGAAGCAAGGTAGCCAACCACACATGCTGCAACCACGTCCTTGTGCTCTGCTGGACACGGATCCAATATCCTGGCCAGCTCTTGCTCCTGCTTTGAACCTGGACTGCGTGTGATGGCTGCGACACCGCCACACACCATGTCAACACAGTCAATGCCTGCATCTGTTATCGCAGCGCTCGCAACTGTTATGCATCCTGCTAAAACATTCAAAAGACCCCACCCACTGCCACTTGTGCTTCCCCCACCCCCAGAATCTCCCCACCACCCGTCCTCATCCCCCTCCAAGATAGTCACGACGACTTCGACTCCACTCTTTGGCCATCTTTCGCCAATGATAACTCCCCGTAGCGCTGTCTCTAGGTGAACGCCAAGATCCCGCTCCGTTGAGTCGCGTATATAGCCTCGTCTATGCCTGGTTGCGAATGGGGCGAACTTGACAGTGGTCGTGAGGAGGAGCGACGGACTGAAGGGCGCGCTTCGGGGGAGGGGCTTGGGCCCTTGTATTGAGGCGGTAATCTTCAGGGATGAAGTTGGTGGTATGAGGGTAGAGGTCGGTGAAGGAGAGGACGAGGGGATTTCTAGGTAGGCAGATCCGGATGCGGAGGGTATGATGGATGTCTGAAGGACTAGTAATGTGTGAGCAGTTTAAAGCTACATGAGACACGCTTTGCGTTGGAGCATGGATAGTCGAGGCCGCTCAGCCGAAGCTGCTCAGCGCGCAGGGAGTTGAGAGCAAGGAGACGAGGCACTCACAGATCCTACGAAGCTCATTCGGGCCTCTTGACCTTGTCGGCCTCAGCTTCTCAATGTACTGCGGGTCGCGCATAGTTCGCGCAAACACCGGCGCACTTGTTCCGCCACTTGGCGCATTGTTTCTCCTCCTGTCCATATTCGTCGCCATGGTGGGTGTGCTGTGCTTGCGGTGTTGCGGGTGCTAGTGATCTCATGGTGCTTGCGGAAAAAGCACTGACTAAGCGGTAAGGCTGCCAAGAGTTCGCAGCTAAGATCAATTTTCCTTCGCGTCCAAGCCAACCCTTCTTTCCTCTACTCACATCCACGCCCAAGGTATGTCTACACTATTTCCTCTCTCCCTCTCACTTTCATGATTGATACCCTTGAAATAGTTCTTGTGATCTCAAATGAGCTTTGAACACATGCACCACCCTCTGATCTCGTCTCCAGAGCTTCTGCTTTCGCAACAAAGTCTACGTTCTCAGCTAACTCCGACTAGATGACGGCCAATGCCGGCTTGCTTTCGCGCGTGGCAGCTACAAGGTTGCTTATACTGTAACGAATACTCAGTTGCCAAGTAACGGCTACAAGGAACTTGAATGCAGTAAGCATATGGGTCTTCAGGCCGAGGCGCCTTGGGGCTTTTGCTGGCCGTTACAACTGTCTGCGGTTGCACGACGTGCAGTTGTCACATTGTCTTTGATACCAGGCTGTATCTAGTTGCTGCGACAAAGGTGGTGGACATGCTGTCTCAGTACTAATTCTAGCATCCTCCGTGGTTTATCCCACAATATGGTAAGCTACTTTTCCCATTCGCATGCCCACCTCCAATGATGAACGTATTTTTTCAGTTCTGCTACTGAACTTTCTTGAAGAAAACACATACCGCTTACCTTTGTCTGATCACACTTTGCTCCTTCAGCTTCTGCAGTCTATCTTTTGAAAGGCACAATGCTAACATGGCAATCAGATACCCAGTGCATCCTGCGCATTGCATCCGCGCACAATGTGCACATACGGTAAGCACGCTCAATTTGTTCCCTTTCGCCAGGAGGAAAACTAGTCTATCCATTCAACGACATCTGTCGTCGGGTCACCCTCCCGCACCCTACCAGTCTCGGCCGGGATGATGGGTTGTGGAGTTGCACTGCTGGCTTGTTCAGCGCCGCGTAATTGTGGTCTTTGAGCCAATGTTTGCGGCAATCCGTCTTGGAGCGCTGCGATCAGGGGCCAGGCGACGGGGGATGATTTAACACGGCTGTCTGAGCAAGAACCCTTTGCACATAGTATTGCGACACGAGTGTTTGGGCATTGCTAACAGTGTTCAGATAGCATTCGCTTTGCACGTGAAGGAAATGGCAACGGCCAATAGAGCACTCGGTGCAGGAAGCCGGTTGTGGCTGTAGTGGTACCTCATCAGTTGTATCCATGTAGTAGTTAAGCAACCATCAGTATTTGCATCAGATGCGTTCATCTCACCACCTCGTGCTTTGTTTGCTTTCATGGTCTACCACCCTGGACTGTGCAATGTGGCATCGTGTGTTCGGTATCGTTGGAGGCGTTCACAATTTCCCTTTTGGTTGGCAATGTGCATGCCATGTGCGTGATGGATTGGCTGTGAGGTGGCAAAGGTCAAGGTTCATTCGGGCCCGTCAGCATATCGCATGGCATCCGCCGTTTCTCCGGAAATGGGCGTTCGTGTCGCGGTACATGATTGCCTCTGAAACAACCCCGGAGCCATGCTAGCTGACTCGGCTTAGCCTCACAAGCGGCGGAATGGTGCAAAGTGTCCTGCACACACATATGCATCGCAGCCATCACGATCACAGCATCTCGCCAGTCTCGCGCGTCGACACATGCATCCAAGTAGAGTCGATTGATCCAAATCTCCGCTACCGGCCGCGAGTAAATTACAAAGAGCCCCCTTCTGAACGTCACCGTGGTCTTGGCGAATTAATCCAACGCCAAGTCCTGCAACGCAGGCCATCAAGACGCGCAACATTTCAAACGCAGCCAGAGTGTCATCTCAATCCACGATTCCAACGGCTGCAACCAGACAACCATTGCATCCAACACAAGTCCGCCGTAGCAGCATCCGAGGAGGCTAGAAGAGGGGTACTCGGTGCAGCAACTGGGTCATCTGGCGGGTCCCAAGTGACCGGGGGTCTCTAAGGGAGCGATCCATCGATATCTGGCGCCCGTTCCTCTCGAATGTTGCCCTTACATTCCTCGTCCAAAGGGAAGATGCAGCGCCATGCCTTCTCGAATGGGGCATATCCCTCACAAGGAGGAGGCACCTTCTCAATTCAACCCCACAAGTACGTCCAGCAGCAATGCATAGCCCGTCACTTACACGCCACGTGCCTGCGCACGTTGTCTACCTTTGCGACCCGATGAAGCACAATCCTGACATTCACTGTACTTGTAGATTCCAGCCACGCTCACAGCCTACGCTCAGACGGCGGAGAGCGCTAATACAGCGCATACTGCTGGTGGGCTCCATCTTCTTCACCGTCCTCTTCTTCTTCTTCCCCGACCTGCGACCGAATCTGGGCCCCGGCCCCCTCAGCTTGCTCTCTTCAAACGACGATGCACAGCTCGAGACGGTGCGATACTACGACCTGAACAATGTGCAGGGTACGGCGAGGGGGTGGGAAAGGGAGGAACGCATCTTGCTCTGCGCTCCGTTGCGAGACGCGGCACCGCATCTGCCCATGTTCTTTGGCCACCTCAAGAATCTCACGTACCCACACAACCTCATCGACTTGGCCTTCCTTGTCGGAGATTCCAAGGACAATACCATCTCGCTCTTGACGGAGAAGCTGGAGGAGCTGCAAGCCAACCCAGACCCAAAGCAGCAGTTTGGCGAGATCTCCATCATGGAGAAGGACTTTGGGCAAAAGGTCAACCAGGACGTTGAAAGCCGACACGGTTTTGCGGCTCAGGCCAGTCGCCGCAAGTCAATGGCGCAGGCGCGTAACTGGCTGCTGAGCGCTGCCCTACGACCAACACACAGCTGGGTATACTGGAGAGATGTAGACGTCGAGACTGCTCCATTCACCATTCTGGAAGATCTGATGAGGCACAACAAGGACGTCATTGTACCGAGTACGTTGCACTGGACATGTATAGCACAAGTCTATTACTAACATATTACGCAGACGTTTGGCGACCACTTCCAGACTGGCTTGGGGGCGAACAACCATACGACTTGAACTCCTGGCAAGAATCCGAGACAGCCCTTGCGCTTGCCGACACTCTTGATGAGGATGCCGTCATTGTCGAGGGCTACGCCGAATACGCGACCTGGCGCCCGCATTTGGCCTACCTTCGGGACCCGTACGGTGATCCAGACATGGAGATGGAAATCGACGGTGTTGGCGGTGTCAGTATCCTGGCCAAAGCCAAGGTCTTCCGTGCTGGTGTTCACTTCCCCGCATTCAGTTTCGAGAAACACGCCGAGACGGAGGGTTTCGGCAAGGTACGCTATGTGCTACTTTTGCATGGTACAAGGCTAACAGCACATGACAGATGGCCAAGCGCATGAAGTTTTCCGTCGTCGGTCTTCCTCACTACACCATCTGGCATCTTTACGAGCCCAGCGTTGACGACATCCGACACATGAAGGAGATGGAGGAGGAACGCAAGAAAAAGGAAGCCGAAGAGGAGGCCAAGAAGGCAAAAGAGAGTAAGATCAAGGAGACGTTCGACGAGAAGAAGAGCGACTGGGAGAAGGAGAAAGCGGCGGTCCAAGACATGGTTCAGAAGGCCAAGAATGAAGAAAAGGCCGAGAAGGAGAAGAAGAAACAAGAGGAAGCAGGGGCAAAAGAAGAAAAGCCAGCAGAGGAGAAGAAGGAAGGTTCGTAGAATTCACAGCACATGGATATGAGGAGCATGAGACCTAGGTCGGCATCTACGTTCAAAGCGACGACAGTAACGACTCGGGTGGAGCTGGGCGCCGGCCCAGAGGACCTCAATTTCCTTCGATGTACTTGATTTTTTTTTTCGTCGTTGGAGCCCACAACCACTCAAGACAGCAATCTTTTGCCGAGCTGGTCTCTTCTGTGGCATTGGAGCATGTCCCTTGCCACTTGGTGGGCGCTTGGGGAGGATTATATACATTAGACATTAGTTGTTGCATTATGGGTGTTAGAGCTCCAGAGTAGACGTCAGCGCTGCGTGCGTCTGTAAGAGTATCAAACTACATATGATTTCATACTGGTTGTGTTTATAATGGCTTTGGTGTGTTTGCTGCTTTTCCATCGGATGGATGCTGGTTGGATGGACGCTTTTGCGATGAGGGTCGCGCGCCAGCCTTGGAGCACCTCCGAAACTCCGCTAAATCCAATCCGCCAAATGTTTTGACGGGGACTTATTGGAGCCTGCTCTCGTAATTGAGGACAGATATTGCGCGGACGAGATTACTTTGTGCCGCTTAAACACACTCACTGTCTTTATCGCCAGGCAGCCATCGTATTGGGAGGATGCGTGTCATGTTGCAACTCGACTGAACTAAACGCATAGCTGTCCATATGTGCCCTCGACCATAACCACGCCTTGCGCGCACCGCTTCTTTGTCGCATACACATCCATACCGCAAACCGGCCGTCGCCATGTCGAGCACCGACGGTGACGACCATGCCGCATCAAGGCTGCAAGAGACGATTGCGAGCCTGGAGCCCCGACCCATTACGGTAGCAGTCAACCCGGTAGCTCTCGTCGTCACGGAATGTATTACTGTCACGTCGGCAATGCGAAAGCATGCACGCTGGGCACACTCGTCAGTCGCGGCCATATTGGGGAGCTCTTCGAACAAGACACCGGCTGTCCAGCGGCGTGATCGTACCGGCCAGGGCATTGCAGGACCGGGAGAGCAAGATGACGCCGTCCCAAGCAGGTGGGGACTGCGAGGGAAGAAGGGCAAGAGCATGCAAGATAACCCGCTAATGTCAGCATTTGCGCGCTTGAGGAACGACTTAAAGGGCTGCAAAGGTAGATGGCACTGTTAAGACGGCACAGAGGCGACTACTAATGCTAATGCTACACCAGACATCAGAACCTTTGATACTCCCTCTATGCTTCACCCTTTCCTTCAGGTTATCCGCTCCTCATCCACTTCGGCGCCCATAACCTCGCTCGCCCTCATCGCCATAACCAAGTTCCTGTCATATGGTATCGTTAGCCATGACTCCCCACGCCTCCCCGAGGCTATGCAGCAACTCTCCTCCGCCATTACACACTGCCGTTTCGAGGCTAGCGACTCTGCAGCCGACGAAATCGTCCTACTTCGCATACTCCGGCTTATGGAAGTCATGATCTCCGGCCGCGGAGGCGAAGTACTGGGCGACGAGAGCGTGTGCGAGATGATGGAGACAGGTCTGAGCATGTGTTGCCAGGCAAGGCTATCAGAGCTGCTTCGGAGATCCGCCGAGATTGCCATGGTGTCCATGTGCCAGGTCATATTTCGCAGACTGAAGACGCTCGAGGTCCAATCGCCAGAGGAGTTGGACGCCATGGATGAAGAGCTGGACGGCAAGGATGACCAGGACGGGCTGCGTATGGATCCGACGGCAAATGGCGAAAGCGACTCTGCGCAACACAAAGTCGAGGCTCTTCAGCAACCGAGCG
The DNA here is from genome assembly GCA_034640345.1 of Drechslera avenae. Lineage (NCBI taxonomy): Eukaryota > Fungi > Ascomycota > Dothideomycetes > Pleosporales > Pleosporaceae > Drechslera > Drechslera avenae. The sequence goes on from JAXRVH010000001.1 coordinate 93,570, forward strand.
ACCCGGAGAAAGGCCTGGAAGACAATGATACCGCCAATCCGGCTAGCAGTACTCTGGATCTTCCCGCAACAGCTGCAGACGGACAACCACAAGCACCAGTCGAGATCAAACCCTACTCTTTACCGTCCATAAGAGAGCTATTCAGAGTCCTTGTTGATTTGCTGGATCCGCACGACCGACAACATACCGATACTATGCGTGTCATGGCATTGCGCATTGTCGATGTTGCCCTTGAAGTCGCCGGACCTTCGATAGCAAGCCATCCCAGCCTAGCAAACCTGGCAAAGGACACTTTATGCCGGCACATCTTCCAGCTGGTCAGATCAGACAACATGGCCATTCTGAATGAGTCATTGCGAGTTGCCGGTACATTGCTGGCGACATGTAGAAATGTGCTCAAGTTGCAGCAGGAGCTATATCTCTCATACCTGGTAGCCTGTCTCTTCCCACGAGTCGAGATACCACTAGAGCCCGGCATCGAACCTTCATTGTACGAAGGCGTCCCACATGCGCCCAGTCTTATCAAGCAGCCACCAAAGCAACCCAATGGAAGTGGCCGGGCAACCCCGGTACCTGTGAAGGACAGAAAGAAACTGGGACTCGAAGGTGGCGCCCGAAAACCTGACGCTCGGGAAGCCATGGTAGAGAATTTGGGTGGCCTAGTTCGGATACCATCGTACATGGCAGAGCTCTTTGTCAACTACGACTGTGAAATCGACCGTGGGGACGTCTGCATGGATATCGTAGGTCTTCTCTCGAGGAATGCTTTCCCAGATTCTGCAACGTGGAGCACGGTCAATGTGCCTCCCCTTTGTCTGGATGCCCTGCTCGGTTTCGTCCAATCCATGGCAGATCGTTTGGATGACGAGCCTGTAACCGAAGGCTATCCTAGTGTAGAGTCGCTCCGCGCGCAGCGAGCGCGCAAGGCCATTATTATCCAAGGCGCAACCAAATTCAACGAGAAACCCAAGGCTGGTATCGCTTATCTAGCGTCCCAGGGCGTCATTAGAGACCCGGACGACCCTCAGTGCATCGCCGAGTTTGTTAAAGGAACCACGAGAGTTGACAAGAAAGTTCTTGGAGAATTCATCTCGAAGAAAGGAAACGAGGCGATATTGAGCGCTTTCATCAGCTTGTTCGATTTTACTGGACAACGAATTGATGAAGCGCTTCGACAGCTACTACATGCTTTCCGTCTTCCGGGAGAATCCGCTTTGATCGAGAGGATCTTGACAGAATTCTCAGAACAATATTTCTCCAAGGTCCAGCCAGAGGACATAGCCAATGTTGACGCCATCTATATTCTTACATACGCAGTCATCATGCTGAACACTGACCAGCACAATCCAAACCTGAAAGAGAAACGAATGCAGCTGGAAGACTTTAGGAAGAACGTCCGTGGCGTAAACGATGGGAAGAACTTTAGTCCGGACTTCCTGGAAGCGATCTACGAGTCCATCAAGAACCGCGAAATCATTCTTCCAGAGGAGCATAGCGACCGCAATGCTTATGACCATGCCTGGAAGGAATTATTAGTCAAGTGTCAATCGACCTCTGACATTGTCATCTGCGAAACAAACATCTTCGACGCCGACATGTTTGCCGCGACTTGGAAGCCAATCATTGCGACCCTGTCGTATGTGTTCATGTCTGCCACTGATGATGCCGTCTTTTCCCGCGTCGTGCAAGGATTTGATCAGTGCGCCCAGATCGCTGCAAAGTATGGCCAAACTGACGCTCTGGATCGAATCATCTCGTGTCTGTCATACATCAGCACATTGGCGCCAGACGTGCCACCAAGTACGTCACTCAACACTGAGGTGCAGGCTGACAAGAAGAGCGTCATGGTCAGCGAGACAGCAGTACGGTTCGGTCGTGACGGCCGGGCACAGCTAGCAACTGTTGTGTTGTTCCAGGTCATCAAGGGTAACGAAGCATCAATAAGAGATGGTTGGCAACATGTAAGTCTACTGTACTTGTTTCTGTCGTACTTCTAACACCCTCTAGCTCATCCGTATCATGGTCAATCTGTTCGTCAACTCATTGATACCACCCTATTTCCTCTCCTTCCAGAAAACCCTCGCGCTATCTCCAATACCACTCCAGAACCCAGCACAGGTCATCGATCGCGCGGAACGCCCGGCCGATACTGGTATTTTTTCCGCGTTGACTTCATATGTCTCGAGTTTTGCCAATGACGAACCCCCGGAGCCCTCAGACCAGGAAATTGAGTACACGCTCTGCACTGTGGATACGGTTAAGGAGTGTCACTTTGAGGACATTCTTGCCAATATCAGCCAACTCCCGGTGGAGTCGCTACGGTCGTTGCTAATGTCGCTGTTGGAGCATCTACCAGAAGATGGCTCACCAAGAGTCATGGTAGTAAAGCCAGAGATACCAGGGGCCAGTCCGCGAACGCCTGGTCCAAGACAGAAGGGCAAGGGTCCACTCTATGATCCAAGCCTGGTGTTCGTTCTCGAGCTAGCGACTGTACTGGCCTTACGGGACGACGAGACTGTGAGGGAGCTCGCAAAGGATGTGACGGATGCTTTGGTATCTGTCATTCGAGATGCTCCCAAACATCACTATGTGGTGATTGCACGATCGGTGTACTACCTCCTTAGTCTGCTCAAGGCTAGCAACGTAAGTGACGGAAGATTTTGTCTATACAGATTCGCTAACATGTGCAGGATTACGACTTCATCCGAGCACCTGTCCTCATGCACACCTTCTCAAGCTTCAATGATTCGCTCTTACACGAGTGCGCCCAACCAATCCTCAAGGGTCTCACAGACTGCTGCAAAGGGCCGAATGCTCTCCGCAGCGAGCTAGCTGGCTCACCAGACTTCTGGACCATCTTGAATAGATTAGCTAGTGTGCCCGACGCTGCCGGAGATGTGTTCCAGCTAGTCGAAGATCTCACTACTTCACCCCAGCCCGGGATAACCGCGGACAACTATGAGGCTGCAATTGCACTTCTCAACGAGTTTGCAACTGCAGCTCAAGTAGGAGCTAGAGAAGAGCAACTGCACGATCAGGCAGCAAGGCGCAATAAAGGACAGAAGGCCAAGAAGCCTGAGAATAGTGAGGTTGTTGTACGCGGAAGCACAGCTATGAGCATCGTCTTCCAACTTTCCAGCAGAGTGCCAAACTTCATCGAGCAATCACATCTCGAGACAACTGAAGGTGAGCTCATTTCATTTCTAAGCCTCGGCGTACAGTTACTGATATAAAGACAGCATGGACAGCATACTGGTCCCCGATTCTAAAAACACTCGCGCACCAATGTCTCAACCCCTGCCGCACCCTCCGTCAACAAGCCTTCTCTTCCCTTCAACGTACTCTGCTTTCCGCAGATCTCGCTTCCCCTGACCACAAAGAATGGACGGCCATCTTCAGCGAGGTTCTCATCCCTCTCGTCACCCAGCTCCTCAAACCAGAAGTCTACCAATCTGACCCCCTGGGCATGAGCGAGACACGCGTTCGCGCTGCCACCCTCCTAAGCAAAGTTTTCCTACACTTCCTCACCTTGCTAGATGGTATTGGTGAAAAGGCATTGTTTGAGGATCTCTGGATTACCATTGTAGGTATTATGGATCGACTGGGAAACTCGGGCCAGGGCGATATGGAAGAGGCAGTAAATGAGAACTTGAAGAATATGCTCCTTGTGCTGAGCAGTGGCGGGTATCTGGCGCCGCCGGATGAGAAGCCAGAGCGAGAGAGACTCTGGGTCGAGACGTGGAAGAGGATTAATAGGTTTCAGCCGGGATTGTTCAAGGAGCTGTTTCCCGAGGAGGCGAGCAAGCCGGTCAAGGCGAGAGAGATGGATGTTGCAGTGCGTGGGGGGAGAGAACCGGCTGGCGAGGCGGTGGGCGGTGAGGGTGGAGAGGAGAAGGAAGAGGAGGGAGGGAAGGAAGGATAGGAACTATGAGAGGTGGTGTAGTTGTCAATACAGTTTTCCTGTAGATGTAATCGGGGTGGAGTGATGAGCAATGGGACGGAGGTTAGTCTAATCACGGAAACAAGACCATTCGTTCATTAAGTCAAGTGGTGACATTATTCAATGACTCTCACCAACAGAAGAACATGGAGACTAAGTTGATCGTTACAGGTCAATCTTCTTATACCCAGTATCATTCAGCTAGCAATGCTGGGTGTCTGAGAATGCCATACACAGATGGCTAGGCATAGAAAGCAGATTCGGTTTTCGGCATGTGGAGTGAGTATCACAACTTGCTGATCACACACTTCAGTTAGACACCCAGCCCTTCAATCAGATCCTACCTTTTTCTTCTTTCTTCTGCGGCATCACAACCCCACTATCGTCAATGCCGCTAAGTGGAGGTGCCAAGCCGGAGTTGTGGTGTTTGAGATTCGCGTTCACCAAGATAAATAGGCTACCCACTTCCGGGGCTATATCCTTTTACGCTTTGTCGTTGACCGTATACGAACAGTTTCAATGTAAGGGCTGGTAATGACGTAATATTTTCCCTACAACCGTCTCATCCTTCTCTTGAATGAGGTTTGGTGGTCTGCGTAAGGGATGGCCGTAACCTCCTGCCAAGGCAATCCAAGGTTGGCAATGTGGACTGCGGTCAAACGTTCACTTGCAAACTCGACGCCACAACCGCTGACTGTGCGGCTGAGGCTTAACGGCGGCGATGATCTTGGACATGCGTTTTTGGTTGTTGCGCACCATGGGCAGATGAATTGTATGTTGGGTTGCTGAGACGCGGCAGTGCGGAATACGTCGCCGCCCTCCTTCTTGCCTTGCAAACATTGTCGCAAACACCCGCCTCTCTACCACAGCGCCTCTCGCTCCCATCTCTTCATGCTCCCTCTCGTACCCAGCCGCCAAACGGCCAGCAAAGTCCGAAGTGCCGAAAGCCCGACATGGCGCCTAGTTTCCAAACGTTCTCTCGTCTCCGGCACTTGGGCGCCCCACTTATCTTCAAACAGTAGACAGCACAGCGAACCTTGGAAGCCGTTTACCCATGTGTATTTTGCTAGCGGGATCCGGTGGACAGGGGTTGTCAAACATCGTTTAGCTGCACCGTGGTGATGCGAGGGCTTAGCAGTGGGGGGAAGAGGGCTTGGCAGGTTGTTGATAGGTGCGTTTGGGTCCTCAGGCTAGCAGGCAAATGTTTGAGATGGCATCGTAGGAGGAGGAGAGCATTTATGAGACTTGGTGGTGGTGTGGATGCGTGGTGGGTAGTCGGCTTCTTCAGGCGGCACAGGTGGAGGGCGCATATACAAAGGTAAGTTGAGGCAGATGCCTTGGTCTGCTTCCTTTGGTCTCTTCCTTTGTTCTATCATCGTTCGTTCTTGAGTCTTGATTATCGCTCCTTATTCTTCTTCTTCTGCTACGGAACCGTAGACCGGTCTTTACCTAATCTCTACTTTCTCTTCCTTCTCGTACCGTTGAACGGTACCCGTATCTGTTTCGCCTACTACTTACTCAGAGATACCCACAATACCGCCCATCTACTTCCAAAATGAAGTCTTTCGTCCTCTCCCTCATTCTAGCCGCAACTGCTGCTGCGCTCCCTGGCCCAGCATTCAAACCTATCAACAAACTACCCGGCATCAAATGTATGTCTCGCCTTCTCATTCTTCCCCCCTATCCATGTTAACCTTCTTCTCAGCCAACCCACTCCGCCGCGCCAACCAAATCATCCCCGTCGTTGTCGGTGGCCCCCAAGTAACCTTCACCCCCAATATCGTTCAGGCCTCTGTAGGGGACATAATCCAATTCCAATTCTCAAACGGTAACCACACGGTGACTGAATCCACCGGCGAAGCCGCCTGTACCCCAAAAGAAGGCGGTGTCCACAGTGGTCACATACCTTTTGCTGACGGCCAGGCTGATGTCGGTACTTTCAACATGCCAGTGACAAGCACAGGACCGATGTTCCTGTACTGTGCAACAGGCCCACATTGCCAGCTCGGACAGGTCATGATTGTCAATCCGGCGGATTCGCAGCAATTGGCAAACTATGCAAAGGCGAGCCAGATTAGTGGGAAGAGTGTTGATGGTGGGGCGGTGACGGGTGGGACGGCAGGCAGGATTGCGTTGGGGGCTGCTGCGTAAGTTTTTTTCCTCCCTTGATCAATGTTCTTTCTTTCTTTTTGGAATAGATACTAATGCTCTTGTTACAGGTTTATACCTGCTCCTCCTAAGGAGGCTGCTGCTCCTGCTGCTCCTGCTGCTCCTGCTGCTCCTGCTGCTCCTGCTGCTCCTGCTGCTCCTGCTGCTCCTGCTGCTCCCGCGGCTCCTCCTGCTGCATCTTCGGCTGCTCCTTCACCTTCTGCTCCTACATCTTCGGCTGCTCCTGCACCAGCTCCTGCAGCTCCTACTAAAGCTTGACAATATGTTTGAAAAAGGATAGAAAAAGGATTGATATTGTGTTGGTATAATACGGTATCGTATTTGCTGCTTTTGAAGGAATGGGACTACGTATTTCAAGTGCATATATTAGAGACCAGATTAGAAATGACATGGACATATTGGCAGTTGACTTACCCTTGGTTGGTGAGGCTGGATTCCTGTGGAGCTTCTCGTAGATGATATGAAAATAGATATCACTGAGTAAATATCGCATTCAACTGAGTATAAGGTGCTGGGATAGCGCCTTGACGGCTCTTTCTTATATTGCTGTTACTACAATACCCCGTTGTGAAGATCTGCTGTTGAGCATCGATATCACTTGTAAAACAATGAGAATAGATATGCATATAGTTACGCCAACTTTCATTCATCTAGTTGTTATTCAAAAGACTCGATAGTCTGATGTGAGATCCGATAGTGCAGATTTGGTGAGTGGTCGCAGGTACCGACGTCGGTTCGGCCTAATGGGGTCCGGCCGGATTTACTTTTCCACGGGCCGCAAGTTTTCTTCCAATCTCTCCGCTCAGCTTTGGCACCAAGCTTCACGGAAATCTCATGGCAAACCAGCTCCAGCAACCTGAGGTGTTGCGAGCATTTCATGATGCGGCTCTTGACTTGCCTAGCCAGCTGCGGAGTCGCCGCTGTTGGTAATTCTGCCACGGCTAACCTTTCATAACGCTACCTCGGCTGAGTATGATCCATCGATGTCGAAGACCGCTTCCACCCGCCCTCTGCACCCCGTCTCGATAGTCGAGGATACACAACAACACTCGACCTGTACGAACACATAATGCGGTCCGTCTCGGCACTTGCTTCGCCTTTGCGAAAGATACACCCCACGGTGGCATGTCGGAGTTCGCGCAGATGCTTCTCAAGCTCTCGGGACTTGCAAGCTTCGTGGGGCTTCATAGGACTGGGACAAATGGGTTAGTAATGCTGTTGCTCACCTGATTGTGCATCGATTAACACTCTTGGCAGGTTACTCAATGGCTAAGAACCTGCGAGCAAAAATTCCGGCTGAAGATATTCTGTTCGTGCACGATGTCAATACCGCTGCCACCGAGAGGTTCAGCAAGGAACACCCACAAGGAGTCACTATCGCCAGTAATGTACGAGAGGTTGCAGAGAATGCTGTATGTATACTTTTCTCTTTGCTCACCCTTTGTCTTATGATGAATTAATTGTTCTATCCATGATCTAAGTTGGGGGCCATTCGTGGCTCTTATCCTGATTACTCAAAAATTATAGCCAATCCTCTGATATCGTAGACTACTTATACTTGTTCCATGTTGAAACTTGGGCGTGCAGTTCACTAACACGGCACAGGAAACCATTATTACTTCGCTGCCCGCTCCACAACATGTCAAGGCAGTGTTCAAGGAAATGCTGGAGCCGGCTACCCTTCTTAGTGCTGGAACTGTCAAGAAGGAGCGGTTTTTCATTGACTGTTCAACCATTGACCCCAAGACTTCGGGTGAAGTGGCGGAAGCCGCTAGCTCATCGGGTCAAGGGAAGTTTATCGATGCACCCATGTCGGGTGGTGTTGTTGGTGCAAAGGCTGGCACCCTTACCTTTATGATAGGTGCGCAGCCTGAAGCAGTCGAGGGGGCGACGCGAGTCCTTTCTATGATGGGCAGGAGAGTGGTGCATCTCGGCGGGCCTGGTGCAGGCCTCAAAGGGAAGCTGGCGAACAACTACTTGCTCGCTCTCAACAACATTGCTACAGCAGAAGCTATGAGCATGGGCGTCAAATGGGGCCTCGACCCGAAGGCTTTAGCCGGGATGATCAACACAGCTACGGGTAAGTGCTGGCCTAGCGAAGTCAACAATCCCGTACCTGGTGTCATTGAAACTTCGCCTGCAAGCAGAGGCTACGAGGGAGGCTTCGGAATATCGCTTGCCAACAAGGATTTGAAACTCGCACTGCAGGCTGCTGCTGATGCCAATGTCAAGCTCGCATTGGGCGAGCCTGCAAGAGCGCTCTACGATGCCGCGGAGCAGGCGGACAACTGCAAGGGAAAGGACTTTTCAGTCGTATACCGATATCTAGGCGGCAAAGAGTAGAGTAAAAGAAATGAATAGGTGTGCGATGCCGTGTAGAAATCTAGAATGTTCTGCTGTGATGCATCCGTGCTCTCGCCATGTTGGTTCCGCGGGCAGATGGGTCATGCGCCACCGCTCAGCCACATGGTGCGTCATCTGCTCGGTCGACTTGTACCTCTCGTCCAGGCGACAACTCCAACACGCCCATAACATCTGTGATACCCTACCGACAGCCAACTGTACCCAACCCAAACTCGAAAAGACACGTAACCGCCATAATGTGTGGCTCCGACTGCTTCCTGATGCTCCTCAGCGTCCTAGTACGTCCTCCCCTCCCCACCCTTGACAGCAGAGGCGGAAGCCCAGCGCATGGGTGCGATTCACGGCCTCAGCTACTGACACGTGTACTAGTTCCCTCCGATAGGTGTATGGGTGAAGAAAGGAATCTGCAGCGCCGACTCGCTCATCAACATTGCGCTTTGCTGTCTCGCCTTCCTTCCCGGCCTCCTGCACGCCTGGTACGTTATTCTCCAGAACCCGGACCCATACGACTCGTACCAGCACGTAGCCGACGGCGAGCGCGGTGGACGCAGTGACGGCGGACGAACTACATACTATGTTATCACACACGAGCAGCCGGCTGGCGGACCGGCGAACTACGGCACCGTGGGCAGCCAGCCGAGCAATGGACAGTTTCCTGGACAGCAGAGTGGGGTGAAGAACAGCTTTACAAAGCCAAAGGGGCACAAGGCGGCAAAGGGCAGTGCACCGGCAGCGCCGAATGTAGCAAACCATGGTGGTGAGGGCAGTTCAAGCCAGCCCGAAGGTCCACCTCCGACCTATGCCGATGTCATCAAGGGTGACCACAAGGTGCAAGACTGATGACCTAGATGTGGAAAGCCGGTGCGACCGAGGGGAGGGATGAAGAGCATAATAGCATGAGAGGTAGCGGCATAAGGAAATTTTGGATGGTCATGGCGTTTCATGGGCAATGCTTTTCCAAACTCGCGTCAGGATAGCACTCAGTCTGCTTTGACAGCTGGAGCTTGAATTAAACTACTGCAACAATATCGTGTGGCTTTGCCCCAAAATCTGGAAGCGGTACAGCATCTTCAGGCATACGTCATGGCGCAATAGGCCGGATGAAAAGTGCATGTACATGGCTGCAGGGACGCTCAAGTGATGCGAGTACTATGCCTAGCACTACCCAATGCTCGGTTAGTTGAGCCTGTCGTGCTGCGGCGCCACGTACGTACTGAGGACGGCATCCTCTCGGCGACTGGGCACCGATACTACGAGGACGGGCCGGCAAATTTCCTGCTTGGTGCCCGCAGCAATCAATGACTGCTGGCATGACCTGCCCGTTTGGGTAGGTTTAGACAAGCTTGTGGAAAACAGGTCAGCGTCGAAAGCAGGAATCATAACGAGCTTGACTGGTGATACGCCGAGGGCGTTGGCAACGGTGTTTCAGCGGTGCAGCACCGCCATCTTGGACACGTCTCGTCGGTCTGTCATGCTTACGATTTCCACACGTTCCGAGGGTGCAGCAGCGGTGAGGGTGAGGGCAGGACAGACACGTTGTCCAAAAAAACACACACAACGAGAAGCTTGAATAATTCTGAAAACACCGGGACGCTTCCCCAGACTGGATGGAGGATGGCTATGACTTTGTCACACAGCGCGCGCCATTCCCCAGGACGACCAATTAAGCATTCCGCACCGTGCATAAGGTCGTCATTGCCCAGACCGTCTCCTTTGCTTGTGCGCAGCCAAGTGCCAGGGCCGGCATCTTGCTTCTTGCTTGGAAAAGGCTTGAGCATCATGACGTTCGCGCATCGTATTAACCCCGACATGTAAAGCAATCACAACGGCGACAATCACGTCCGAGTGTGATGATTTGTGTTTCCCCTCGCCGGCGCTACCGACAAGACCTCTGACAATCGCCCGAGTTTACCAGATGGTCAAGTGTGGCTGAAGCTCGCCACGCCCACTCATTCGCAAGTCTACGAGCAGACCAGCCACAACAGCCACAGACTGACGCGCGCACAACGGGGCGTGCGTCTCTTCCCCAGTCAAACAACGCCAGCTAGGAGGAGCCAGGCTTAATATAACCCCCCCGTGGGCCCTCTTCTCCCTTTCCTCCCTTCACCGGTTCCCCGTCTACAGGCAGGGTCGTCCTTCAGCAAACAAACAATTTCCCGCGCCCCGTGTGGAAGCATCCCTGTGTTTACATTTCACCGCCTGCACCAAGTACAAGAAAGCGCGCTTGCTCGTCCAAATACGAGTCCGCCCCCAAAAGTCTCTCTCGGCCCCCAACCGCCTATTCGGAATACCGAGCATCGCGTTCCGAGCGACCACCAGTCCTTGTCGGCTTGCGAGTTGCTGCACCTGAACGCCGACGTTGGTTGGTGTTAAATCCCACCCACCTACAGGTCCAAGGAGACGGCATAAGTTGCCGCCAAAGCTACCCCATGCGTAAGTGGAGCCCCATCTCCTATGCATCGGGACCAGCGGAACCCCTCTGTCACGAATGACGTGGCTCAATGTGCAAACACAAACTAACATGCATCGGTGAATGTAGATACCGTACGAAGGCAGGCGCATCGCGTTGCGTCGCACGGAGGTGGTGGTGCCAACAATTTCAACCCCTTTGCCCGCCAACGGTCTCGAGATGCGTATCCAGATGTAGAGAATGGTGTTTACAGAACGCGATCGACACGTTCAGAAGCATTTGCTACGCAAACCATTGAAGAGCAAAGACAGACAGAAACCAGGGACGCGGAAAAAGAGTTTGCCATGCCAGGACACCACAACACGGAACCTTCCTCGTCATCAACACCACATGCCGGCGCATCTGCCACTCTTCCGCCATCTTCAGTCGACAAGGATATGACTGAAGAGTCCAACAGTGCCCACAAGTTGTCTGATGACAGCACCATTGCACCAACCGCCCAGGACACCAACAGCCATGTCACGCGACGAGCCATCAAGGGCATATTCCGGAAAGACCACCAGGATGACGCAAACGTACAGGAAGATGACACCGAGTCAGATGATCTGTCACTGGAAGAGCGTAAGAAGAAGGCTTTCAAGAAGAAGATTCCCATTGGCTCTCAAATTCGCTTCGTTCTGTTCGGAGCGTGGATCAACGTCCTCCTCATCTTTGTTCCCGTCGGTTTCGCTGTCAGCTACGCCGGCCTCAAGCCAGTCCCCGTTTTCATCATCAACTTCATCGCCATCATTCCGCTAGCAGCCATGCTGAGCAACGCGACCGAGGAGCTTGCCATTCGAGTTGGAGAAACCCTTGGTGGACTTTTGAACGCCACTTTTGGAAACGCGGTCGAGCTAATTGTTTCCATCCAAGCATTGATCAAAAACGAAATCACTATTGTCAAGACTTCGCTCATTGGCAGCATGTTGTCGAATCTGCTACTCGTCTTGGGCATGTCCTTCTTCCTCGGAGGTATCAACCGAATGGAGCAGTTCTTCAACGTGACTGTTGCCCAGACCGCCGCGTCTCTATTGGCCCTCTGCATTGCGTCGTTGATCATCCCAACCGTGTTCCACAACACCATCGCCGAAGATGATTCAGTGGCACACAACGGAGCTCAAGATGCCATCAGGAACCAGGAATTGTCCCATGGAACTGCCGTCATTCTCTTCCTCGTCTACTGCTGCTACCTAGGCTTCCAGTTGAAGACGCACGCCGCCATGTACAATGAACCCAGCCAAAAGGTCCCCAAGCGCAAGTCTGGCAAGAAGGAAGAGGGCGATGCATCGCGCGGCATCGCAGCCATTGGTGCTGGCACTGCTGCAGCATCTGGTGGCGGTGTTAACATGAAAGCATTGCTGAAGAGCTCCGAAGAAGGTGACGAAGACGACGAGGAGTTCGAAACGCCCTCACTTTCAGTTGCCGGCGCCCTTGTCACTCTCGCCATCTCCACCACTCTAGTTGCCTTTTGTTCAGAGTTCATGGTCGACAGCATTGATGGTCTTACCGCTACTGGCCGCGTCTCTACCACTTTTGTCGGTCTAATCCTCCTACCCATTGTCGGCAATGCAGCCGAGCACGCCACCGCTGTCACTGTCGCTATCAAGGATAAGATGGATCTGGCCATTGGTGTCGCTGTCGGTTCCAGTATGCAAATTGCTCTCCTCGTCTTCCCGCTCATTGTCATTCTCGGATGGATCCTGGGAAAGGACTGCATGACGCTTTACTTCGACACTTTTCAGATTGCCACCCTCTTCGTCTCGGTGTTGCTCGTCAACTACCTCATCCAGGACGGCAAGTCACGTAAGTTTTATCCCCCATCAAGCTCGTTTATTTGGTGAGTCCGAGTCTAACGTTTCATAGATTGGCTCGAGGGTATACTACTCATGGCAAGTTACATCATCATCGCGCTTGCGGCTTGGTTCTATCCTGAAATTGGCGAGAACCAGTGCTAGAAACATGTTACCCTCTTAACCTTCCTTACTTGTCTTGCTTGTTCGCATCTTCTTTTCGTCTTGTGCATATCTGAGTAGGGGGTCCGAGTACCATGAGATGTGTTTCCGATCAGGCACATCATTGTTTGGGATACATAAACACGGCTGTAGCCTTTCGAATTTTCTTTCATGTCTGTCTGTGGTTGGCGTGTGCGTTGTTGGAATATCTATTTCGATACCCGGAGTTATAGTGTAGTAGTAGTAGTAGTTCAGGGTAATGTTTCCCACCTGAAAGTCTTGTAGCGAGAACATAAATGCAATAAATCTGTAATGTTTATAAAAAGACTCTGTGCATCTCACGTGTGATGTATTGCCATTCGTAAACAATTCTCTAGCTAAACATATCATCTGTTTTCATCAAGCCCACGAATACAGAAAGCAGCTCGTCGCTAGTTTGTCATTTGAAAGAGGGCCGAGAAGCCGTTTCTCACATACACCCACCTCGTGGAAATGCTGGAAGATGGACGGGAAGTGGTACTCGGGTGTGTAGGTTCAAGCATCTCTCGCTCTCACCTCTACCACTTAGTCTGTACATTGATCCTATGCATCTCTCACCTACTCTCCCTCTCCATTTGCGCGTTCTGCCTCTCTCTCTCTCTTTCCTTCTGGCTTTCAGAGTTTTTCTCTCTCTCACCTGGCCTTCCCGCCAGTGGTTCTGGATATAAAAGCTTGATTTCGAGGGAGGTTTGTTCCTTGCCTCTTACACCACAACACACTTCTCCTCTTTTCTGCTCTATTCTACCATCTTGATTCACATATATTACTTTGCCTACTACTCTATCAATCACTTACCCCACAGCAGCTCTCGAGTCTCGAGTTTAACGCCAGCATGGCGGGACGTGACTTGGACAGCGACATGGTTGGATCGCAGGATCCAAATCAGATGCCTGATGTTGAGTCTGAGCTTGAGTCTGAGCTTGAGCTTGAGGATGGCGAGGCTGCTCAAGAAGATGTTACGAACTTGAACGTTGAAGAGCAGGAACTCAGACGTGACCTTCTCACTGCAGAGACTGAGAGAGCAGCAACAGCAGAAGAAGAAGAAGAAGAAGATGTAGTGTCTCCACCACAAGCACAAGGTGATTTCACTCATCGCCCTACTCATAACGGGGAAGATATCAAGGACGATGACCCTGATTCACTTTTCGTTCCCGAGGTCCCGCCCATTCCACCTTGCTCTCAACTTGGACGGGGCAAGGCCGCAGCTACGCCTCCTTCCACCCCTCCCCCAGCGCCGAGCGAGACTAAGACTAAGAGTTTGGCTTTCAAGAGGCTACGCAAGATTCATGAGAAGAAGATCGGGGAGAGAATGGCTGCTAGCAGGCCGGTCGCAACGACTTCAAACAACGCCAGTCCGGGGCCCGAAGCATTTCTCGACGCCATCATGAACAGGCCATCGTCGTCTACAAGCATGCCAGTCGTCAACCAAGACACCGAAGACAAGCTAGCTGCCAGGAAATTCCTCAAGCTGAAGCGCGACTACGATGAGCTTAGGAGAAAGCAAAATGGCAGCCTTTTGTTCCACCAGGACGTTGAGTGGATGAGAATCAAGGGTACTGAAGAAGCCCGAAAGAAGAAGCTAGCCCGTGACCTTGCCAAAGCCGTCGACGACAACCAGGACGAACCAGACCTGTTCCCAGCACTCTTCCCAGCTCCGATTGATGAAGAGGAGGATTCCACGGAGGATTTTACGGATGATTCCACGCCGCGCAAGCGCCCCAGACACAGTTCCGAGAGGACACCTAATTCGACCATAATAGCCGATGCTGAACTGGCGAGCATGCGAGTTGCCATCGAGGCCCAAGCCGATGAACCACAGACGAAGAAGAGGAAGAAAGGAGACGCAGGCGGTGCCGAGTCCCAGGCTTCCACACCCTTTGGGCGCGCCAAGGGCAAGTCGGCAGCCAAAGCAAAGACTGGTCCTAAAAAGGCCGCCAGTGGCAAAGGCAGTCGCAATACAGCGAAGAAGAAGAAGAGGGAAGTCGAGCAAGCAGTCAAGCAAGCAACCTCACTCTTCAACTCCAACGTCTTCCAGCAACAAGCTGGCGCAAACGCACGCGATCTCCCTACCTTCAAAGCAAGAGACAAGACGAATGCACTCAAAGAACTCCTTGCCAGCCTTCCAGTCGATACCGACCAGAAACAGGCCAGGGATGACATGAACATTCTGAGGAGTGCGACGATGAACTTTGATGGCAAGGGCTCGGTCAGAAGTGATCAAAGTGGCAACTGGATGGTCAAGGGGATGACGACGTCACTCAGGAACTACCAAGTACTTGGGAGCGCCTTTATGCGACGCCGGGAGAATGCTCTCGAGGAGCCCAGAGGCGGCTTGATGGCAGATCAGATGGGGCTTGGTAAAACGCTCATGATGCTAGGTTAGTGCAGCAAAAGGCCAACAACAACTCTGACCAGCGCTTTAACTAATCACTTACAGCAAACATTGTCAACGGCCAGCCGTCCAAGCAAGAACGAGCAAGAGGCCGCCTGGGGACGACGCTACTCGTTGCCAGTCCGACACTACTAACCCAGTGGGAGAATGAGATTGCTCAGCACACCAACGGCAAGCTCAGAGTCCTACGTTACGGCGCTGGCGGTCGTCTCAACTCTACCAATGCTCTAGAGATCCTGGGTACACAGGACATTGTTCTCACCACCTATAATGAAGTCATGCAGTCCTATCCAAAGAACGATCCGCCGTTTGAGTGCCAGACGGCCGCGCAGAAGATGACATGGTGGATGGAAGAATATACTAAGAGGAGGGGACCCCTTCACCGCATGAAGTTCCTACGCATCGTCCTCGATGAGGCGCAAGCCATCAAGAACCATCAGAGTCGCACGTCAATTGCCTGTCGGGCCCTGATGGCGGACCACAAGTGGGCCCTCAGTGGGACCCCGATCCTGAACAGCCTGACGGAGTTGTACCCTTACTTCAAGTTCCTCAATGTTCCGCAAACAGGCACTTTCGAGATTTTCAAGCACAACTACTGCAACACAAAGAACGAGAAGAATACCGAGCGCCTGCTGGTTCGACTTTCGCAGTTTATGATCCGTCGCACGCACGCGGATGAGATGTTTGGGGCGCCGATTTTGAAGCTGCCCCAGGCCGATCAAATGACGTACTGGTGCAAGTTCAATTCGATTGAGAGAACGGTATATGAAATTGTTAGGCAACGTTTCGTCAAGCGTCTTAAGATGTGGGCGGAAAAGGGGACCTTGGAGGGGTCGTACAGCAATGCGATGGTGTAAGTATGATGATGCGGTTTGACTGTTGACAAACTTACCGAGACTCTTACAGATTGCTCCTCCGACTCCGACAGCTGACATCTCATATTCTCATGTTGCAGTTTGTCATGCGGGATCTTCTCGAGGTCGAAGATATTGAACTCATCAAGCAAGCTCTCAAAGACCATGAGAAACGATCGATGCCGGGCACTGGAGATAAGAATACAATCACTGCCGTTAGTAGGCAACTCGAAAAGCTTGCGGCTGACGAGAAAAAGAAGACTGCTGCTCTTGAGGCTAAGAAGGCCAAGAAGATGGCTAAGAAAGAAGCCGCAAAGCTTCAAAAAGTGGCATACGTGGATGACGATGACAGTGATGAACAGCTGGACGAGGATGAACCCGAGAATGTTCCCGAGGAACCGCCCGTAAAGGAGTTCGAGTCTGGTGGAAACTTTGGCAGAAACTTCAACTTCAAACCCTTTCTCGCCAGCCTCCAGACTGGGAGGAGCTGGGAAAGGGCGAAGCAAAAGGCCAAGTGCAGCTACTGCGAAAAGACGCCGCGGAAACCCTTGATGCCTTCTTGCGGTCACCTCATCTGCACTGATTGTCGTGAAGAGGCAGATATCGTCGCAGCTGAAAAAATGCATGATGCGGCGGCGTGTAAGGTTTGCAATAAAGTCCCCTCTTATACTCACGACTGTGAAGTCGAAGAATTTGGCTTTTCAGACGGCCCAGCACGTGGTACCCGAGGCAGCACCAAGAAAAAGAAGGACAAGGAGAGCCAGAGTGCAGGCAGCGAGGATATTGCTGGCGACTGGCTCGCGGCGATTGGTGACGAGGTTTTGCCCTCTGCAAAGACGATTGCGGTCAAGTGCCAGATCCTGAACTGGCGAAAGGAGAACGAGAACGTCAAGATTATTGTATACACGCAATTTCTACCCATGTGAGTTGACACCAACTTGGCTCGCATTTGCAGTTGCTAACAAATTATCTTAGGATACGCATCCTGGCACGGGTATTCGACAAGGAAGACTGGAAATGTGTGGAGGTAAGACAGCATGCATTCCCAAGGCGACGACATGGTCTCGATAAGAGATGGCTCGATCCCTGGCGATATATACTGACAGTATCCGCAGTACCATGGCAAGATGAGCCTAAAGGCACGCGATGATGCAATCGCCATCTTTGCCGACAATGCGGGCCCAGTGGTTCTGCTGGCATCTCTGCGCTGCGGCGGGTGTATGTATACGTATGCCCAGATGATAAGTGATGAGCTGCTGACCCATGTCCACAGTGGGCCTCAACCTGACCATGGCCTCCAAGGTCATAATGATCGACCCTTGGTGGAACTCGGCGTCGGAACAACAAGCCTTCTGCCGCGTTTTCCGTATCGGTCAACAAGAGAAGACGTTCATGAGCCGGCTCTGCGTCAGGGATACGGTCGACGAACGCCTCATTCAGATGCAGGAGAAGAAGCAGAAAGAGATTGATTTGGTCATGACGGAG
Source organism: Drechslera avenae (assembly GCA_034640345.1). Taxonomy (NCBI): domain Eukaryota; kingdom Fungi; phylum Ascomycota; class Dothideomycetes; order Pleosporales; family Pleosporaceae; genus Drechslera; species Drechslera avenae. The sequence goes on from JAXRVH010000001.1 coordinate 111,214, forward strand.
AATGGCAGGACGGTGAGCAGGTAAGTGCATCTGCCGCGAACATGGCTGGGGTGTTGCTAACATATGACTAGGATGGATACCCGCGCACTAATGCGATTGTTCGGTAACCCGCAGGACAGTACTGAGGGCTTCGTCTTGGTGGATAACCCGGATCCGCGCGGGGGCTTCGGGGCGGACCGTGACAACGAGGACTACGCGGATAAGATGTGAGGTGGTTTGGCCATGAGTTTGCCGGCTTCAAAACAAGATAGGCTTTGGTTTTGGCATGGTTTTTGTAGGGGGCCGGGAGGTCTCTAGGATGGGTAAGCTGGCTGGGATAATGCGCTGAGGGATATCTGGCACTGCCATGTCCGGGCAGATCTCTTATCGAACAGTTGGTCTAGACTTGCCTCTGTCCTCTCTGCCTGCTCCGTCTTGGACGCTGTAGAGATAGTGAAGCACAACAGACGGCTCCCACTGGCGGCTGATTAATGTCGGGCTGCGCACTTGAGCACTCGGCCCCGCCATCCCCCCCCCCACATTTTGCTCATCCGGCAAACCTCCCAGACGTGTTATGGAGACCACCAACACTGCGGAGGCGCAGACGAGTCTCGACGCGCCGGCTAAGAAGGGACGCAGAGGCAAGCGCGAAGCGGGTAGCGAGGACTCGAGGAAGAGAAGATGCATCTCGTCTGCGTGTGTTCCGTGCCGGAAGCGCAAATCAAAGGTATGTTTAGGTAACGGGAACTGGGGGACGATGCTCTTTCTCCGGTCAACACACGCCTTCTCCGGAGCATGGCAGCCAGCAGCCAGCAGCCAGCAGCAACCAGCACCCAACACCCGCCCACACACCGCGAGGCCTCCTGTGAGACCATGTGCGCTAACATGGCACGCAGTGCGACGGCACCACGCCCGCCTGCTCAGCCTGTGCCGCCGTCTACAACACGCCGTGCATCTACGACCCCAACTCGGACCACCGCCGCAAGGGCGTCTACAAAAAGGACATTGACAACCTCAAGACGCGCAATTCGACGCTGCAGACGCTGATCCAAGCCATTCTCAACTACCCCGACGAGGATGTCGCCGACCTCGTGCACCAGATCCGCACCTGCGAGAGCCTCGACTCGGTCGCAGAGGCCATCATCGCAAGGGAAAACGGCGACGACGACGACGACGCCGCCGCCGCCGATGAGCCGCTCAACACCGTCACCACGCCGACCACGGCTGCCGCGAGGGGCACGTTCGAAAGCCAGCTGAGCGGCAAGATGGGCGAGCTGCGGCTCGAGGACGGCTCGACGCGCTACATTGGCGGCACCTCACACCTCATCTACCTGGGCAAGGGCAACGACGCAGAAGAGTCGGACGACACGTACGCCGACGACCAGTACCATGAGATGCAGGACCCCTTTTGCTCGTGGACGACCGTCACCGACGACCCAGAGCTCGTCCAGCACCTGATTAGCATGTACTTTTGCTGGCACTACAGCTTCTTCACCACCCTATCCAAGAACCTCTTCCTGCAAGAGTTTCGCTCGGGCAAGCCACTCCCGGGCTCTGGAAGGAAGATGCAGTACTGTTCTCCGCTGCTGGTAAATGCAATGCTGGCCCTCGGCTGTCACTTCACCTCGTGGCCTGCCGCTAGAGCTATCCGCGACGACTCTGCAACGGCTGGTGACCACTTCTTCAAGGAAGCCAAGCGGCTGATTATGGAAGACGACCTTCACGAGCTCCCAGCCCTGACCACAGTCCAGGCCCTGGCACTCATGTCGGTACGAGAGGCCGGGTGCGGGCGAGAGGCCAAGGGGTGGGTATACAGCGGCATGTCCTTCCGCATGGCCTGCGACCTCGGCCTCAACCTCGGCATGCACAGCAAAGACGCAATCGACGAGAATGAAGAAGATGCGCGGAGAATCACCTTCTGGGGCTGCTTCCTGTTCGACAAGTGCTGGAGCAACTACCTGGGGCGCATGCCGCAGCTGCCCAACACCATCCTCACCGTCCCCAAGTTCGAAGTCTTTCCAGTCGAAGATGCCGAAACATGGAGCGCTGTCACAGACTCGGGCCTCAGCCAAGCACACTCCCAACCCAGCAGGACGCGTGCGATCGCTCTGCAGATTTCCAAGCTTTGCGAAATCTCTAGCGATCTCATCAACTCCTTCTACAACCCCATCGACATGGACAAAGTCAAGGGCAAGCAGGCCGAGCTGAAGAAGTTGAGCGAGATCCACGTGCGACTCGAGACTTGGAGAAGGGAATTGCCCAAAGAGCTAGAGCCCAAAGAGGGCGGGCTGCCACACATGCTCGTCATGCAGTAAGTATCGCACTCATGGAGGCCTGCTTGTGCTAACGAAACCAGCATGTTCTTCCAGCTGCTGTACATTCATCTCTTCCGACCCTTCCTCAAGTACAATCCGAACAACTCGCCACTGCCTGCACACGTTTCCCCCCGCAAACTATGCACACAGGCTGCCACGATGATTTCAAAACTGCTACGACTCTACAAGCGATCGCATGGTCTGCGACAGATATGCAACATATGTGTGTACATTGCGCACTCCGCATGCACCATACATCTTCTCAACCTTCCAGAGAAGAATGCAAAACGCGACATAATCCACGGCGTCAAGCATCTGGAGGAGATAGCCGAGGGTTGGCTCTGCGCGCGCCGGACACTTGGCATCCTCAGTGTCCTGGCCAAACGCTGGAAAGTCGAAATGCCTGAAGAAGCCGCTGCAGTGCTATCCCGGACCGACACCAAATTCGGCCCCTGGAGTGAGATTAGCACACCAAGAGTGCGACGCCACACTTCCGCGTCAGTCAAGGATCAACCATCGCCTGGAGATCAGGCATCACCAAGCCTGAAGCCTTACAGCATGAATATGGCCAACATGACCACACCGCAGTTCTTCAGCCGAGCCTCAGCATCCAATACCACCACTTCCGTAAGCACCGACCCCTCTATACGCCCTTCCAGCAACCACTCCATACCTCCCTCGGACGCAAACGCCATGGCTTACATGCGTACCCAGCACCATGTTGCTACACCCCAGACCACTGCCCCTACACTGGGCGCTCCTACTCCAGCATCCACACAAGGCCGTCAATCCATTGACGCGGGCACTCCAGACGAAAGCTCTCCTAGCCAACTGTTTGGTGGTGTAGACCAATTGATTCGTGAAGGTCAGGACTGGATCTACAGAGACCAGGCCCAATTAGCTACCGACTTTGAGAATTGGACTGCCAACGGTATCGGCATGGACGATTATGCGAATTGGTTCGCGGGTACGAGTCCGGTGGCGACTGGATTCACTCCTAGTACCACTTCGGCGCCTTTGCTAGCCAGCGAGATGAATGGCGGGCCTGTTGGCGGTAGTGTCAATGGAAATGTCAATGTGAATTCCACTGGGAATGCAACGGCGAATGGTGGGTATCCAAGTGGACGTTCGAGTGCTCCCAACTCTGTTGGTTTGAATGGATTTGCGGCACCGAATGGATTTGGGGGTATAGGATTGCAAGGCTTGATGTATGATGAGCAGAGTTGGTATCAATAAGGGAGGTTTCTCTCCGTACATACGTTTTGTACCATTTTGGTTGTATGATTTTTTGGGTTTGGTCGAATTTAGGAGGGGGGGTTTTGGATTGCTTGTTACGTAGGTGTTTGCAAGGGAAAAGGGCGTTGTAGGCGAATTACAGTTAAGATTACATGGGAATTAGGATTAGGGATATCAACAGGAACAGGAATATGAATGCTTAATGACAAAGTACAATAAAACTTTTTTTTACATTTACGAAATGGTAGACTAACACAAAAACACATTATAGAAATGTGATACAAAGGGGGGAGTTTTTTTTTCATTTCTCATATACATCTCCTATCCTTGACAACACAAGGTGCCCACCTTCTTCACCACATGCTTTACCCTCCCCTTGATACTAGCGCACTCCTTCTTGCGCTTCCGCACAAGCTCAGCAAGCTGTCTGTACTCTTCCTCTTCCGCTTGCTCCTGCTGTGCATCACGAGTGGGAATGCTAACTTGACCCCGCACCACATCGGCGTGGGTAACGCGTGTGACGGGGAGAACAGAAGCGGTGCGTACAGAAGGCATAGACGATGCGATGCTACTGGGTTTTTGTCGTGGTGGCCTATTCTGCCCCTTTGCACGCGGATATGCAACGGGATTGCAGACTGAAGTTTCGCTTACAGAAGACAAATAGTGCGGTTGCGGACGCAGATTAGTATCCAGAGTCCGGTTGAGGGAGGAGATGTAATGGCTACTTGCACTCGCTCTCTGTCCTCTAGATGATGAAGATGAAGATGAAGATGAAGATGAAGATGAAGATGAGGAGGAGGAGGAGGAGGGGGAGGAGGGGGAGGAAAAGGAAAAGGAAACCGCATTCTGCTCCTTGTTCTCATCCTTCCGCTGTTGCAACGATAGGCCAAGAGCAACGTCTCGTTGTCGCACTTGTTTGGCTTCTAGTTTGCGGGCGAGATGGGGGTGGAGTGAGGGTGGTGGCGTGGTATCTTTGTTTGGCTTCTTCCCCTTGCCCTTTTTAGTCCCACTCTCACTCTCACTCCTACCCTTGCTCTTACTACTATCTGCCTCGCTTCCCTCTTCATCCACACTATCCACCGTGCTCTCACTCGGGTTCAGCAGAAACGGTCGGCTGAGATGCCACTGTGGTTTCGGTGCGGAAAATAATGTGGGTGTCTTGCGGCCTTGTGGTGTTTCGAGCACGCGTTCTACCGCTTGTTGTTGTTGTTGTTGCTGCTGCTGCTGCTGCTGCTGCTGCTGCTGCTGCTGCTGCTGACGATGGTCGTGAGTGCTCGAGCAGGCGTGAAAGGGGGGGAATACGGGTGTATCTGGCCGCCGAGGAGGAACAGGACTGCGGGCCGAGGCCAAGGCAGGTTCGCTGGCGGCGCGAAGTGTACCATGTCTACGCTTCGCCTGGGTTGCTGGTGAAGAAGGGGATAGGGAGAGTGTGACTTCTTGTTCGGCTTTGCGTCGTGGTGTCGTGCTTGTTGTGTCCATGCCAATTCCAGAGTCTTCGAGTGAAGGTCCTTCCTCATATGAGGCGGCGGTTGGGCTGCGTTGTTGTTGCGCCATCGGGTCTCGTAGGGATTTTTTTTTGTAATTGGCTTATCTAAAGAAGGATGTTCTAAAGGGCTCGTCCTTTTTTTCTGTCGCTCTCTCTTATGAAATGAAGCGAGAGAAAACTTCAAAATAATTACTACACAATTCGAGTGAATGATGAACTGCGCAGGAAACAGAAAAAGAAAAGCCTTTTATGGCTACTCTAGGCGTGGGAAACATGGTTGCAAAGGGTCAATTTTATAATGAACATGGATATCCAATGTACACTATACTGTAGACCTACAAAACACAAAAAACAACCCATTTTTCACATCGCTACCAGCATTATAAGCCTCGACTCACCCAAACTCATTGCAAAGCCGTACTTCCTTCAACATCTAGCCCTGGATCCTTGGGTAGAGCAAACATGGGTCGCTTGCGACTTGGAGTCCCCAGCGGGTTTTGAATTTCCTCGATTGCTGGATCGTGGTCTTGTACGTTTTCCATGGAGTGTTCAGAGGCCAGTGTAGGCGCTTTGGGCGACTGGAGATTCGCTTCTGCAACTTTTGCTCGGATGCTGGCGAGTGCTGATTCGTTATTTTCGTAGGGATGAGTAGGGTGTGGTGGAAGCGTAGTTGACGAACCGTGGTTCGATGGGTTTCGTTGATGGGAAATTTCGGTACCGTTGGGTGGATTCACATGGTGGTGGCTTTGGGATTCTACACCCACGTGTGTGCTTTGCACAGTCGACGGCTCACCATTAGTCTTTGGTGTGTCTCGCTTTTGCCGTGCTCGGGCGATTAATTCATCGAATTCGGACTTGTTCGACTTTGCGTAGCTTTGCCCATCAAAGTCCTTTTTCATAATTTTATTCTCTCTTACATCCGCTCTTCCACCCTGTGTTTTTTCCCACTCGTCCAATTCTCTCAACAGTTGTTTCTTGCTCTTCCTCAGGTTCTCCTCGGCGTCGCAGTTCGAGTTGTGAATGTTTAGCCACTCAATGTGGCGGCGTTTCATTAAGTCCTTGGTTCCCCAACTCGGTATGCCAGCATCTTGTAGCTTCTTCCGCAGTGCACTCTCCTTCAGCATAGCGTAGTTGAACTGCGATAACCTGGTCGGCGGAGGCGAGGCGTCTTTCTGTCTTCTTTGCAGCGCAACTGGAAATGCCGCTGAATTTCTAAAACAACAAAGTCAGTTTGTTCTCAAGCATTCCGACATGAGACTGTGCCTACCTAGAGCGAGTGTTGCGCCCCTGCGACTCATCCGGCCCTTTGCATACATCTAGGTGGTTGTAGACTAGTTCTTCTTTCATCCCCTTGTTGCACAGTGGACACTTGACTATGCCATCTGGTACAAAGTCCTCGTCGCCGTCGTCTTCGCTATCTGCGACTACGATGGCTCCACCATTACGCTGCCCTCGGCTTCGCGTTGTCCGTGATCGCGTATGCCGGGCGTTGTCGTCGTCGTCCTCCATGTCTGTGTCGTCCAATTTCCTCTTCTTCTTGCTAGCTGCAGCCGTCTCTGCTTTGTCTGCGCGCGCCAATTCCATAGCCTTCGGCCTTGCCTCTCGAAACCGCATGACGACCTCTCTGATAGCAATGTTTGGGGCCAACTTGTCGCTGGAACACACAGTCATGCAGCTTGGACATTTCCCGTCCGCTGCGATGCATCTCCGTATACATATCGAACAAAAGGTGTGGTGGCATGTTGTGATGACGGGGTTGTTGTAGAATTCCTTGCAGATCTCGCAGCGCAAAGCAGCCTCGAGTGGTTCAAAAGAGGGCAAGGTCGTTTGTATCCAATCGGTGGAATCGGGGAGGTCGAAAGAAGAGTCCATGGGCCTGTTGCAAACTGCAGGTACTGGAGATGGTTGAATGCCGACGGAGGAAGCGGTTGCGCTGGAGTGCGACGCGCCGACCGCTTTAGTCGCGTCACGTCCATCACGTGATGCTTCTGGTACTATATCTGCTTTGTCATCTTTCTCTGCAAACGATAATCGGGTAGTAGGCAGAAAGGTCAAAGTAGCATGATTCAGTGTTTTTTTGCGTTGTTTGGACATTTTCAAAGAACGGGGGCTTCCTGTGTTGATCGAATGTACAGGTTCAGAATGAAGGGTGGGTGCCCGGGTGAGAGAGCAAGGTGATAACACACTGATCTTGCTCTCACTATTCCGTGCTACAATTTTGGCACGGGTCTATCTTGTTTGAATCTTCGTTTATGTACAGCGCTACTCAGCGCATGCTACCGCATCAGCAGTTATCCTGGTGTGAGGTTGTGCTATATCAACTCCGTAATGCTAATTTCCCTAAACCAACCACGACGTTTGCAACGCGTCTACAATATGATCCTATACTGTAGCTAGATCTACCTCTCTTTTCGGAAAGCCGCATCTGAGGGTGCCTCGGCTACAGAAGACGGCATTCGCACACTGCATCGACATCTTTGCATGATCAGCGACTTCTATATGCATATCCTCATTAGACCTTGAAGACTGTGCTCTTGCTCCTAATGCCATCGAAAACGCAGGTGTTATCAACCGGGACGTATTGCTCGGTGATGGCCTTGATGATCTCCTGGGACACTATTCCACCAGTCAAGGCGCCGATATTGTGTAATTCGGCACCACCGGCTCGTACACTGTTGAATTTTCAGCAAGATGTTCTCAGGAAGGCTATCTATTCGATGCAGGGATTATGTATACTTACAGCTCACGTGTAAACTCGCCGATTTGCCCCTTGATCAGTGCATACTGGTCCTCGTCGATGGATGCACTGGCCTCTTTGACCAGCTCGTCTGCAATCTTGAAAGCGATACTGGTAAGCTTCTCAGAATCTGTATCTGGGTCACTCTCTCCAGCTATTCGGGATGTGCCTGCTAAACCGTCTTTGTCATGGGTTGCAACAAACTCATCCCAAGCCAGAAAAGCAATGTACAGCGGGATTTGCGAGTCGGGGAAAGTAAGCATTTGAGCTGCACAATGTGAGCATTAGTCTCCAAAGCCTACATGCATTCACTTACCAATAGGCTTGGCCCGGTCACCCCATTCGATCTTTGTGCCCGGTTGTGCAATGTGGAATGGGCGGCCACGCACCAGCTTTATGTGTGCAGCGTTTTTGCAGAAGATCTCGATATCCTTCTCTTCGATGGGCGTGCTGCGGTTAGCATTACGCTCCAGAAATCGTACGCTGTCTACCACTTCAGCCAAGTCCTTTCGTGCTTTGGACTTGTACACATTCTGGAGCTTGATGTAGTCTGCCGAACGCGCCTTCATATCTGGTACGGATCCAGGAACCGGGAGGACATTGTATTTTGTATAGAACAGGCCGATGGCATTGGCAATTACCCAAAAGCTAGGCGAGTTTTCGCGGATTAGAAGGCACTCTGGCGCTGTGAAGATCTCCTTGACGGAGCTGCTCGCCTGGGGTGGGTTGAGCGACTTCAGTACTGCGGCCACTGCCTCGTCAAAGTTCTCTTCGCCTCCTTCTGGGTTGTTTGTGCGTGTGGCATCAGCAACAGATTTCCTAAATTCGGTCTTCTCTTTGTACGTCTGCGGTACCGCTCCGCCGTGATCCTTCTTCCACTTTTCGAGAAAGTGCAATAAGAGGGCTATCCATGGGACGTGTCCGTGATCCTCTGGCTTCATGTTGTCTAGGTCGGCCGTCTTTTCTTCGGCGTACTGCAAGAGCTCGGGCCATGGCTGCAGTAATCGCAGATCTGATGTGGATTCGGGGCTGGGGTGTGTGTCTACGATGGGAAAGGCGGGTGGCAGGTGTACGGAGAAGTGGGCGTAAAAGCCGACTGAGTGTACGTAGAACAACGGGACAAGCGCAGCGCTTGCATGGACGGAGAGTTTGGTAAGGATATCTGGACGGATGGGTGCGGTGGCGATGATGAGCGTGTACGGTCGTAGGGCGTCAGGCTGGGTGAGCCATGATTCTATGGGCTACTTCAATCAGCGATTGCTGCAGCCTCATGGATTTGTAGCCTTACTTCTGTCACAAAATGACCGTCTACATCCGGATTCAGCTCTTTGAGCAGGTTACACGTGTGTTCAGCCCGGTGGCCGCCTAGATGCCGATCTTCCAAGAAGAAGTTGACACCGAGGTCTGCTTCGGCGACGATGGCCGAATCTTGGATTGTAAAGTTGCCGATGCAAGGAAGGACAAGATTCTTGAGTGTTTCGACGCCAACAACGCCAGGTCCGGAGTTTATCAGCAGGATATGCGACTGTTCCAGTGCAATTTGGCCGGTAGCTCCCCAGAGGCGTAGTTGACGATCATATCTGCATGTATTAGATATCGTCCTATGCTGTGTTCATGTACACGCCTACTTCTTCTCCTTTGCAGTTGGACCCTGCACGGGAGGGGGAAGATCCTCCATGATCGCGACTCTAGAGATGGCGGTTAGAATGGTGCAATTTGTTTGGATACATGACAGCAAGAGCTCAAGAGCTGCCAGGCACCAAACGCGCCGACAGTCGACGCTAAGCACATCCCTGTCGCGGGGTCGGCTGTTGGTGGGGCACACATCGTCATGAGCAGTCGGTCACGAGCAAATCATTCATTCAATCTCGTCTCGTTCGCGGCTGGCTGACCTGTACGCCTCAACTCAATTGCCTTGTCCCCACGTCTGTTGGTTGATGCCGCTGAAGCTAGAGAGAATTTGGGCGGTCAATATAAACCATCGGCTACGCAGCATCAGTCATCTCAGGCCTCGACTGCCCCTCCAACAACTGCACGAGTCTAGACCTACAGTACATCCAATTGGCACCAACAGGGTACTGTTGCCAAAACCACTCGGCCAGCCGGAAATTCGACGCAGAACTCTCCACACGACTACGCCCTCTGGGAAGGAGAACAGCATGACCGACACAAACGTTGAAGCAGCCAAACGGGCCGCTGCACACCAAGCGGTAGCCGATCACTTCGACCCAGCAGCCACCCACGTCGGCATCGGCTCCGGCACCACCATTGTCTACGTAGTCGAAGCCATCAAGGAGCGGTCTACAAACCCAAACATACTCTTTGTACCTACCGGCTACCAGTCCCGCCAACTTGTAATCAATGCCGGCCTGACTGCAATCTCCTTTGACAGCCTGCCAGACCGTGTCATGCTCGATGTAGCCTTTGACGGCGCAGACGAAGTCGACTCTGAACTCAACTGCATAAAAGGAGGCGGTGCCTGCCTGTTCCAGGAGAAGCTAGTGGCGGAGCGCGCAAAGAAGTTTGTCTGTGTAGCAGACTACAGAAAGAGGCAGGACCGCCTCTTGACCAACTGGCCAACGATACCCATCGAGGTTGCGCCATTGTCTCAGCTCAAAGTCGCCGCTGCGCTTAGGATGCTGGGTTCTACCGGCCCCAAGCTAAGAACTACACTATTGGAGAAGTCAGGGCCCCTGAAGACGGACCAGGATTTCTACATTCTCGACGCCCCGTTTCCTCCCCTGCTCACTTCGGCCGATGTGGCGGCCGGCAAGGGCAAGGGCGATGGCAGTGATGGTACTTGGGAAGTCAACAACATCAGTAGGGCTATCAAGGGCCTCACCGGCGTACTCGAAGTTGGCATCTTTGCTGGCCTGAATGGCATTGATGCGCAGGCTCTTCGCGAAAACGACCAATCCACAAAGGCCGTAAAGGGCGGTCAAAAGCCTGTTGCTGTCTACTTTGGAATGCAGGACGGCAGCATCAAGGTACGAACAGCCGAAGGCGAGAAATAGACGTCGTCGAGAGGTTGAGCTGTAGTATAAAAGAACATGATTGCTAGCGACCTTCTCGTAGATATATGCACGCAAAGTGACACAGAATGGTTGACTGCTACCCATTTTCCCACAGAAAGTCACTACGAAAGAACACCAAGCAAGCAAGTGCAAGAAGTAAATAGACGTGATTCTCATTTCATTTTTTTGCCTCTAAATCCCATCATATGCATGATTCCAAATAGGATCGAAAAAAAAATCTCAAAATCAAACAGAGCACAATAGCTCGCGATATAATCCACTCGCAGAAGTGAAAAAGAAGAAGAAGAAGAAGAAAAATCCCCGATCCCTTGTTATCCCTATCCTCAAGAAGACCAACAACAACAACCACCACTCGGCCTGGACTGAACTTAAAAGTTCCTAACTACCCTCCTCTTATACCCACTTGCCTTGTATCCCGCAGCCGGAGTAGCAGCAGCACCACTGGCATCGGTCACGTACACGGTCTTTGTAACGACTTCAACCTCGTAGACGCAATGCACGCCCTTGGGGCACTGAGGTGCATTACCAGGAGCAGGAGCAGGGGTGACAGCTGGCTCAGGTGTCTTGGCAGGCGTTGGCATGGGAGCAGCGCTGTAAGAGTCTTCGTCCTCTGAATCGACATCAGAAGAGTCGTCGTCATTCGCGTCTGTATCGTTCTCTGGTTCAGTCGGGTAGCCAGCAGCCGGAGTCGGGGTAGGAGCCGCAGGCGCAGGTGTAGAAACATCCTTGTCACTTCCATAACCATCACCCTTTCCGTCATCGGCAGGTGCCGGCGTAGGACTCTGCTTGGCTGATGTGGTGGGCGCGGCACTCGACTCGGGCTGAGCAGCATAGTTGCCGCTATCACCGCCCGATGAACCTCCTCCCAAGACTGGGCCTACGTCCACACTCTTCTTGACAGGCGTAAGCACCTTGCCCTTGTTTGGAGGACCTGTCCACTCGCCTGCGGTACACTTGTTGTTGATGTCGGTGCACTTGTCCTGCCAGATCTTGCAGCCAGCATTGCCGGTTGCCGGGCTGGTGTTGAAGCAGACGTCGGACTGGTCCCAGCAGTTTTGCGCACTCGCCCAGCACGCTTTTTCGGTCGAGTATTCGGGAACCTCTTTACCGCACCAGTTTGCGTTTTCCATGATGCAGTCCGCGGGCTTGAGACCAGCGGTTTGCACAAGGGCAGTGGTAGTGGCTTTGTTTTGGCCAGGGCTCGCCGTCAACTTTGCAACTGGGGGACCGGGGATTTGGTACTTGGAAGCGGGTGTGTTGTAAATGTCAAAGTTGGTGGACGGAGTATCGTACTTCAAGACGCCTGGAATGGAGACTGTGCTCTCTGGAACAAGGTTGCCACTGCTTTGGAGGAAGATTTGTGCGCAGCCAGTGTATTCCTGTGGGTCACGGTCCTTTGCGGCATGCAGGGCGAGGATCTCAGGCCGAGCGAGGTAGTCACCCCCTTTTAGACCTTTGGGCAGGCTCACGGAGAGGAGGCCGTTGTTGTCGATAATTTCGTCGGTGCACCACCGGTCTGTGGCAGAGTTGTAGCCGTGGTCGAAGATCTTGAACCAGCCATCTCCCGCAGCCGTGTCGGTTACAGCGTCATCGACCTTCTTCAGATAGACGGCGCAGGGACCCTTGTGGCCGCGGTCAAGACGTTCCTTTGAAGGGTTGTTGGGCCAGGCGCGGATCTCAAAGGTGAGGACGGCACCATCTGGGACGGGTTGCACGCGAGAGACACCCTTGGTGCCACCAGCGTCTGGGGATGATTGTCAGTGATGTATGTGGAGAAAGGGGGCGGGAGAGTCATACTGCAGGCCATGTCATCGCTATCGAAGCTGCCGATAGGACTACTCGCTTTCGCAATGTTGGGGTTCATACGCATGGCGACACCATCACCCTAAGTCACTATCAGTAAGTCGTTCCTATCGAAGTCTTGAGAGCCATACCTGGGGCATGCCATCGACGTAGAAGTCAGTGAAGACAGTGTGAGCAAGGGCAGCAGGGGCCGAAGCCAGGGCCGCAAGAAGGACAGACTGAGTCTTCATGGTGATTGATAATCCGTAGACGAAGTTGTAGACTGTGGGTCGAGAAAGGGTAATTGTGATAGTATATGACACACACGAACGAAGACGACTTGGTCACTAGGACTTTCCAAAAAGATTGAATGAAGGAATGAATATGCCGAACTAGCGACAAGTGAATGAATGAAACAGGCAGCAAAGCGCCTTGGAAAGAGAGACAAGAAGTTGGCTTTATGAACAAGTAGTCTTCGTCCGGTAGGGTGAACAGAAGAAGGAAGACAACATCCAGGGCGGGCGCTTGGTAGCTTTTTGATTCAAACCAGCTCACTGGTGCGCACTCGCCCGTCACCAGGATTACAGCCGACTCCTGTAAACACCGCATCCCTTGGCGGCGCATCCGCACTGCCGCCGCTACGGATTAGATTCCTTGCGACAGATCGCAGGGCCTTCTCAGCCCGCTGCTCGGGTCGTGTCCTCAGCAGAGACGCTGGCCTCGGAAGCGTGCGGTCAGCCTTGAGCAACGCTCGGCCAATAGGCGCACACCTGTGGTTGTGCCGCTGAAACGTGAAACACAAACGGACGATTTTAGCAAGACGCCTAGTCCAGTATGTGGAATGGTTCACCCGCTAGATTGACACGGCGCCTTGTTTAACGCCACTTACTCAGGTACCGCGCCTTCATTTCGACATGGGTCTTTCTCAACCTTTCCCAGCTCCCATCTCGGTCATTACCACACGCAGTCTAAAGACTCTGTAGAACGTCGAAAAGCGGGGGTATCCATAACCTCAGGAGTCGGCCCACCCACTCCTTTTGCCAGCGCTAAACATTGTCGAACACAATGGACATTAGTTTTTTTTTCGGAGAGGGGGAGGGGGGCTCAGGAGGAGCTCGCTATTTTTGCGACATCGCGTCACGACAGCGATCGATTAAGTAAGTAATGTCTGAGGGCGGCCCAGGCTGACCGATATGTCGCAATGACGAGCCCTCCGCACTGCAATCTCGGCCTGCAGCCAAGCGTCCCCGCTCTCATTACCCTCCTTCCGCTACCGGGACCCGAGTGTGAATCCAAAATTGCAAAGACTAGCCATTCGTAGGGACGGGCGGCGATGACGCTGCAAAACCCGTATTTGATTGTTGGGCGTCAATCTTGCGAGGATGCGTTTCAAGTCCGTTGTCCAGCATCAAATGTGCAGTTGAGGCCGTGCTCTTTCTTTCTTTTCTTTTACAGAGGCAAGGACGCAGGAGGCCTGCAGTCGTGCTCCTCCTCACTTTTCCTCTGTCGTGACACACCAGCCAGGCCTTCCGACAGCCGCCCAAATTTCCCCTCAAAACACTGCATCGACCATGTTAGAGACCTTCCGTACCGGTGGCGACTCCCAGAAGCGGGGCCCGACAAGCCTGGATACTACAAAACCTCGCACGTGGAGATTATTACGGAGCGAATGTTTGCAAGACCCCGTTTATCGTCTAGGCTCTGGACAATCTACTGGTCCAGCACTCGCACCGTGCGGCACATGTGGATTATCGGAGCAAGCGCGTGTCCAGACAGAAGCCTTGGTGGAATGAAGCGCTGAGCGTACGTCTCGCAAACAGCCTAGGACCGACTACAGCCTACAGGAACGAGGCAAGCCCAGGTTTACAGTGGCACCGTCATGCTACGCGGACATGCTGCTTCCGAACAGCCGAGTCTGCCTCTGCCTCTGCCTCTGCTCTGTGCAGGATATCCCTGACAATGTCTCTACAGCGGGTCCTTCGTTCCCCCCGAGCATCAGCTGTCGGAAAACGCCGAGTAGCCCACTTTGCATCTGTTACCATGACACCATACAAATTGCGAAATGGGAGCCGTCTGAAGTGTATCTCAACACCCTCGTAGTAAAACATGTACTTCATCTCTGATTTGAAACAACACAAGATTGCTGGGTGGTTGGGATACTCGCCATATGGTATCTTCATCCTATCGAGGCCTTCTTTCACAGCATTTATTAACCATTCGAGGCCTCTTTTAGTAACATGTTGCAACCTGTCTGATTCTCCCAGTGGGTTCTTTGGTATTTGACGCTTAGAGAGAGGCCTGCTGATGTATCCTGGTGCCCTGATTGTGTTCATGGACCATGCCAGATGCATTAAACTGTTGGGCGAGAAGGCGGGATCCCACTGGAACAGCCAGTCGCTAGGAGAAACAAGGGTTCCTAAGAGAGAGGCCTCTGTAATCCTGCGGTTGCAGTCTGGCCGAGATGCTACATCAGACAGTGGAAGCGACTGCGAGCTCAACAAAGCCCCACCATCTCGTCCGGCCATCTCGTAGACACTATTCTTGACAGACTCGATCAGATCGCGCTTCTCCACGATATTGGTGGAAAGAAATATAGTTGTGGGGTCGAGGCCAAGCCGAAACTGGTCCTGAAAACGTCGGAACATCTGGAGCCCACCTACACGCTTGAGTTCATCTCTCACTTGTCGCGTACGATGGTCTTTGTTGCCGAGACGGCCAATGGAGCCTTCGTAAGCAACGCTGTATGCAAGGATGGCATTCTCGCGCTCGTGTGCTTGCAAGCACACATCCCCTAGCCACCGCGCAGCGGCTACATCGCCGTCATCGAGGTTTTGGCGGTTGAGGTAGATTCCATTGAAGACACTCTCGAACAGGCTTTTTGCTGTAACAAAGTTTCCGTCGAGTGTGGCGCAAACCCCAAGGAGATGTCTGAGAATACGACGGTCGGGCTGAGTACCAACCGCACTCGTTTGCCCACGCTCGACCGCTATCAAATGCCTTCTGAGGAGTTGTTCTGCCGTACAGACATCATTCCGAATCCATGCATCTACTATCTGGGCTGCTGATGCCTCCAAATCTACCGTGCTTATTGTATCCTGTTCCTCATGCGGGAGAGTTGCAACAGGCATCGATGAGTCTGCAGAAGATGCGGCTGAGCGGAAGGGTTCCGGCTGTGCATACAGCGGATCCGGATCAAAACCACTCGATTCGGGTTGGAAAGTTGTAGGAGAGTGTCCTTCTGTCGTGGTGGAAGGACTAGCATAAGCTGTTTGGTCTTGTGGTACTGTCGGGTCAGAGATGAAAGAAGGCAGCGGGAGCGGAGCTGACGAGCTCGCTACTACCGGCGAAACGACAGCCGGTACATCTAAGCTATATGGTGACGCTACGGATTCAGGCGTGAAAAGAGCTGGCTCCAGGTCTTGCGATATGGTTGTAATGATATCTCGGTCTTGCGGCTCTTCCAAAAGTCTTCCCTCATTGACAGCAGCAACAAGCCAGTCTACAATGACAGCACGGTATCTCAAAGCCTGCCGCTGAGAGACCCCTACATCCTCGAGATCGCGAAGGATCTGTGTCCACGCTTCGTCTTCGTTCTCGTCCTCATCCTCGTCCTCTGTAGTTGCAGATGTAAGCCTCGCGATCGAAGCGATACTGTCTTCTCGATGACCACCTCTGTAGTCCTTCTCCAGCCTTTCTAGGGCCTCCAGTATAAGTACGTGGCTATCGTGAATTAAAGAAGTATAGAAGGAATTGAGCATCAACACGCTAGAGGTAAGCCGCTCTCGTAACCCTCGCGAACGACTGGGATCGTATCTGAGGCGGTCCCATGCACGTTTGCTCTTTGTGTCGAGCCCGTTGTAGTGCAACACAAGCTTGTCGAGCTCTTCCAGAACCTCGATACACGGTTCATACACGTCTATAAGCGCTTGTCGTTTGTTCCCCGGTATCTTGTCATACTTGTCTTGTATGTCCTCCAGCAAGTTTGATAGACTTCGCGCTTCAGATGTCAGCGTCTTGTACTCCCCCGAACAATCGCGACCTGTGTTTAGCTCAGCTTGCGCAACGCTTCATGGTTTGCTGGGACGCTGACAGTTCTTATATACCCTCCCAGCTAGCTCACACAACCTGATTACGTCTCCGATACTGATTCCGAAGCTCATTTCGTTAGCTAACGGGCTATCCGCATTTCTAGTCGAAAGTGGCCAACGCCGCGTATCACCACAGATTGCACAGAGTTAGACACGGTAACACTTATATCCATCCAAGGCTGGGGGCCTGACATTGTGGCTTAGAAGGGCACTGTTCAATTAAAAGCTAAGACAGAACGACGTCAGCCTTATACGCGAACATGCGAAAGCACCTATATGCCACCAGGCTACAAAGGAACATGACTCTGTAAAAAAAAATTCATTGCGGCCACTTGTGATCATATTCATTGCGATCTGTGGTGAAGACGAATGGTTGGCGGAGTTTGGTAGACGGCTTATACTTATTCTTCCTCAACTTGGAAGGTGGGGCAATATCATGTACTAGACTCATTTCGATCTAGCGACAGTCGTAGTCAACACGAATGATGCAAGCGTATTCATGCTCCCGTCAGCTCCTCTTCGTATAACGATAACTGTAAAAATATAGTCGGGTTTGGACGTAGAAAGCGCAACGGTATATTCGCATACCGATCTCAGCCCAAATTGAACTCGCTCGCCATACCAGCGTGACGCATAAACTTCTCTCGCGCGCGAACTGCCTTTCTCATCTTTGCCGCCTCCTCCGTATCGTGACTCTCGGGCAAGTCCAGATCCACAGCCTTCTTCGGTGGTCCTTCGCTCTTCCGGCTCGCGCCATCCACCTTTGCACCTCCACGGACCTTGGCAGGCGTCCTGTCACCTCGACCAGCTCCTGTTCGTTGTCCAGGGACCTTCATACCAGATGGTCGCTCCCGGAGCGCAAATGCTTTGGCTAGATGACCCAGATGCAGGGATTTGATGTCGAAGTACTTGCGTTCGTCAGCGACGTGGGTCGCGTAGGCGCGGATGTGGCTTTGGAAGGCTCGGCGGGCAGCTTCGAGGCGGGATGGCGAAGCTAGGGCCCAGCGTTCAATAGCAAGTTGGAGATCTGTGGCCTTGTCCATGTAGGCGTTCTTCTCCACTACGCCGCTAGTGATGAGACCACGATTGAGGATCTCGTCCGCATCTTGCCGTGAAATGTGAATCCCTGCTTCTGTATCTTTGCGATCAGATTTCAGAACATCGACGTAGCCTTCTTCGCAGCCGGGCATCAAGAAGATGCATGCTCGTCCGTCGCGGCCTGCACGGGCTGTACGACCAATACGATGCAGATGGTCTTCTCGGGCAAATGCAGGGTCGAACTCAATAACCAAATCTACATTGGGTAGGTCCAGACCACGTGATGCTACATCAGTAGCTATGAGGACAGAGGGCTCCTTGTTCTTCGCGAACTGGGCAAGGGTAGATGTTCGAAGGGACTGTTGGAGGGAGCCGTGGAGGCGATATGCTGTTACTGAATGTGTCTTTGCCGAGAGTATAGGGGCTTCTGCATGCGTTACTTCCAGTTTTGTAGGATCTGCTTGTATAGCTTTGCTTTTCTTGGTCTTTTTTTTGTCGGCATCCGTGGTGTCTTCCTCGTCTGTATCTTCCTTCTTCTTCTCTGCGCCTCCCTCAAGATCGCTCGTAAGCATGTCAAAATGGAAGTCGACCGAATCGGCACATGACATGAAAACGATAGCCTTCATGACTGAGCCCTTGCGCGCAAATGCTCTCTTCAGATAGGCCATCAAAGATACCAGTCGTAGCTTGGGTGCAACTACTGCATACGACTGCTTCAGCTGTGCGGGAGCATAGAATGTTTGGTCGTCCGTTGTGTCGCCCATGTCTGGCCCCTTTTCTGATGGATCGGCTCGAATATGTACTGCATCCTTGAGACTGATTTGCCCTAGCCTCTCCACATCCATCTTCATAGTCGCAGAGCAAAGTACGGTCGTGCGTTTATCAGGCAGTCCGGGTATCCGCGACTTCTCATCTTTCTTCATGCGCATACGTATGTTCAAGGCACCTACAATCTTCTGGATCTCCTGCTCGAACCCGAGCTCCATCAGACGATCCCCCTCGTCCAAAACCAGCCATCGTACGTTGCTTACATCCAGAGCCTCTGTGTGTTCAAGGTGGTCAACTAGTCGGCCAGGTGTTGCGACCAGGATGTTGATACCCTTTCGCAGCCGCGCTTTCTCCGACTTTTTCTTTTCGCCGCCGATGACTGTCGTCGCGACAAGCCAGTGAGCACATCCCAACAACTTTTCAAGCACGACTGCGATTTGCTTGCTCAGTTCTCGCGTTGGCGCCATTATGATGGCAAACAAGCCCGAATTTCGTTGAACATTGTCGTCGACTTTCCGCTTCCTCATGTTCGCCGAGAGCTCCATCAGTCTTTGTACAATTGGCAGCAGGTACGCTAATGTTTTCCCCGAACCAGTCTCTGCTTGAATGAAAGCATCCGAATCGTCTTTGACTAGTTGTGTTATGGCCGCCTTCTGGATAGCAGTTGGCGCTTTCAATTCCATCTTGTTCAGCAGATGTGTAGCCAGAGTTGTGGATATGCCGAGCGAGGTAAATGTGGCGAGTTCGCTGCTGAGCGGCGCATTCGACGGCTCGACGGGCGCATCGTCATCGTGTTTTTCGGGAGCCTGCGTTTTCGTCGTCGAGGTAGGATTGTAGGTGAATAGAGAGGAAATAACCTGCTTGCCTCCCTTTGGTGCACTCTGTTGTTCGCCGGGCCTCTTGGTCGCAGTCGGGTTTGACTGTGGCCTAAAGTTTGCGTCATCGGTCTTCTCAGTCGTCCTGGGCCTGAAGTCTCCGCTAACGCGCGCTCTCTTTACTGGCCTGTCGCTGGTATCGGGTAGCTCTGGGCTCTTGGATGTGCGTGCTTTCCTCGGACCCAGCTCTATGCGATTCACGTTGGTCGCATTGTCCACCGCCTTCTTCGGCACCGTCTCTCCATTCAGGCGTGCAGTTGCCTTTGTGTGCCAGTTCTGTGCTGCCTTCTTCGCGGTAAGGCGACTCTTCCAGTTTCCGCCTTTGAAACTCGGCTTCGCGAGAATCCCGCTGTCGGGTATGGAGAAATTGAGGAGCATGCCATCTTCAGCCATTTTGCTCTATATCGGCGGGTGTGGTTGTGGTTGTGGATTGGCGGGGCTGTGAGTGCGACTGAACACAGGTTGGAAATCAATCCCATTCTGCCATCTTTTTTAAGTGGGGCACTAGGCTCAATCAGACCATGTCTCCCATGATGGCACCTTCAGCGCAGAAACGAGTCGTCTTGACTATTCCAAGCTTCTCACTCTGTAGCCATGGCTGCCTGTTTGTCTGCGTGCTCGCTGATGCTTCGTGCTTCATCTACCCACACGTCTCCGGGGAACCCTCCCTTTGTGCCTACCAATGTTGCGCGATAGCTTAGCTAGGGTAGCGCTTTGCGCGACACCTCCGCAACTCTCCGCAATGCCATCGTTCGGATACACCGCTGGTGAAGATGGTCCTCGCTACACGCCAATGAACCACAGTTAATATCATGCAGCATCCATCGTGCACCCACGTCTCTCATCTAGCTTCTCGCGCTCATTACAAGCCTCTGCGAGGAGCAATGGCGTCCGCTTTCTCTCTGCGAGTTCATCCTTCCGCAGTGCATCTGCCTCTGCCTCACAAGCGCACATCTTCCGCCATGTAGCACCCCTACGCGCATACCGCCGGGATTTGCGCCTTAATAAACGTACCGTTGGTCTGGTCCCCACCATGGGCGCCCTGCATGAGGGCCACGTCTCGCTCATGCGACGTGCGGCAGCAGAGAACACGGATGTTTTCGTAACCATCTACGTGAACCCTACCCAATTCGGGCTAAATGAGGACCTCGACTCGTATCCAAAGACGTGGGACGCAGACATGCAAGTGCTAGAGAGGCTGAATGGGGAATTGGCAAATGCGGGACAGGGACGCGTCACAGCTGTGTTCGCGCCAAACACCAAGACCATGTACCCGACATCGCCACCAGATAGCAGCATACCGGGCGTAGGAAGCTTCATCGAGATGCGCCCGCTTGGCCAGCTCCTTGAGGGCGCCTCGCGGCCCGTCTTCTTTCGCGGTGTGGCAACAGTATGCATGAAGCTCTTCAACATCTGCGCACCAGAACGTGTCTATTTTGGTCAGAAAGACATTCAACAGACCCGCGTCATCAAGCGTTTGATTACCGATTTTCACATGGACATGGACTTGCGCATCGTCCCTACGTCAAGGGAATCCGACGGACTTGCCCTCTCTTCCCGCAACGTGTACTTGGGTGTACGCCGTCGCAAAGTCGGAATCGTCCTAAACGAGGCGCTCCGCAAAGCAGAACTGCAGTACAAGAATGGTATGCGGCTACGGAATGATGTCCTATGGCCTGCGTTTGATCACGGCAACATGACCTTACTTGAGCAAGAGCAGTTGGAACCGAGCAAACGCGCCAAGTTCGAGGTCGACTACATCAGTCTTGCTGATCCTGATACGATGGAGGAGATTGACGTAATCGACGACAGCAAAGGGGCCATCTTGAGTGGCGCAGTCAAGATGCTACCTGTTGAGGAGCCACAGGAACGCGAAGAGTTGGGCCAGTTGGATACCAACGGTCGCCAAGTTCCCGTGCGATTGATTGACAACATCATCTTGGAACCGATGAGATGAACAGTCTCATGCAAATACGTCAAGCCTTGAACCTACACGGTTTTCACTCGCGAGTTTCAGCGTTAGAATATGAATGACAGTCTTAAACGTCCACTTGCACGTACAGTTACTCTTTTCATCACCTTGTCGTAAATCTTTCCTTGGTTCCACCCTCACTCGAGCGTTTGCTACTGGTCAGCCTGGACTATACTTCTTTGGTAGCCGATGACCTTGCTGCAGGGACTACCAGAAAGCCAAACACTCGACGCCCGACTCACCATCACCCAATCCACCAACCACTTCTCACCTACCTTCTCCACCTTGTTAACCTCTTTCTTTACCTAGTCCCCGCCAAACTCTCCATCTTCGCTCCGACGAGTATGCATATCAATCAGCCATCATCTTTGCCCGGCCAGATGTCAACCGCCAGCATTCAAAATGCTACATCCTCGACCCTCACCTCCGCGCTCCCGTCGGTGGTCATGATGGCGTTCACTGGCACCCATACCACCGTCTCCGCCTCCTCCTCCTCCTCCACCACCTCTGCCTCACACCACACAGCGCCAAACCCCTTCTTCCCCCAAGCTACAAATCCCGTCTGGGTCCCCAGCGAAGCCGAGATCCCTGCAGAGTGGCAGCCGAAACTCGGAACAGACGAGCAGAGACAAATGTACGTTCTCTGGGTGTATGTAATAGTGTTGGTGGGGATGACGTTCATAATCCCGGTGCTGTGTGGGCTGTGGAGGTACGTTTGCATTCTTTCCCTTGCGTATTTGGAGGCATGTTGATTTGGGGAAATTGAGGATTGCGCTGATTAGAGGGGGGCAGATTGCTTAGCATGGGATGTTGCTTGACGTCAGAGTATGAAGCTACGAGGTGGGAGCGAGATTTGGATGAGGATGATGAGGAGAGGAGGTTTGGGAGGAAGGATGGTGGGTGGCGGTGGTTTGGCTGAAGGGTTTGGCGTGTTCTAGCCAGTCTGAGGGGGAGACATGTGATATGGGCACACACATCCACACATAACAGTACGAAACAACATGATTGCAACAAGGGGCCTTTTCTTTGTTATGATGATTTTATCTCGTTCAATGTCATGATTACACACTCCTAAATAATCCAATTTTTTTTCAAACTCCTTTCCACAATGTTTCGAGTAAATATTCTTACAAGTACACACGGCCAAAAACCCCCCGCCCTAAAGCCCTAGATAATCTTTGCACAAACCTTGCCACCTACTACTCAACACTAACCCTTGACTAGTCCATCCCCCTCCCCATGCAGCCGCTCTTCCCGTTCACCTCTCATCCTCCTCTTCCTCTCCCCGCTCCTCCCTCCTTGCTCGCCAGCTAAGCTCAACGTCCTCGGCGAGTCAGCCCTGTCCTTATCGTCGTCCTCCCAGTCCCATTCTAGATTCAGCGTCATGGCACTCTGCCCCGCCTTCTTGTGATATGTTTTGTACGGGACCTCGTCTTCGCCGCTAGAGTCGCTGCTATACCGCCGCTCGCTATGCCACATACTCTTCATCCGCATAGCGGGCGGACTGTCTTCTTTGTGTGTGCGGCGCGGGGGCGTGGGGACACTGGTGGGGAGGTCTTTGGATGCGGCGTTTAAGAGGGCAGTGGATGGTTCGCGGAAGGAAGGGGTGGTGGAAGAGGAAGAAGAGGCTGGAGAAGAACAAGTTGAGGAGGGCGGTGATGTGGGCTGGAAGGGATCGGTAGGCAAGGCTGGTGTTGGAGGGTATGAGGTTGCGGTGGGGGAAGGGGGTACAGTGGGAGGGTGCGATTGTAGACTCAAGAGCCGGATGGCGTCGGATGATGCTTTTTCGCGGATTTGACGGCGTTGGGCGTCTGTGAGACCGGGAAGGGAGTCGGAGACGTCGATTACACGGACGTCGGTTGGAGAGCCCTGGGAAAGTTAGTTGAGGGGGGCTGGTGCAATGTGGTAGTAGTAGTAGTAGTAGTAGTAGTAGTAGTAGTAGTAGTAGTAGTAGTAGTAGTAGTAGTAGTAGTAGTAGTTAGTACATACGATGGAGAGGGAGCGCTTTCGCTCATGCTTGGTACAGCATAAGATGGTGTTGCGAAACTTTGCCACAACACCTTTGAATATCATCGTACGGAATGATTGGCTCCAGAGATGGATGTGCGTGTGTAGTAGTTGGCCCAGTCGTCCAAGGTATATATTACTTGGATGGAAAAAAAGTAGAATGGAGCGATATAAGCAACAATCTAGTGAAAGACGCTGCAATTGCCCGACAACGCAAAGGGCCAATATCAGCAACAGATCGACACCTTGATACACGCTAACAGTACAAAGAAGCTAACATGAAGAAATAAGAGAGGAGGAGGGTGAGAGAGTGTGTGACAAACCACGATACCAAAGGATCATGGAGTGTGTTCGATGCTTAGAAGCAAGTTTGGGTGGAAAAAAAAGGAGAGAGCTCAAGCAGTAAAAGTACAAGAGAAATAAGAGGAAAGATTTTGGTTTCCTAAGCGACTCGTTTGGCAAAAACTTCCACCGCGTGGCGCTGGGTTCATCCCTTGCGGGTTGTAGTCATTGTTCCGTCTGACATTCCTTTACTTTCGTTGAGGAGTGATGGGGCGCGGGCTTCGTGCCCGCGGAATGTAAGCCAGCGTCCAAAGCATGAGAGTTTTCAAGAGCATTGCTCAAAGAGCATGATGTAGTCGCTGCCAGATTGAAAAGAAAATACGCTGTAGAAGAAGCAGTGTTGCTAACGGTAGTATTGGGTGTACTGACCTGAGACTGTAATCGTCAAAGTTGATCACTTGCTACCTAGTTTCGAGGTTGCGGCCGCGTTCTTCCATGTGTTACCCGCCTTGCATCCGTGTCGCATTCTTGACTCAGGTACCAGAGGAAACGCGTGCTGCTGGCCTCATACAACGCTGCATGCATGGAGTACAATGTTTCACCTTGCTGCATGAAGCTGCAGTGGGTCCAAAATGATTTGTGAGAGTGTAGTACGCTCCCGAGACGCGTGCTCAGGTGATTGCGCGCACCGCGCCTTACTCCTAGCCTGGTAGCACCAACTTGGTGGCATTTTCATAACCGCAACGTCACAGAGTGGTCGCGACCGACATCAGTAGCACACAAGGCAAGCATCAATGATCGCACAAGGCACCGACATGGCAGATTCATACGACTATGTGACATGCCTTTGACAGGTACCAGCATGTCTTCTTCCGTCTTTGTAGGGAGAGACAGCTTGCTTTGTATTCACCCTTGTTGGTGGTACCTGTATGCCTAATACAGTGCCCTCTATTTCGGGTAATCTTTGATGTGGTAGCTCTTGAGTTTGACAAATTGATCAAACCCGAATTTGCTCAGCGTCTGACCTTTTCCAGAGTCCTTCCAGCCGACCCATGCCAAGTCCTACATACGTCAGCAAGGCAGTCTTTGTGAGAGTAGGGAAACGTACAGGTGCCGGGTAGTCGCATCGGTTTACAAAGACGGTACCGGCTTCGACATCCTCCGCGAGCTCGTGGCCTTTGCTCACATCCTTGGTCCAGATACTGGCTGTGAGACCGAATTGGCTGTCGTTCATGAGCTTGATTGCCTCCGCATCATCCTTGACCTTCATAACTGGAATGACAGGGCCAAAGGTCTCCTCTGTCATCACAGCCATGTCATGCGTGACGTTGGTCAAAAGTGTCGGCGCAACGTAGTTGCCATCAGGGGGTGGGTTCTTGAACGTGGCATTGTCCGGGGTCGCGTCTTTGGCACCCTTCTCCAGGGCATCTTTGATGTGCGCCTGAATAGTTTCTGCTGATCGCTTAGAGACCACAGGGCCAACATGTGTGCTCTTGTCAAACGGATCACCAAGCTTGTACCCACTGAGTACTTCTTGGAGCGCCTTTACAAACTCATCGTGGATTTTCTCGTCCACATATACTCGCTCAACACTGCAGCAGCTTTGGCCTGAGTTGAATACAGCACCATCAACAAGTTCTTCGGCAGCCCATTTGACGTCGACGTCAGAACGGACGTAGGCGGGGTCTTTGCCTCCCAATTCAAGGCCGACCCGAAGCGGAACGCGGTCATTTGCAGCTTGCTGTACTGCGAGGCCATTGGCCACTGATCCAGTAAAGCAGACGAGCTGTATTTGTGGCGACCGCGCAATTGACTCAATCTGGCTAATCGATCCACTGTGAAAGATTTGGAGCACACCATCAGGCAGGCCGGCCTCCTTGAAGATTTGCTGAATCTGCTCGGCACTGGTTGGTGTTTGTGGGGAAGGCTTCAGAATTACCGAGTTTCCTGCTAGTAGGGCAGGTACCAGTGAGTTTATGAGAGTTAGATAGGGATACTAGAGGAAATATCAGTGTGCAAACAAAACTAGTATAGCCTGTGGCCACACGTACGTTCCACGGAAACAGGATCAACACAGGCCCAAGAGGCACTTTTCGGACATAACGCTTGAATCCCTTCTCCGGCTCTCCATCAGTGTCCTTGAGCGTTTCTTCGCTGATCTTGAGTAGGTATTCACCACGCATGACCGCAGTAGTGACTTCCTTGGGAGTATAGGCGATGGGACGACCCATCTGTTCGGTGATCTCCTTGCCCAAGACATCTTGGCGGTCGTTGAGCAGCTTCAAGGCTTGCTTGACAATCTTCTGCCTTTCAGACAAAGAGGTGCGTCGATATGAAATGAATGCGTTTGCAGCCGTCTCAGGTAAAGATTTGATATCAACATCTGAAAGGCCGTTGCGAGTGAGGACCGGCTTGTTCGTAATGGGAGAGATGGTGGTGATCTTTTCCAGCGACATGATGGCGGCGTATGTGACTTGTCTGGGTCAATTGGACAGAAGATGCACGATGGACAAAGACCACAATGTTACTTCAGTGGTGTCTTGACAGCAGTCAATTTTGAGTTGCAGCGTTGCGCCGCCAGATCGGAGATGACGTACGATAACGCTAAAACTAGCTCGCGCACGTGCCACTATTGTGGAGGAGATTTCGCATCTTCACGCCGAAAAACGGACTCCAGTGTCCGCTTATCGACAACAGCAACTGCTGCACATGTGCTAAGAACGATATTCTCGCGGTAGCAACTACTAATAATCGTGGTCCGGAACAGCCTCAAGGCTGGTTAAGCGGACGGCATCGCAGCATTTCCAGGTACATACCCGGTCGCCTGGTAATTCACAGGATGACACAGGATCCCTCATCTCGTTTACTCATAGATGGATAGCCGTGGCTTAAATTTGAAGAGGCTGGATATTGGCGACATGGTTTCTGGCCTTTCCATGCAGCCTTGTTGACGTGCCACAAAAAACGTACCACGACCTCTAGCCAGCGCTGCAGCCAGTGTACTGGTGGTTTAGAGATGGGCGTCACATCAGCAGTCCTAGAAGCCATGTGGCAATAGGGGTATGTTGCTGTCAATTCATGGGCATGGTCAATCAAAGTGGTTGAAATGTCAGCCACAAAAGTCCGGCAGGTGTGCTGATGCTCTGTTGTTCTTTGGAAAGCAGCTTCCACGCTAAGCAGAGCTGGTCAAGTACTCGCCATAGAACTCTCAAGCAGTTTCAGCCGAGCAATGTGTGGATAGGAGGGCCCTATGAGCCTTCTACGGCGGCCTAGGGAGCCGCTGCTGGCCAACCCTTGGCCTGATCCATCAGGCACTGATTTGCGGGGCGGCATGTCTCGAAATTAGCACTATTGATCCATGATGCCAAATTTACTCCATGACAGGCCTCTTCTCCACAAGTTCTACTGCAATCAGCTACGCAAATAGCAGGGTACTGGCCCCTGCACCTACTTCTCTGACATGTCATGAGCAGTGTAACCTCGAGTACTAGACGACTACGAGAACTCAAGCCGGAAACGGAGCACCAAGATATCCTGCGGATCACAGGTGGTGTGTAGTCTCCTAAATGGTGCATGTCTTGGTGGCATAAATTGTCTTCGCTTGCGCTCATCAATAAAGCCCACGAGACGCATGCAGGTGGCGGCGGCGTCAAGGCCTGCACAGGCAATATCTGCAAAGCTCAAGTCGGAACTGGGGAGCCGTGGTGCCTGGCATACTTGTCCCTCTTTCCTGTTCTAGGCTGCGGTCATCCTAGTGTACGTCAGTTCGCGAGGGCCTCGAAAGTCATCATGGCGTGTTGATTTGAATTTGCGACTAAACTCAGTGTCTTGCCACTGGTCCCGTCGAAAGCCTGCTAAGCCCACAAAGCGGCCGCTCTATCGAAATATGCATCCCAAGACCAGCCTGTAGCTTATGAACTCGCACACCGCACTGAAGATCCTTTCGGGCATGGGTTGATGGAAATCCTTGCATCAGACGGTGGCCACATATACGGCATGTCTTGCGTCCATCAAGTCCCGCATGGAATTTTCAATATTCAAGTCCCCTTGTCACTATCAAGTCAAAGCAGGGCGAACACGTGTAGTTTGTGCAAGGAAGCCCCGCATCGTCTCTGGTGGCTTTACCCCCAAACGGACTCGCCTGACCGAACAGTATGTCGGAAACCGTCCCATGGATAGTCGTATAAGAACACCTGACGGTATTACTGATCATGGTACAGATGTGGCTACACGTGGAGGCGAGCTGCAGATAAGCAGGAACAACTGAACTGGTGTCGAGACTGCATGTTCTGGAGATGCACTGCGTCCTATCTGCATGGTGGGCTTTGGTTGATGGCATTCTGTCTGTATTGCCCTCTCTTGGATCCCCAATAGGCGGGACGATAGGGCCTATGACCCTGAATTTTCTCTATCTTGCCGCATACAGGTATCATTTCTATGGGCAAGTTGGTGGGATTGGATCAACCCAACACACCTTATAGCTGTGTCACCCGGCGGATCGATCATACAAGTTGCGTACATTGCTGTACTAACAGCTGAACTGATTGTGTCTCGTATGTTGAGATTTCGGTTTGGCGATCAGTAATTATGTTTAGAGTTATATAGCAAGGGTCAATTTTCTTTTTCTCTTTGCTGTTATGATCCGGGTAACTGGTATCAATCCTTGGGTTATGTTTTTCCGAGTAGGCCTATCATTATCAAGGATTTTACATATCGCTGGGGGGCAATCTTATCACACAGGTTTGATAGCCCAGGACCGTTGGACTAGCAGTCAAACGAGGGGTACAGTGGAGTCGGTCTCAAAAGAGACCAGGCCTGATTCAGAAGAAAAGAAGGAGGTCACTGTCTTGTGACGGTGAGTTATATTTGATGGATGGAATCATATCACGGTATTTTGAATGCAACGTAGGACGTTAATTACAAGCCCAGGCTAAGCTCCGGAAAGGCGCTTCTAAGCCACGGCGGACAGCGTCTAACGGGCAGAACGCGGAGCGATCCGCCTACTTGACGGCCTTTTCGCCCTGCATCCATGGTCAAAAGTGGGCAGCTAATGGTCTCGTGATCCAGAAGTCTAGGGTTTACGACTAGCTATTGAGAGAACTGGTCATGCTCGATATGGATCCTCGGCCGAGGCAATGTGTCTTTGTTACCAAAAGTTTGCCAGCTATTGCATCCTACTGAGCGGAGCTAGCTGTCCCGTGGAGATGTGGGCTCAATGTCGCTGGCGCCACCCGCCTCCAAGGACTGCAGGCCGGTGTAGCTGACAGGAACACGCCACGATAGTCTAGCCATGGACTTGATATCATAATGCAGCATGTTATGAACCCAGAAGTTGTGCATATGGGGGCATCCACAAATCGTGCTTGGCAAACTGTACTGCAGGTGGCGGTCCCGACTCGTCGCTGAATGTGGAGGGATTCACAACACGCATGACCGAAGTCGGTATGGAAAAGCGTTTTTTGTGCATACTTACACCCCAAAGATCTACCTACACCTTGGACGTAAGCGAGTCGTCTCTGGAGTATGGGGCTTCCAATGCCCCGTGTAGGGCTTGTTGTAACTTGTCGGCAAAGTCGTATTCGAAGCGTCCGAGTCTGATCTTTTCATCCTGCTACTTGGCATGGTTCATGGCTTCCAGGGGGGGGGCTTCTTGCGGAATTCTCGGTACGAGGGGAGCGTATGCGATCAAATGGCACGATGGCGGCTGTCGACTGCGACGCGAGCAAGGGAACGCGCATTGGGGCGGTGACTAGCCATCCCGCCATGGCCACGGTAGAAGAGGGTCTGGGTGATGGCGGAGACGGCCAGGCCCCACGCTGTCAGCGGCTCGTTTGCTAACGGGGGCACTGTAGCGCGGGCGGCGGTCGCCAATCACCAGCCCGGCAGGCTTCTGATCGCTCAGCAACGGGAAGCGGACAAGGTAGTAGAGTAACGAGTGGGTCCTGGGTACAGGTAGGTACTCCAAGGTACTTGTTGAGCCGGCATCGGTGCGCCACTTGTGTTAGGAGTGTCGCTTATAGGGTCGGGATGGCACCGATCAACCAATATGAGATTTGATTGACAAGTCAAGCCGCGGCGCGCGTTGTGGGATGCATCCGTCCAAGTCCGCGGCACTGACGATCCATCAGGCTCTGTGGACTGTGCTCAACGTGGAATGTTGGTGTGCAGAAGGGCCCTGGTCCGAGCAGGGGTGAATTGCTCAAACTGGCCATGGCGGACGGAAGGCAAGTCGACCATGTTCGACTCCTGGCCGCAACGCACGTACGAAGCTGCGTGCCCTGCTGCCCATCTCGTTTGCAGCATGTGGCCAGAGGCTTCTCTGACGCACGACGCTGCTGGTTCGGGAGAGAGGAGACAGGTCTGCCCCATGTCGACTCGGTATTGTCGCCCTGCACCTCTCTCACATCCAGGCACTGGACAGAGGGTATTATACCCCACCGCGTCCACTAAGCTGAAGCGTCAAGCGGACGCAGTACCAACCGAGTGTTATATCCTACCCCAGGCGCGCACCGAGAGAAGGACGGTTGGACAAATGACCTGCATATCTTCTCGACGTCCTTCACGACATAACCCCAGAACCCCAGCCCGCCGCTGACAGCCCGCCCTCAGCCTTGTCGACGCTTCTCCGCTCTCTTGCCACGCCCTCGAGACGCTCACTCCAGACGACATCCTCTTGTTTTTTTGACTTGACGTTTTGCTCGAGAGTGGTGGAATTTTGGTGGAGACGGACACTAGATCGCAGCCATGCTTTCCACGAATCTCCATCAGTACCCCTCGGCCTTCAGCCACCTCCCCGCCCCGAACATGGTCGACCATCAGCATCAGCATCACCATCTCGCCGCCCCGCACATGGGACACTCGCCCCTCGACACGCTCGCACACACGTCGCAGTACGCAGCCCTGCAATTCCACCAGAACCGGCATGTACTACCCAACGGCAAATCCCTGGTCAAGAATCATCGCCTGCCCTACGCCAGCGGCCCTCTAGCGCCTCGCAGCCACCGGGACATGCTGCAAGAGCGATCCGGTCGTGCAAACTCAACCTCTGGACCAGTACGACGCAGAATCAGCCGGGCCTGTGACCAGTGCAACCAGCTACGTACCAAGTGTGATGGT
Source organism: Drechslera avenae (assembly GCA_034640345.1). Taxonomy (NCBI): domain Eukaryota; kingdom Fungi; phylum Ascomycota; class Dothideomycetes; order Pleosporales; family Pleosporaceae; genus Drechslera; species Drechslera avenae. The sequence continues at coordinate 141,930 of JAXRVH010000001.1, forward strand.
AGGCAATCGGTAAGCATGCCCTGCGCCCACCCCTCAACTTCTTCGACCAACTGGCTGACATGGAGGCTAGTGCGCGCATTGTATAGGTACGTTTGGAGACAAGCACCCCCTCCCCCAATGCGCTGACCGACTGGTTTTGCCCAACCTCCTCAGAATAGTCTTCTGAAGCGTCTGCTAGCGGTCCTTGGGTCAAGCGGCTAACCCTGTCATCCGCTTCTCCCTGTCCAAGTACCACCATGCTTTGACAGCTCGGCTAACACAAGCCCAGAATTTGGTTTGACGTGCGAGTACATCCGTGAGCGCAAGAAGCGCGGAAAGGCATCGCGAAAGGACATTGCTCAGCAGCAAGCTGCCGCCGCTGCTGCCGGGAACAGCGCGCCGAAATCTGAAGAGTCCAGCACTCCGGAAGCCCCAGAGAAAGTTACGCAATCCATCCAGGCTACCACTACCACCACCACCAGTCCAAAGCTCCCCAAAGGCCAAAGAGCCCTTCCAGAACTTCCAGCCCGATCAGCCAGCATCGCAACGACAAGACCAGACATGAACCCGACGACGCCCATGTACCCAAACAGAACCATGAGCTTGAGCGCTATTGACACTATCCCAGAAGTCGACATGCACCACCAGATGAATGAGAGTATGCACCCTATGCAGCCCATGCAGCCACACCGGATCCGAACTGAAGGACTGCCTATGCACAACCCCATGGCCGATTACGCATCCATGGAAGACTACCACCGAAATCTCACATACCAGTCCCCACTTCATATGATGCAGCCAGGAATGCACCCTGGCGTTCCTTCCCACGACCGTGGTGTCGACTATTCTGACAGCCCGTACAGCATGATGAGCCCACAGAGCGCACACGCACAGGTACCACCAAACGCCTTTAGGATGCCAGAGGAGCAGTCAAACATGGGCTACATGACTCACTCACCAGTTGGTGGATCTCCAGGCTGGATGATCCCTTCGCCTTCAACAACAATGTACTCAGGCGCACCACACCAAAATCCTTCACAGCAACTCAGGTACCCCGTTTTACAGCCGTTGGTCCCACACATTGCAAACATGATGCCACTATCACTGGCTTGCGACCTGCTGGAGCTCTACTTTGAGAGTTCCTCGTCCGCTTTCATGCAGCCCGTCTCCCCATATGTACTAGGTTACGTCTTCCGGAAACGGTCGTTCCTTCGCACCAACAGCCCACGCGTGTGCAGCCCGGCACTGCTCGCCAGTATGCTGTGGATTGGTTGCTTGACGAGCGAGTCACCGTATTTGTCATCATCGCCATCTGCACGGAGCCAGCTATCGGAGAAACTGATCAACCTGACCATCAACCTCTTGAAGCCCCTTGTGCATCAGACGCCAAGTGGTCCTGACTGTAGTCCTACGACGTTTGGTAACGGCAGTATGGTGAATGGTGTCACCATGGGAGCTTTTGGTATGCCTATACATGAGTCGGAAATAGGTCTACGTAAGTTGGCCATGGACCTAGAATATTTTTTTCAAAAGACTAATTTAAAACCCAACAGCGGGAGCACCTGGAGGTCTCGACGATGTAGCTACTTACATGCACCTAGCCATTGTCATCTCAGCAAGCGAGTACAAGGCTGCTTCGCTCCGTTGGTGGAACGCTGCGTGGTCACTGGCGAGGGAACTCAAACTGGGCAAAGAGTTGCCTGTGACACCCCCACCTGAGCCGAATGACAACGACGCACCGGGAAACGTTGATGCAGAACACATGGGAGGACGGTACCCGACTGGCCAAAACACCCCCATGGATTATACTGAGGAACAAAGAGAAGAGCGCAGACGTATATGGTGGCTCCTGTTCACTGTTGATCGGTAAGCCATCTGATCTTTGTCACCTGTGGCACCCCATCAAGACATGCTGCCCGACACACGCCGACGTTTTAGCATATTCAGCCAACCTCCAAGTCAACACACGCTGATCGCTGAACAGCCACCTAGCGCTCTGCTACAATCGACCTCTATCTTTACTCGACGTGGAATGCTCGGGTCTCTTGCAGCCACTTGAGGATAACGTATGGCAATCTGGCGAGTTCTTCGAGGTCTCCGCTCAATCGTTTTCAGATCCCACATTTCGCCGACGAGGCCCTGCTTTCGAGTGCACCGGGCACTCCATTTTCGGATTTTTCCTTCCTTTGATGACCATCCTTGGAGAAATCACCGACCTCTATCATGCCCGTAACCATCCCCGATTTGGCACAAAGACCGACTGGGATGATCATGCGCGTGAAATCAGTCAGCAATTGAATGCCTATGGTCGATCACTGCAAGAGCTTCGAAATCGCGCCGTCAACGAGGCAAATGCAGAAGAGCCGGTGCACCCGGGCACACCTTCGGTTCGGTCTGTCACTTCTACAATCTCCAGGGCGCAGGAGTCATTAATGCATGCCAAGATTGTGGAAGCATATGGTACACATCTCATGCACACACTGCACATCTTGCTGAATGGCAAATGGGATCCCATTTCGCTGCTAGACGACAACGATCTCTGGATATCGTCCCAAAGCTTCGTCGAAGCCACCGGCCATGCGGTATCGGCCGCGGAAGCCCTCAACGAGATCCTCGAGTACGATCCGGATCTTAGCTTCATGCCCTTCTTCTTTGGCATCTACCTCTTGCAGGGCAGCTTTCTGTTGCTCCTCATTGCCGACAAGCTGCAAGGAGACGCCAGCCCAAACATTGTGCGAGCATGTGAAGTCATTGTCCGTGCGCATGAGGCGTGCATCGTCACCCTCAACACAGAATACCAGGTAAGTGTTTCAGCAAGTTCAGCCGACCTCGGTCGATCATGCTAACAAGCAACCACAGCGGAACTTCCGAAAAGTGATGCGTTCGGCCCTGCAGCAAGTGCGTGGTCGCGGCATGGATGAACACGCCGAGCTTGCGCAGCAGCGTCGCAGGGAAATGTTGAGCCTCTACCGTTGGACCGGCGATGGTACTGGGCTCGCACTATGAGTCGCATTCGATCATTTCCATGTTCGCGTTCTCTTCGCGCCGTCATCCACCACCCCTGCCATGCCGGATTCAAAACGCCGCACTTTGCAACACCGCAAGAGAGTACACACGCCTCGATTGCTATTCACCTTCTAGTGCAGACCTGTCTTCTTGGCTAATCTGCCGTCTTGTTTATCCTCGTCGCATCATTTTTCTTAGCACATTCTTCGCATGACTGTATACCCTGACGTAGCTCTCTTCTTGCAACTTACTTGGTTTTTTGTTCCTTTCCTCCGGCGCACAGGTCACACATATTGGATGAATTAGTGTTAGCGCCTGCTAGGGCCGGTGTCTGATCTGACGTATTGACTGATTTTCTTTTTCGGCATTTCGAAATCGCGTTCCCGCCCCTGCAGATATTGGCGGTCGGCGGCCTTGCGGCGCGATGGCAGCGAAAAGGGCGTTTCTTGTACCAAACTTCCACACACCCAACCCCCTTCTTGAACCACCCCCCCTTGTATTCCACAAATCCCTCTCCAAACAGCGCATGGACAGCCTGGATGGCTCTCGCGGTGGTTTTGGTATTAAATTTGATACGTATACTCATTGCCCATTATATACCCCTCATCTGCTCTCTTCCGCTTGTAGATTTAGTGCAAATAGTGGATAGGCAATAATTCGGCACTTAAGTGCTTTCCACGCGTTATACCATGAGATGAGTCATCTTAAAACGTCAGGAAAGGAATACAAACTCGATCCTCTGTCACGTACGAAAGAAAAACGGGTAGCGGAGCATCACATGATAGAGTTTGATCAAACGTCTACAACACGTGTCGGCTGGTTAATGCAGCGGACTATGATCGACGGGTATAGTCGGCTGTAGTAGCCTGCCTCTTGACCTTCTTCCTCTTTTTCTTCCCGTTTTCTGATACACCTGCAGGATCATAGTTTGAGAAGTTTTAAACCCCTGCATATCATGAAGATTGAAGTACCTTTGGGAATTCAAAGCCTCGTTTGACATTTCTACCTCAGTTGAGAGCCCAAAAAAGCATGCAGTGCGGTGGGCCGCGCGAGAGAAGAGCGCGTGTTTTGCTGACGCCCGTGCCGTAGGGCAAGTGTGGTGGGCCGATTAAAAGAGTGGATAGAGGAAGGGGTTATAGGACAACGAACCTGTCATAGCTGACTTTCGGGAGGTGGAGAGGCATCAGCAGCAACAGCAACATCATTGGATCTCCACTCTCGGGCCCTCCGCTCGGAGCCTAGCATAAGACAACAACAACAACTCGTCGATCTCTCTCCCGTAGGGTTTGCAGGTGGGAAAAAGAGAGAAAGAAAGAAGCACGGATCGTTAGTGGAGCCACAAAAGCCAGCTTGGAAAGAGGGAATCACGTCAAAAAAACACTACTACTACTACTTCAACTACTCTACCTGCATACCTCACCAACCCAAAGCACGTAATCCAATACCTGCATGGTCGACGAGTTGATGTGACTCTTTTGTTCATGGGTGCAGGTGCAGCCTCGGTCTTAGTATACCATGACTTCGGCTTCCCGGTCCAAGACCCCTAACCCGGCCCTTCCTCCCTACTGTGGGATTCGACAAACCTCCGACACACCAAAATAACTTCCGTCATTTGATCCGAAATAACGCTGCAAATCTCTCCAACACAACGTTTCAGACATGTATCTTGGGGGGGGGGGGGGGCGGTTGGATGGGCAAGCAAGAAGCATAAAGAGACGTTCCCAATACACGCACATGCCATAGCGTCGTAGCAAGAGATAATGGTTCGATATATGGCCGAACACCTGTGCAGTACGACAAGGCGAGTAGTTGGTGGTGATGACAACAAGCTCTCCTCTCAGCCAAGACATTTCCCCTCCAAGAGCAGCTACATGGAATTAGATACGGAGACGTCTTCACCGGCCCCTCAAAAGGAATGCGAGCGAGCTTTACGGCTCCTACCATGCACCCCGGATCCGTTGAGACCTTGGTAAGCTGTTACGGTTGGTCAGGGTAGACTAGGGAACCTGGGTCGTTACGGGTCAGCAACCTCCCGCATATCCCGAAGGGCCCTGTTTTGCCCCCCCCCCTCCCCCACTACTTGCAGTTTGAGCCCTTGCATGTGATCAACATGCTCTTCTGTGGGTTAAGAGCTCATGAGGCCCGATTTCTTTTCTTGTTGCTTGCTTGCTTGCTCACAACCACCGCATTGCTACCTCCAAACAGCTGTTTTTGCTAGCGTGATATGGGCCCTGGCTACCGAGTTGTCGGGGAATGATGCCCTTTGTAGGTAATGGTAAGCTTTTCTGACAGAAGCAGATCCATGACCCCTTCATCATGTGCGAGTCACATGCACAAAAGGCCTTTGTACATGTAGTTGGTGGGTGGGTGTGAGTGTACAAAAACCCTCTTACCAGGTTCCATCAAAGGACCCATGCATGTCTATCAGGCCTACGATTCACTTCACCGCATCGAGAAGGCCCTCTGCACACGCAATCTGCGCCCCTTTCATCACTCATCACTCGCATACCTCAGCACCGGAGTGACCTCCCTTTTCTCCGCTACAACTGCGCGGAACCTAGATGTAGAGGCATGGCAACCCCGGGTCAAACTATGGTGGCACTGCAGTTTTCCTCACGGCAAAGCTGCATGTGCCACCAAAGGCTCAATCTAGCCTTTTCCTCGCCACGCTCTCGCCCCATGTGCGTCTAGCGAACGCCATGCCTTCTCCACATTCCAAAACCTGTGTGGAAGCTTCGCGATATTGAGGGGCTCAATTTCTTTAGATGAAGATGGAGGGTAGGTCCTGGGGGAAAAAGTAAAGAAAGACCCCACAACGTCCGCGGGTCCCGCATGCACAATCATATGAGCGGGCGGCGCGTGCGGAGAATACCGAGACTGCCCGAAAAAGCACGTGGTTTACGCTGTGCAAGCCATAGGGGCTGCGTCTGTCGTGTACAGTGACGTTCACACAATCAAACGTGGATGCCAAATGATCGGAAGACGGTGAACAATAGTTGACCATGACTGGCTGTTCGGTGTTCAACCTTCAAGCCACAATCCGGAACGGCGGCCTACTTCTGAGCAAAACAGGTCGCGTTTTCTCTGACTGATCGGCGCATCCCGTGGCAGCATGCGGACATCGGAGGTATACCGCATCAAGGTACTCATCCTGCTCGGATGAGAAGACATCGGACTAGATACTTTCGGGAGCAAAGGCTCTGGATCGCTCAGATGGCGTGCGGCTGGCATGAGGCTTGCATACGATATGCAACGTATGCGTCGGTTTGGCTCAAAGTGATTACTGAGCTTCTACTACCTATGCCTAGAAAGAGACGACATGCGATCATGGCTACAATCGTAACGAAGTGTACGCGATGGGCCAAGGTACACTATAGAGCGGCTCGTACAGCAGTTTGAAAGCAAGCAAGCTGAAGCGACCTACATACCTGATCGACACCTTCAGGATGTGGGGAACGTGGTCGGTAGGGTTGTCTCGGCGCATGGGTAACCCCTTCACAGGTTGCAGCTCGGTTGTACCCTCGAGTACCTCCTTGACACCTGCGTGCTCGTATGTTATTTGTTAGATCTCGGTAGCCCTTGCGCAAGGTTCACCGTTATGGGAATGACATGGGTGCGAGAAGTGGACGGTCGACCGTTTTGGCCCGCTTTTTCGACATTAACCGGTGGAGGCAGGACTTCTTGGTAAGTGAAGGCGGGCGTCAGCCATAAGTATGGCCTCGACCTATGATATAGGAAGCCGACCAGGTCGACCAGAACTTGATACAGATCCTACAAAGCCTACATACGTAACATTGATTTTAGCGACGTAGAAGCCACTCACTGCATCTCACCGATCAGGGCGTTTTTGGCCATCATCCTTCGCCTTGTGGAGGGTCGTCCCGAGGAGGCAGCTAGGACCAGGCGTCAAAGCTGCTGAACGCCTCTTTGCGGAACATAATGCGCATCTCGATCCTTTCCGTCAAATGACACCCTTTCACCTTTCACATGTTAGCCTCGCACCGCGACACTACTCGCTGAAGGATTCAAACTAACTGGGCAAAGTGACGAAACATGCTGTAATCAAGACAACAAGACGTTACATTCGGAATCACCGGTACGCTACCTTGTAGTAGTGTAGATCTGGGCTCAGAGCACTCCTTAGTCGTCGGCCTTGTTACCGAAGCATCCTGGCGCCATGTGAGAAGTGAAATCTGATCAGGCCGCCACACCAGACTAGCAGCAGCAGCACATCGGCTCCCAGCATTCTCTTCCGAACGAGTACGCCCACTCTGTGCTGGCCTGATGTGGAGAATGGTCGGGGGGGGGGGCTGCCAAGCCATCTGCCTTCCCTACGATTCAAGGCCACCACCAGATGAACGCGGTACGCAAAGGTACATTGGAGAGACAATAGCGGCACGACCCTAGCACGTGCAGAAAGCTCCTGTTTCCGAGAATCTGGACGGTACGCAGCCGTCGCTAATGCGGTACGAACGCCAACTATGACTTTGTTGTTGTCATTTATTGACGAAACCCCCTTTTTTCGTCCAATGATGCTGTTTCATGATCGATAATTGAGCTGATAATGGTTGCATGATGCTCGACTGAGCCTCTCGGTTGGGGAACCATATCCAGACTTTGCGCCGACCGTTCTGGGCGACTTGGGAGGGGCGCTTGACGTGTGTGTGTGTGTATGTGCATGTGTGATCGTGATGTTGAGGGTCTCCCAGCGTCGCGTATTGTCTAGGCGAATTAGTGAGGCTCGCTTCGCACGTACAATGGAGGTTCCCGCTACTTAGTGTCCTCGCTTTCGTTCTCGCACTTTTCGCGACTCGTGAACGAACTGTGAGAGAAGGGATGCTCCTAGAGGGCTTTGAATGACGTCGGAAACACAGCATCATCCCCGTAAGACAAGACCTGGTCATATCGGCATTCCATCGGCCCGACAGATATCGGCTGAGATGATTGGGGTAAGAAAGCGCTGATGCGATTACCGTATACGATTCGCATCGGGATCCGGGAGTAAAGGCCAGCCCCTGATACGTGCCAAGGACTCTGGCCATGGGACAAAACATGGCGTGACTATAACCAGAAACGCGTTGCTATAATAGAGGACTGCCGAAGGTAAGCCAGCTACGACAAATCTCCACATACCGACTGCGACTTCAAAGTACATACGTAAACCCAGGTTGTAAGAGACGCTTAGTGTATCATCCTTGAAACATATGCAATAAGTGAACAGGTTCGTGGATCTTCGGCCCTCTCGCCCATATGCTGCCAGCACCTTCCAGAAGACTTTCCGAACCAAAGCCTTTTCTTGGGTCTTAGGTGTCTCATACAAGTGAGCAATTAAGCACTTCTCTCTCAATGAGTTGTGGGGTACATGCAGACTGCAGGGTTTCCGGCAATACTCCCCACGTTTGCTACGAGGCTCCCGTATTGTTGTATGGATCAAGTACGGCGGCTTAGCAGGTCTTTGTCTTCACAGATCCTATGCGGCATGGCGGAGTGTATTCCGAACTGCTATGGGCGGTATTCACCTCTTCCGCTATGGCAAAAGCCAAGTCGGGCAAAAGGTCCTACACTTGCGGAGACGTTCCTTCAAAGATCGCAAGAAGCTTGAAAAGGGCAAGCTCATGAGCTTAGCCGCGGTTACCCAAGTAAAAAAGCCTGGCTGGCTGCCGCGACCAGATCATGCGCAATGCAGAGAAGCATGGTGTCGGTACAAGGGTTGGACCCTGGCGCCAGGAAGATCGCTGCGCACAGAAGCGTGTACGTCAATCTCAACATCGGTCTTGCATCTGCAAACGTTTCCTGTATTTTTCTTGCCAAGCTCCTTGGTCCGATTAGACAGTGAAACTACAGTCTGATACAACTGAATCGACACATAGCTTGGTATCTGCTCTCGTTCGTGCAGTCCGGACCGAAAGGAAGAAGCCCTGGAATTTACGTTAGCTGTTATAGCGCGCAAAGTGGCCTCAGGTTGGGGTCCTTCAATCCTTAGAGGCCAGGTTATAGGTGTATATGTGAGGTTGTAGACTATAGTACTATAGAATCTGCGTGCTCAGCAACAGCGACTGCGTTGGCTCAACTGCCACGCAGCAACAAGCATGCAGAACAATTTCAAGGTACTCTACGTGGTCCGATTCAGTACCAGGCAAGTAAAGAGGGTGATGCGATGAGGGTCGAGACCATGAATCCAGGCATGTATTGAAGCATTGATATGGCACGCCTGACGACCATGGGTCTCCGGAATCCGCTGTCGTATCGTGTGGCTGTGGACATTTTCCATCACTTGTGTGAAATGGGAAGAGAGATATGACTGTATGAGCATTTGGTAGTCTTTCTGTAGTTGTAGACTTAGTCGAGTATCTGTACCGTATCAGTAATCTCAGCCGCTCATCGACTGAGTAGAATATTGTGAAAAACTCACGGCCATCAATTGGCTGTGACGCTATACGAGCATGACGTCCTGCTCGCGATATTATGATGAAATCCGTTGAAATTTGTTTGACGATGGGATCACGGACCAGATCCTAATGCTCCAAGGAATTTTGCCATCAGGTCCACGGGAATGGCTCAGCCCGTGGAAAACTTCCAAGTTTTCACGTTGTGTATACCAAGAAAAAAGCTGGGAGTTATTCGTTGCCCCGTTGTTTAGCTAGTTGTTCTTAATTTGAGAGTAATGACAGCTCGGTTGTTTGGAGGTTCATCGATGCCGCCGAATCCTATGGATCTAATTATCTAACTCCCAGTCGGTCAGCGGGATCCGGCAAAATATGAGATGGCCTTCGAAAAAGATTCTCTGAAATATTAGAAATTGGTGTTCCCCCTCTTTATTCAACCAAACACGTGCCACCAGTTCTTTTTGAACTTTTAGGACATGACGAATTCCGTGTGTTGCTCGACATCAGTATTCGAACTGAAGGTCTTCGCGATAGTACCGAGTATATTCGGATATTTAGGCTTTACCAAAATCCATGAAGTCGGAAAACGAAATAAGTACGACCATAAGAGGTTGAAGTGGGCCGCTCCGTTTGTCGATGACGTCTTTCTACCACCGAATTATCACATCTTCTCCTACCCGCTGACATTTCTACACCTTTTCCTATATCCTCCAATCTTTCTTATGTATGATAATTGGCGATTTATTTCACAACCTCCTTAATTATAAGCGTTGTAGCGAACCGACAAGGCTCCAGTTATAGAGCGAAAGGGTTTCCAAAAAATATCGATACTAACCTAACAACTACTTCGTCAGGTAAGCCTCGAGAACGAACGACTTTTTCGCTTGTCTAGAAATCACTTATAATATCAGCTCCTCATTTATCAAAAAAAAAGCGGCGACTTGCGGTTTCCTCCACGGAGTCTTGGAGAGATGCATTGTCGGCATAACGAACCCTAGGCGTCGCATCTAGGGTATCGATGAGCAGCGATATCTCCCATACACGATGCCAGCGGGTAAAAAGATTTCAAGGCCACGATTTTATCGTTGGATGGTCGTCTTATCGAGCAGCTTCCTTCATTGGATGCGGTGCCTGACTTCTTCGGTCACACTCCCATCTTCCATCCACGCTTTCTAACCGCTCATTTCCTTCCCGTTCCCAACAAATCCCTCCTTCTATAAGAGCCTCATCTCCAAGCAGTTGTAATATTCCAACACGAACGTCCACGTACGTAATCTGGAACCATCATCTCAGCATCCACATCCAGGTCATCCACCTCATTACCACGACCCCACACCCAATTTCGAAACTTTATCTCCCTCACCAAAAGGTGCTTACTTGTGCACATCTGAAACATATCTACGTTTCTTCAAATCTCCCAACCAACGCACAAGACACAATCACACAACCGCCACAAGAAATATCCGTGGGTTTTTTTTATCCACCAATCGGGACCTTTGGCGGCGTTCTAAACACATACGACATGTACAAGCAAGCCACCACCCCGCCCCTAAAAGTAGCTCCATGCGGTACACGATAGGACCTTCTAGAAAGAATACGGAAGCAATGCAAGGTCGATCCTTGAATGAGGTCACGTCGCGTCGTGAGGTCGTGTTAGTGGCGCAACGGACGGCAATGCCGCTTATGGCTTCACGGCCCGTAATGAATGCCCTCCTACAATGATACGAAGGGGATGGATGGCGCGGGTACAGGCGAAGAGGGCAGCATGACAATGGCTTGCAGGAAGGAGCTGCAATCGCGGAGATGATGCGCTTTTCGGGGTCAAGTGAGAATAATTTCAAGGGGGGGAGGGAGGCGAGTTGCATACGTGGAGGTTTCGGTCGATCGGATCGATATACACGATGGCACACCTTTTACGGAGGATTTTTATGGGAGGGTGGTCGCTAATCGTGTTGGAGCGGGTACCTGCACACGTGGTCTGGGGCAAGTTTGAAAGTTGATCTACGATGATATGGAAGCAGGCACGCGCGACTGAGTACACGATCATGTTTTAACAAGTTGTGTCATGGTATGTGTTTGCTATGTACTTGCTAGGACGCTGCATGCGGTCCTGACTTGATAATGGCGACGCCTCCTCCACATCGCCAAGTAGATCAAGAAGATCGATCTTCTTTGTAATAAGAAAAGAAAACGCCAGTCCCATATGCTGAGGGTATCAATATTGTACATCTCCACACGTAACGCCATGCAAATGCTGTAGAAACTCCCCTGAAAGGAATGCCATTACATATGCGCAATCATATCGAGCATGCTCCCTTCATGTCTTTACCCCAGACCTGATGCGTTTGACGGGCGCCTAATCCGAGTCTTCATCGCCATCGGGTGTCTTGGAATTTCTGCCCTTCTTCTTTGACCCGCTTGCTCTACTTCTCGCCTTCTTCGGCGTGTTGCCCAGGCTTACATTGCTCTTCCTCTTCCTGCCGCGGCCGCTGGTAGGGAACGGTGTACCATTCTCGCCCTCGTCGTTTGGCGTCTCGTAGCCTGCACCAAGAGCGTCAACACCCTCTGCGTCAACGAAAATGTCGCGATCTATGTCCAGCAGCTCTGCGAAGTCGTAGCATTGCTTTATCATACTCTCACGCGTGTCGAGAGCACGCATAATAGGGTTGAAGCGTTCCCATAGGTCCTTGCCGGTGATGAAGTTGTTACGACTTGCGAGCTTTGGATAATCTTTTGGGGGGATGGGTCCGTTGTTCTTGATTGTGTAGCATCGGCGGATGAAGGTGCGTGTCTCCCATACCATCTGCAAGATCATGCAAGCTGCAGCAATTTTGCGAAGGCGGCCATCGTCGATGCTCAATGGTGCAAGCCTAGGTGCCGAGGGGGCTACAACTGGTGGTAGATGCATTAAGCCACCCATCTGTCCAACTGAGAACTGCGGTTGCTGCTGCTGCTGGAGCATGTCCGGATGCAATTGTGTTTCTACATTCATATAATGCTTCGGCATCTCATCTTCAATAACCAGTCCCACAGCTGGCCCGGTTGTGTTGAGAACCATAGCCTCGACGGCATTGAGGAACACGGCTAGCTCTTCGAAGTGTGGGAAGTCAAGCAGGGCCAGGTTCTCCAAGCAGAAACGAGCATACAGAACGTGTTCGGGTATTGTACCACTAGCGTCCAGGTCATCAAAGTCAAAATCGATTTGCTTGCAAAAGTTGTTGATGAACTTCTTGAGACTAGCCTTTTTCCCACTCTTGAGTGCTTCGAGGAGTTTCGCAAGCTTCGGAGCGTGAGTAGCTTCAACCATCCCATGAGGATCATTGTATAGGTCTCGCTGATACTCAAAAGCCCGTCTTATGGCTTTCATGTACTCCTTTTCCAGATATGATTCTTGCTTCTCGTGGATTCGCTTGTGCTCATCCCCAGCCACTTGAGCCAGACTCGGCATCGGTGATGTGGCTAGAGCGACAAGTGCAGTGCTGCACTCTTTCGGGTGAACAAGGCCTTGTCGGCTTATACTGGCAATGATATCTGTCGCAATAACCGCAAGCTCGTTCTTGTTTCGAAATGCTGCATTAATGAAGTGTTCCAGGAATGTCTGAGCCAACTGTAGTGATGCCCGGTCATTGCCAGTGGCAGTGAATGATGATTCCAAACGCTTGGAGCCGGTCACAGCTCCTTTTCCAACTGCGATCTGCGCGCCAGTCTCAGAGCGTCGCTCAGCGGTTGAGAAGAACTCCCTGATGAAGGATAGCGCAATGTACTTAAGTGAGTCGTTACCCTCGTTCTTGAAGACCTGCTTGACCACTTCCTGTACTTCATCACGCATAAAATGCTGAGGTGACTGTTGACAGATGCCCCCCATGCTTCGCAACGCTTGCTCGCGAATCTTGATCTCCCAATTCTGCATCGTGAAAGGCCGTGCAGTATCCAACAACAGAAGAGACGGAGGAGTGGGGGTCTTTGAGTTGAGCAAAGACTCCATCTGTGTTCTAAGGGCCGCATTTTGAGTGCCGAGGGTATTGCGAAGCCGCGCGACAAAAGCTGTGGCATGTTGATCGACGCTGCAGACCTGACCAAACGTGCCGAGCAAGATCAAGTAAGACAGTATACTTAATCGTCGCTCGGTAGCCTCAGCTTGAGTGCATTGCAGAAATGGCCGCAACTGGCAGATGACAGAACAGAGAGGGACAAATATTCTCTCGGCGTTCATGCCTGGCATCCCACTGATGGCCCACAAACAGTGTATAACATCCAAAAGAGTTTCTCGGCTTGCGCGCCTATCTTGAGCCGCGTAACTAGCTAGCTTAGACAGGTTGCGCATAAGACTCTGCCTTATTTCATCTGCAAGGCTCTGTTCAAGCGAAGACAACGTTGGCAATACATGTCGGAAGATGACGACCGTTGGCTGTACAAGGGCTATGTCGCCCGTGTCTTGGATAGTCTTGATGTATAGCTTAAGATGGTTGAGGTGGACCACTTTGAACAGCGTCGGCTTCGTCTTTGCAAAGACACTAAGTGCGTTCATGACACGTGCCTGGGATTCCGTATCCGTACCATTTCCAGGATCAATGACTTCATCGATGAGGTCTACAACAAGCTCTCCACAGATCTTGAGGTTCTCAGCCGGGTGCTTGGCTTCAGGAGACAAGCAATGCACAAAGAATTTTTCAAAGGCCTCTACGTGCACTCTACTCCGATCGATAGACTCAACAAGATCTACCATGAATGAGGCTCGCTGAGCGCGATCGAGCTTGTCCTGACTGTCATCAGTCTTGGCACCGGGGCTAGCAGTTGTCATCCATATCTCCTCGAGAACGTTCCTACTCAGTTCAGATATAGTGCTCTCGTCGTCTTGTGAAGGAAGAAGCAATGGAGCAGCAATCCTAAGCCGATTCTGCTTTGATGTGGACCGGAGATATATATCCTTGAGCAGTTTGATGGCCTTCTTCTTTGGTCCGTTTGAGGGATCGGTAGTCATTTCCAGAATCTGGGGCAGAACGTGACGTTCGAGTGACGGCTCCTTTGCCAGGCAGTTCGAAAGCAGAGAAAGTGTCGCTTCTCGTACCATGGGTGAGGTGTCCCGCAACGAAGGTATCATGTTGATGACATGGTTTTCAGAGATGACGCGCGGGTCTTTGTCTAGAAGTTGTTGCAATCCCGTCGTCCCTCTCGTCCGAAGCTTCGAAGAATGTTTGTCTTGTGCATAACGCTGCATAAACGTGACAATACTTGGCAGGTACCTGCAGACCTGACTTTGTAGAGTGATGACACCAGCGGCTAGCTTGCTTTGATCGTCGGACACAGACTGGAAGTTACTGTTAAGTGCTGTTAGCCGTGGACTGAACTAGAAAACTGGAAGGAAACCTACTACTTTTGAGCCAGCCACTTGGAGTCCACAATCATGTTTTCTAGGCACTGCTGGACGTTCCTGATCGCTTGTGGTCGATGATCGTCGTCTCCTTTTGAGAACTTCAGAACTTCAGTCAGCCACATACTGACGTAATAGCCTGTCACTGCTGCCAAGTGCGGGTCTTCTTGCGATGGCCTCAAGTCGAGATAATCGACCAGTGACTCGATGACCATGCGGTAAGGTCCATCGAACGCATACAAATCCACATCGTTGACCCTTTCTTTCACGTCATCGCTCATGGCATCATTCACTAAACGATCTAGCCTCGAAGAAAGATCAGATTGGGAAACATCCAGTCTTTGCTTCATCCTCTTGAGGCGATCTTTGAAATCAATCACACCGCATCCGATCCTCGCCATTGTTGTAAGAGCCATATCTTTGTCGACTACCGAATGTTTGGCTGCTTCCTCATCTTTGAGTATGTTTGACATACGGACCAGTAGTGCTTGTAATAGCATGACCGCAGCAGGCCACTGAGGCGAACCAAGGACGTTACAAAAGTCCTCTATGAATAAATCGAGTAAGTTGCGAAACGGTTTATCGCCAGACTTGGAGGTGTTCGAGGCCCTCTCGCAGAGCTGCACTGCGATGAAAGCAGCTGTATTGGTGGCCATGGCCGTGAGTTTCTGGGCAGCCGACGCCGCCGTTGCGTTATCTTGATTGCCCTTTTTCGCTTTCTTTGAAGATGAAGTTCCAGGCTCGTAGTCACTAACCTCGTCCTCGGCGACATCCACATGGCCAATCTGCAGCGTGGTGCGAGCACTTGGGTTCGTGGCGACCACCTGAACGAAACGCATAAAGAGCGCAGATATTGTCATTATGGATGGCTCGCGAGCAGAAACAAACTGTCTAGCACTCGCCTTCTTGTCGGGCAGCTTCTCCAAGTTGCTAAAGATCCCGCTGAGAATCGATAATCGTAGATCTGAATGTTGGGCAAAGACCTGAGCGAGGACATCCATAGCTTTTTGGCGGAAGTGTTCGAATTTCTTAATAGTAAATACTGAGTCTCTCTCGTGATCGCTATTCTGCTCCACAAGAAGTTCAAGCGTCAAGTATTCCAATGCGTTGACAGCTCGATCCGACAGCTTGTGTTTGCCGATAAGTGTAGCAAAGCGGGCAAGAACAGCTCCACACAAGCGCAGCACCATTTGCAGATCCTGCCTGACAGCTGAGGCTGTGTGGAACAGCTCTTGTGATTCTCCCGACCGTCGAGACTGGACAATGGGAATAATGCATGCATCCTTGACGAGTTTGATGAGGTCAACGATGGTGTCGATAATCTCCTCTCGCCGTATCCGGTGGTCATCGTAACCCTCAATCATGGTCTCTAATAAAATCTTAGATGCCTTGAGGGCGAGTTTTGCGGACGCAATACTCTCAGTCAGTTCTAGCGTGGCATCGTCGTGTGAAAAAAGCCCATTCTTGATCGTTGACATGACAGTTGGCTGTAGAAGCGATTGTATCTGCATGACCAAGTCGACAGGAAGTGTACCAAAGCGGCCAAGACTGGCTACGCCTGCAATCTTCTCGGAAAGATTGTCCATGGAGCGCGATTTCAGGACGTTGAACTCGCCGTCAGGAGACATGATTTTGGTAAACTGCAGTGGCCCGTCGAGGTCGTCCTTGTCTTCAGTCAGATCTGCCACGATCTTTTTCAATAGCTCGATCTTCCCGTCAGCAATATCTCGTTCATGAGGTCTCAGAACAGCGGCTCGGCTGTTATCTTTCTTCTGCGACAAGTTTCCTGGTGTTTGAATATTCTCAATATATCTATAGTCTTCGCGTGCCCCAGTTTTCGGCTTGATCATCACTGCAGGACCGGGAGGGCGCACAGGAGGGCGCACAGGAGTACTACTAGGAGCGGATGAAGGAGTACTGGGTGGATGTGGTAGGTTCGCGTTTTGCGCGTAGGTGTTGCCGTTTGACGTTGACGTTGTTGGTGACTGGACCACTGCACGGGCCTGTTGCAAATGGGCCGCTGGTCTTGCAGGAACTTGCTCCTTGCTCGGCGATATGAGCGTGCTGGTGCTCGATGCTGTGTGTGTGTCAACAGAGGTCGTGCCAAAAAGATATGGAGACCTACTCGTAAACGACACATCGGTCTGCTTCAGAAGCATGCGCGCAAACGGGCTTAGCTCGGGCGTGAACTTAGATGCATCTCCATTGGTATTCTTGACAGGGCGATCTGGCGGAGGGGTTGCTAGTTGAGGCATTGGCTTAAAGTGACTGGGCGTGTTAGAGGCGGCTCTTAATTCCTACTGTGACATAGACTCACTATTCGGGAAGTTTGTCGCGATTAAGAAGATTGCGTAGCTGATTGAGCGTCTCATGTAGGTGCTGAGCGGTCGATTGGCCCTCGATTTCGTCGTTCAAGATAGCCACTGCCCTCTTTGCAGCCTTTTGCTGGTCTGAACTTAGCGTCGAAGATGGTGTAGGAGGCTCGGCGATGGGAAAGGGTATGATATCTATCGAATGATTAGTTTGGGCCAGACAGGTAAAGGCGAGAGGGCGACAGCCGAGCGACACTCGTAGGTGAAGCAGAACTACTGACCCGGGGAGAAGGGGATGATCGAGGTAAAAGGCGAATACGGGAGGGCCTCATCCACTGTTGGAGGAGGCCTTCGGATCGGAAGGCCCCCTCCATTAATATTATGCCAGTTGCCGTTCATTGCGGTTTCGCTTGTGCAGTTGACTTGGAGGCGTGGGACAGCGTCGAAGTGCCAGTTCGTGGTGAGGATGGTAGATGTAAGTGGATTGTTCGTTATCTTGTCATTTGGGCGCGCATCGTCTCGGCAGCCGGTCCTTCACTCCAAGTGTCCTTCATGCAAACAGGCGATGCGCTCGGGGCGTCGCACTGTTGTTGTTGTAATCGCTAGGGCTTGAGTGAAAGCATGTTGGATCGATTGGTGGTGACATCGGTGCCGACGCGTTCTCACCGCCTGCCGCTTTGGTGCTAGCTTGCTGCGGCTCGCGGAAGTCGCGACTGATTCCCTGTGACTTTTTTCTGGATTCTAGACTTCAGCGCCCCAGCCTCAAGACAATACTTCAACCATCATGTCTGCCATCGGTCAGTATTGGCTCTGCAAGAATGACATGCAAGATGTATATATACTAAAGGTTTCGCAGGATCGCTCGTCTTCTGTACTGACTGCGGAAATCTGCTCGATGGATCCGTTGGGAATCAACAGCAGCAGAATGTAGTACTAACGTGCGGCGTATGCGGAGCTCACAACAAAGATACATCTTCGAAGACAGTCGTCACTGTCTCTAAGCCAACCGCATTCCCGTCGTCGCTGCGCGCAAAGAGATCTGAGGTGCAGACTATTTCCGAAGAGGACGTGCAGACTACTAGTATCATCAATCATCCATGCGAGAAGTGCGGAAGGGAGCAGGTGCGATACTACACACAGCAATTGCGAAGCGCCGACGAAGGAACGACAGTCTTCTATGAGTGCGAGTGTGGTCACAAGTATGTTGCGCCCAACCAAAGTTTGCGCTGATGCTGATTGATATTTTACAGATGGAACACGAACAACTGAACTGGTACCTATGATGGCCATCGATTTCTATGTAACCCAAACGCCATATGCATGCAATGCAGTACTACTTATTCCGTTAAGCCACAACAGCTTGCGGTACAATGGCATATTCAACCTCCCCATTCTTCTCGAATTCGGCCATGTCGAGCGCTACAACCACACTGTCTCGCACAACTTGCTCGGGATCATTCAAAAACTTGCGCAGTGTATCTTCCACGCCTTCCTCGTCGCCCAAACTTCCCAGTGCTTCTGCGGCCTCGTGTCGGACCATGCTCGCCTCATTTGTGTTGCTCAGTGCCTCTGTCAGACTGGGGATGGATGCGGGGTGCGAGAGTTGTCCGAAGACAAACGCAATCTCGTGGCGGAAGAGAGCTGATGGATCGCTGAAGCCACGAGCAAGTGCCTGCACAGCTGGGACAGCGGTCGGAAGATCTGGCGGCGAGGATAGGTCGCGCAGGGCGAACATGGCTCGGTAGCGCTGAAACAATGGCAGCGATGTGTCGAGCAGTGTCTTTTCGAGTTCCGGTATCGATGGCTTCTCGGCACCCTGTGGTAGTGGTGGCGCAGGGTCGATGGACGTGAAGTCGCTAGACACGGGTTAGGCTGCGCATGTAATACAGAATCGATACAAACACACCTCTTCTTCAACTTCTCCTGCCCCTTTTGCAACCCATGATCCCATTCTATGCGCTCCACTGCGATGTCGCAAGTCTCACGCACCACGTCCACCTCGTTTGCATCGTCACGCAACGCTCGCAACAAGTCCAAACTGCCCTTGTCACTCAATGCGCCCAGTGCCTCGGCAGCCTCATGCCTGCACATGGAATCCTCCTCCTTGTCTTCCAAGACGCCCCTCAAGGGCGCAATAGCAGCATCGTGTCCAGATTGGCCGAGACAATAAGCGAGTTCGTGCTTGAGCAAAGCCGACGGTGATGAAAAGGCGGCGGCGATGGCCTCGATGGCAGGGACTGTCTGCGCATTGGGTGGCTGCAGGCCTGCAAGGTGCTTCAAGGAGAAGAGAGCACGGAATCGGCGGGCGAGTGGCTCAGATTCCGAGGTGAGAATCTTGCAAAGGGTTGGCACCTGCGTGTCTTGCTCGGCAACTGCCATTCTGCGTTATTGTATATTGTATATCGTATATCGTAGATGGTGAGCAGGTCAGAGGGGATTCGCGTCTAGACGCCGCTGAACTCTGGACTCTAAACTCTTTTTTTTGGCGGGGTCCAAAGATTTGGTGGGGGATGCCGCAGCATCTGATAAGATCTTCACCGCGACTTGCATCCTCCACCGGCGCAGCTAGCCATATTCGGCTAGACACCATGTGACAGCGTGGCAGCCCCGAGTCCCTGCAGTAGCCAGCACCGAGGCTGCCTCTTTCTTTCACAATGACTCCTCGCTCTCGCCCTCTTTGTCAATTGATGGTGAAAGGTTGCCAACAAGGGAACAAGGCCACCAGGAAACAAAGGCGCTGCTTGTCCCGTGGCATGGGTATTTCGAGTCCGCTTCACCGTCACTCTCACCGCAACAACAATCCTCGGAACGGGTAGAAGCTACGACCGCAAGCCATTGCTAGCCCCCTCAACAACCCCCCAACCACAGCGCATACAAAGACAACTTGCTCGACACTCCCGGTTCATTCCACCTTTATCATGGCGTTCCTTCGCGGAATCACCAGTCACCTGTGGAACTATGTGAGTCCGCGCAAGACGCAGCAAAGGCGAGAGAAGCCCTTTGCTTTCAAGAAGCCTGCGATTCCCATCAGGAACCCAACTCCACCCGAGGATTTGGCAGCACCATCTGCAAGACAAATGAGCCCGGAAGCGCACCCTACGAAACAGGAGCTTCGGTCAGACAGCCCTCAAGCTGACTTCTATGCGATGCTTCTGCCTCCCTCTCCACCTGCCTCGGCTATGCTCTCCGAGGATTTGGAAGGCGACACCCTGTTGACAGATTCGCCCGACTTGACCGGCGACTTGACCGGTGGCTCGTCAGGAGATGAATGGGACGCGAACGAGGAGACCATGGTGGTGGACGACGGCACGTACATGGAGCACCACAAGAAGATCGACGGTGAGATCGAGAGAATTAGGCGAGACCAGCAAGGTCGTGATTTACGCGACGCGGGATGGTCTGAAGACGCCGTCTTTCTCTTTCAAAAGCTGGGCATGCGCGGCTTTGAGCCCCTCTTACCTATTAGCTGGATCAACGACTTCGAGACTGTGCCCGAAGATCTTTTTACCGAAAAACTCGATAAAGCTTTCATTAAGCCTATTTTCGGTACAGACTACAGTGGTATGTATACACTTGACTTGGGCAAGGACTTGACTAATAGCGAACAGCGCAAAACGCTCTTAACAAGCTCTTTGATCTCGGAGGCTTCGTACGCGACGCCTGGCACACACGCGCGAAGCGCACTCCGGCATTTCACATCGGCAAAGCAGTCAAGACGTACACTAAGTGGGCAATGAAAGACGGCAGAGTCGATCACCTCTGGGCCCGCCTCCCGCTTTTTCACACCGTCACCTTCTCCCGCCATGTGCACCCGTCCGTTGGAGAGGAGAAGATGATCGAAAAGCTTGGTCGCCTGCACGAGCTGTGGCACGACGCTTTGCAGATTGAACAAGCCGAGCAGCGTAGCGACACAGTCGTACCAGAAGTTCCTACACTGTACGGCATCACAGCCTCGCATTCCGTCATGGCTTTCGTCAGCTATGCACCACCTACTGAGACGAAGGAGCTGCCCCAGCTGCGATTGATTGCCATGTTCGACTTCGCAAAGGAAGGTTATGATGTCTGGAACTCGCTCGCAATGGCCATCTTCATCATCCACTGCAGAAACCGGATGATGCAACTCACCGAGTGTCTGTCCGAACCAGAGGTTTCGACAGAGGAAGACCCCGATCTTTGAGCAACGACCACGAACGATACCAAGACGATGCAAAATTGAACGCTAGGAACGACCAAAGATGGTATGAAGAGTTTGACATATAAGAAAACACTAATGGATGACGAATGATGGATGATCAGAATGGCGCGGCGCTTTGCTCCCAGATATACCCCTGGTGATGAACGATATACCCTTTTCCTTTCTTTTCCTTTGTCATGAGATAGTGGAGGAGCATCACACATGCTATTTCAAAGCATGCGAGGAGCTAGTTATGCCTCGGCAGGAGACGCTTGTTGGAAGCAATGGAGAAATTGCACACTCAAAGAGGTTGCAGAGGCCGTAGGTTTAAATAGTCAATACGCCGTAGTTGGGAAAATTATAAACCGTTGCTACTTGGACACTAGGCTCTGATTTTTGCTACCCGTGGAGCTAAGCATGGAATTAGAATGTCGCAAAAGCGAACGTCACCACGGCACGCTCGATCTAAACATGACTGTACGTCATAGATCTTCGTGCCATCGGACACACCTCCCTGGTCCAATTACCATCTCATATAAGTAATGTCCGCCATTTATTTTCTTAATAGCAGCAAGCTTTTCCTTGGCTTATTTTTTTTCCACGGGTGATATCATGTCGCAAATGTCACAGCTGGTGAATCGAATCCGCCTGCCACGCGCCTTCCGACCGCCAGCCCAAATCAATGCGGAAGAGGGCACAAATGGATACCCAGAGACAAATCGTGGGAAAACGGCGCCCAACGAAACCGAAAATGGAAACAAAGATGAAAAGTCGAAAGACGGGTCTGAAATGGAACCAGTAGGCTTCTGGCACCCGGATTTACGACAAGTCCGCAACCGTGCCTTTGTAAAATGGATCATCACGACGTCCTTCCTCATGGCGTTTATCCTCGCCATCCTCTCTTTATACTGGGCCGTCTTCTTCAAAGTGGAAGACCGACTCACCCACCTGCTCGTCTACGTCGTGGACATGGACGGCGTCGCACCCTACGACAACACGGGCTCTGCACCCTTTGTCGGTCCAACAATCACACAACTCGTCGAGCAACAAATGAGCAGTAATCAGCCAACTCTCGGCTGGGGCATCCGCCCAGCTTCGGACTTCAACAACGACCCCCTGGCCGTCCGGCAAGCAGTGTACAACTTCGACGCCTGGGCCGCCATCATTGTCAATCCCAATGCCAGTGCGTTGCTATACTCTGCCGTTGCGACCGGAAACGCGAGCTACGACCCCCTGGGCGCTTGTCAACTCGTGTATCAAGACTCGCGCGACGACACGAATTGGTTCGATTTCATGCTCCCGATCATTAGCCAATTCATGACGCAGGCGCAGAGCCAGGTCGGACAAAAATGGGCACAGATGGTACTGCAGAACGCAAGTAGCAACACGGAGATACTATCAAACATGCAGAATACACCGCAGGCACTGAACCCCAGTATCGGTTTCTCAGAATACAACCTCCGACCTTTTTTTCCGTACACTGCTATTCCTGCAGTATCCATTGGACTTATCTGTACGTGGCCTGCGCCCCTTTCTTTTCCTTCTTCCTCTTCAATCTCTATTCATGTGTACAAAGCTAACGGAATGGCACACCAGACCTCATAATAATCTCCTTCTTCTCCTTCTCCTTCTACATGCCCATCCACATGCAATACGTCACCCCAGGGAATCACCCACCCCTCAAATTCCCCCAACTCATCCTCTGGCGCTGGTGCGCCACTCTCTCTGCTTACTTTATGCTCTCGTTGGCCTACTCCTTCGTCTCCCTGGCCTTCCAGATCAACTTCTCCCACACAAACCCCATCACCAGCGAAACACTGCCGACACTCTCGAGTGCCGGCAACCCGGTTTCATACGGCAGCGGCACATTCGTCGTCTACTGGATGCTGAACTTCTTCGGCATGATTGCATTGGGCCTCGCGTGCGAGAACGTGGCCATGGTGGTGGGCATGCCGTGGATGGGCTTATTTCTCATCTTCTGGGTCATTACGAATGTTAGCACAAGCTTTTATGACATTGAGATTGCACCTGGGTTTTACAGGTGGGGTTATGCTTGGCCGTTGCATTCTAGTAAGTGCCACCATCATTGCCCCTTCTTTCTTACCTTCTTTCCCTCTTTAACCTTCTCGTTTTCTTGAATCATGAACCTAAACTCAAAACTAACACTTGCTACCACAACAAGTCGTCGAAGGCAGCCGCTCCATCCTCTTTGATTTGCACTCCAGACTCGGCCTTGACTTTGGCATCTTGATTGCATGGGCCGCGGTCAATACCGCATTCTTCCCTTTTTGCTGCTGGTTCATGAGGTGGAAGACGCAAAAGGGGATTCATGAGTATTGGCCTTTGGATTAATGCGGGTTGGTGCTCATGAGGAAAAAAAAGGGATACCGATTTCGTACGAAATTAATACACTTGCACAAGAAAACGTACATAATATATAATTTTAATTCATCTGATTTTCAGAGGGGTTTGGTATAATCTATTTTTTTTTCAACTTATGTTTCGCTGCAGTAATTACCAATTTCCGGTTTTTCTTTCCATGTCTGCTCTTGGAACATATCACATGGCCCGTAGCGACCTTGGGTATCGCCATGTTTATGACAGGCATGTCTGCTTCCTGCAGTTTCAACCGCGTCTTCTAGAACTAACACCATGATGCCGAACGCCATGCAACCAATCCTTCTTACATTGAGCACTCAGTCTACACATGAAATCTAACCTCATCCTCTCCAATGTCATCACATCAGTTGTCAGTATGATATTGACAAATAGTAAATAAAGGAATGAACGAACACGCAGAAGTCATAGGCAACAGGATAAAGCAGCTTTTGTACGAGATGGTCGCATTCTATGTCTGTATCGCTGGGCACCTTTTCAAAAATTGTACATGCGGACTGTCTTCACAGAACATGTCCTGGGTCAAGCCAGACTGTCAGCAATCGACGCCTCCTCTTTCCGATGGTCGGTTCATCATGCGATGTTAAACCAAGTTCCATCGTGCAACAGACTTTTGCACTATACTATGCACTGGAGCAAGATCCCAACGATGTAGGCCTCCGATGAGACATGCAGACGGTTCGAGAACAAGCGTTCTTCGAGATGTGTGCTAGACAGACACACGAGATGAACGCCAGACAGAAGGAAAAGGGTATCATCCGAAGGAAAAACCGAATAACTCCGCCAATCATGCTAACGCCAGACGTCAGAGCCTTTCATCCGCCATAGCGGGTTCCATTTCTCGTATAACGCACATCTTCGCCTTTTGCGGGAAACGGCTGCCGTCCGTCTTGGAATGGAATGTAGTCATGAGCTGGAGGAGCACGTCTTTCGTACATCCTATTATCAGACATGTACGAACGGGACGGCTCACTAGCTGGAACTTCATGATGATATGCATATCCACGCGAATCAGCAGCAGCAACTGAGCGCGAGGGTAGAGGACGACCTCTGCCATTCAGACTGGCAGTCAAATCAATGACATGCTCTGGCGGTGGTCCCCGTGACCCGCTGTAGTAACCCGTTTGCTGGTTCGAATGGAACTCAGGTGGTAGGTTTTGGTAAGTATGACGGTAAGCTTCCTCACGATGTACGGGCCTCAGACGCTTGGTATATGGCTCAGCATAGGGCCTCTCCTCATCGACAGGATAGGAAAACTGCTTGCGCTTGTATGCGTATACATCATCGTATGGCCTGGTAGACACATCGTGATTTTGGACAGGTTGCTGATGTGCTGTAGTACACCGGGGCGAAGTCAGATCAACTGTTTCACGCTCAACCGAAGGCAGTGCGACATCCTGGTCTGATGGGCGCCCTGCACGCGCTGATGATCTGTCAAAAGAACTAACTCGAGGTGATGAGGACTGTACGTATCCTGGCATACAACGTGCCACAGCGTGAGGTGGAGGATCATACTGGGACCTTGGATCACCGACAGTTTGGCTAATGGGTTCAAGCTATTTGTGTCAGCTCCAAACAAGGGTAAGGAAAGGGGTACCTGATGTCGTGCTACTTGAGCTTGACTGTCGAAGACTCACTTGGTACATCTGTCCGTTGATCTTTCGCATGATCGGCTGTGAACTTCCCAGGTTTGGGCCAGCCTGAGTTGTACTTGCTTGTCTAAATACTTAGTTGAGATCTGATATCCAGCATGTTGTCTCGACTTACGGCTCGATATAGCGACTGGGAGTGGAACGGTACGGGTCATTACGAGAGATGAGACGCGGCTCAGACTGGAATGATGCTCGAAAGGGTTGAAATGACTGCTGTGACTGTAGCTGAGAATGCGAAGAAGCTGACAAAGGAGTTGCTCGCTGAGGTACAGGATAACGTGGAGCGACCGGATTCGTTCTGGGTACTCGCCTCATCTGATGTACCTCAACACGTGGGTAGTTTGCGTAAAGATCGGGCTGTAGATCTTGCGCATTTGCACGGCTTGAAACAATCTCCATGCTTTGCTCACGATCGTCTGGAAAACACATGGAAGCTCCGCTGCTGCTGGAATCATCATCGTCGTCATCATCAAGCACAATGACCTCACGGAAGGTCTCCTCAAGTTCATTGCTCTGCTCGCCAGCCTCGTCGCGCCACTCTTTGAGTTTAGCGAGGGAGACATGCTCGACTTGAGACCTAGCTTCTAGCCAGCCGTCGGTCTTGAGCAGTTTATCGTAGTCTGTATACATGTGGCGGATATGTGCGACGACAGCGAGTTGCACCTTACGGGCCAAGGTGAGCTCCTTGGCATTACCTACCCTGTTGGTGCCCTCTGCGAACGCATGATCAACAATGGCCTGCAGGTCTGCTTCAGGAATCTTGGGGAACATTTCGCGAACAGCGCCATGGATGTAAAGCTTTGTCTCTTTTTCAGTAGTGGGGCCTCCGGGGTTGGCTTGACGCGAAGAGTAAGCTTCGAAGCGCTTGGCAATCCAGCTTTCGCCGTCTTTGGCTTTCCGAAGGCCTTTTCGATCGTCGTAGTTGTACCCGAACTTGCTACAGGCGGGCTCAATGACGCTCATAGGAAAGTGATGTCCGACACGGTGGACGTGGTGCGATAACTTGGCAGGATCGGCATGCATCTTGTTCTTGGGTTTGGCCTGGTGTATCGTCAGTGTGTGGCTCACTGAGTGGTGTTGGGTGGGGCGCTCACCGAGACGATGTGCACGTCGAGATTGCGCTGTCGGCACTGCTCTTTGCACCATTCTGTAAACTCGGGGTGGCCAGCAGGGACGAAGCCAAAGCCTGCGGGCGCATTCGAGGCATATGTCAGCTGTTCCTGTGTTAGCGATGACATGGTACGATGATGATGCGTTGGCAACGGACAATTGAGTGTAGCCTTTTCTTCTCTTGGGTTACGGCTTCAAGGACAATCTTGTACGGATTCTTCTTCTTCTTTCTCAGTGGAGCTCGCGACTGATCAAGCGCACCACTGTGCTGTGGCGCGCGTTGATGATGTATTCTGACCATGATGCTGGTACAGCGAATTCATGGGGTCCCACTGCGGACCGTGGTAGCGTAAGCCGCTGTTGCTGCTGCTGTTGTTTGACTGAAGACAAAACTATGCAGAACGTGTGTGATTAGCGATCGATACGAGAAAACAAAACAGTCACGATGGCGCGCAAAGGTCCTGGTCCGGCAAAGGCGGTGTCTACAAGCCCAGTCGTGGCTGAAGCAGCGGCGGGGCGTTGGGGTGTGAGCGGTGTCGAGGAAAGAGGGGAGCGGGCGCGGGCGCGACAAGTTGTCGGCGGGCGGCCATGGGCGCCGGCGAGACGTTTTGCCGGGCCCAGCCAGATGACCAATGATCAGAGCGGGCGCCGACGTGAGGCGACAATGGACATGGACAATGTCTCAAAAGGAAATCCTTCACGCATACAGGCACCTGTACCGTCACGGTCTGCGGGCAATTCAGTTCTCGAAACCGGCCCGGTATACGTTGTGTAATCGCATCCGTGTGGCTTTTCGCAGAGGCTCTGCCACCGACTACGAGCCTGAGAGGGTGCAGAAGACTGTCGAGTTCCTCCAATATGCCGCCAAGGAAAACGGATTGGAACACAAGATTGTAAAGAATCTCCTGTTCGTCTGGTGGATACAAGAAACTGGAGGCCGCGCAAGAATCCATCAAGCAAAATCTACGTAGGTGTACCCCGCCGCTGTCCATCCTTCGACGGATGCATGGGACATGACTAACCCCAATTCAGGTCTCGCGATGAGCTCGAGATTAAGACGACCGCATACGATACCTTCAACCACAGCATCCGCATGCTCAATGAAAGCATGGGAATATGCCTGCCCTCTATGACGCTTCGCGATCCAAACTGAGTCACGCTGGCTCAATACTTTCGCCAAACGGTCCTTCGCTGCATTCGCTCGCTAGACGTAGGATACCTGAGCGAGGGGGATTCTCACATGAAGTCGTCGAGGAAGTTTTCGTCGCGGTTCTCGTTGCTGTTCGCCTCTAGGTTTTCCTCGGTCATGACATCGTCATAGGCGTGGTCCCTCCGCCATGCGAGCTCCTTGCGTTCCTTGGCAATACGCGCTTCCTCTTTCTTCTGTCATGGGGTCAGGAGTCGTCCATTTGAATGCGATGCCTTGGAACAAACTCCTCCGCGGAAAGACTGCGGTGCACAACGTAAAGATTCACATACCTTTGCCTGCAAGGCACCCTGATCCCTCTTCCTCAGCTCAGCCCGTCTAGCCTCCCGCTCTTCCCTCAGATCAGGAAACTTTTCCACCTTGGTCTTGTTGAGACGATTCACAATAGCATTTTCCCGCTGTTCAACATGTATGCGCTTGACCTAGACAAAAATTACAACAATCAACATCCGCACAAACCCATGCATTGTCGTGCCAAAAACAAATACTTACCTTGCGTTGATCCTTGAAGCCAACCTGCCCTACCGCCATGCTACCGTCTTTCTTCAAGTTACTCCATGGCGTATACACAATGGTGATGTTATCTTTCTTGTTTCCTTCGATGCTGTTTGCCTTGGTCAACTGCGCGCAGTCGACTAATAGTTCTTTTGTCATTTTTTCCCAGTCCTCGCCTTCAGGGAGGCGCACGTAGATATGAGCCGAGGACAGATTATCGACGTGAAACCAAATGTCCTCATCCCAGCCGTATTTGATCAGCTCTTCGTCTACGAGTCTAGTTAGTGATCTGCTCTAGTCTTTGTCACGAGCTAGTTGTTGTTGAAGTAATTCTGCTGAGGCGCAGATTGGTAATCGGTGCATCATACTTTCGACCTTGTCTTTGCCGACGTATATAAAGGCAGACGGCGACACCGTGTTTGAGGAGAAATAGTACACCATCTTGCTAGGCTTCTCGAGTAATATTTCCGAATATTGAATAGCGGAGTAAGTGAAGTGTTGCTCTTGGATCGTCATTTTAGGACCACGTGTGGGGTCTAGCGGGGTACTCGAGCCACGCCCTAGCCCTGTGGTCTAACGCTACATCACCATGGCGGATATGGGAGATAATGGTTGAATAGGTCCATTGCCTCACTTGGATTTAATTTAAACCGTTAAGCCTTATAATACATTTCCCCGACACTCAGTCTGCCACAGTGGGTTACTGGAGGCCCCTCTTTTTCAATAGCGTCTCCTGGCTGTCTTCTTCCTCTCCTGGTGCAGCTTCTACATTGTGGTCTCCAGCACCAGTCTTCAAGCTGGTGAAGGGATTATCATGTTTGGAATGTTTCGCATATCGGACGTTGCCCTTTGCCCCAGGGTCAAAGTTTGTGTCATCTAGGTTCTTCTTCTCGACATTCGATGTCACTTGGTCTCCAATACCAGTGATCACTTCGGCTGTTTGTCCGCGGTCGTTCACACTACGAGGCATGTCAAAAGCGTTGTCTGCCGCGTGCGCAAGATTGGCGTGTGCAAACTCCACAGGAGCATCTTTCTGATCGGGACGAGGTACACTTGGAATCTGCAACGTTTGTTAGAAACTCACATCCCAATTCAACCCTTGTGTTTTACAAGTCATGCGGCTCACCAAGTTATGCTTGCCAGCATCACCAGGAATCCTGGTGCCCTCAGCTGCCATGTCCTCAAGACGGCCTCCTTGATGCGGATCTGGGGACATTTTTTTTTCGAGTTTGAGGGATGTGACAAAGTTTTGGATAACAAGTTTTGAAAGGCGAAGGGGTATTGCAAAGCTCAAAGCAGTTGATGGTCAGTTGAAACGGTGGATTCCAAGGTCAGGTAGAAGATTGTATACAGCAAGCACGCAAGCCTCCATTATGTAGCTCTGTCGTCGATGATCTGAACACCAGTCTTCTTGCGTCATAACGATGGTTATGTGACAACACTGATGTCGATGAGAACAACTCTCCGATCCCGAATCTGGAGGGGCGATTGCCAAGCACTTTCCAATCACGTGAGAGGGCCGCGCGTGTGGGGTTCCGTGTCGCGACCTCCAGACATTGCGACGCGAGAACGGCTGTCAACAAACACAAGTTAATCTCGGCCAGCTGTTTCGCATAGAACAAAACCGTCACAGTATCATTCGTGACAATGCCTGCCGCCGAACAAACATCTGCTGATGCCCGGCGAAAGGCCGCTCGGGAGGTCATCGATATTCTCCACGAAATAGCAACACTGCTGGTAAGCAAAACCCACGCTTCACCCAAGCGCCTGTATCTGACCACAGCCCCAGAACACGCATCTTGATCGCCAACAACTCTCTTACTGCGTATCGCTGATTGAAAACGGCGCAAATCCAGAGGCATTAGCAGTATGTTACAAACTCATTCTCCACTGCGGCACAGCAAGGTGTAACAACGGATCCTCGCGCGCGGTTCGCACGTTCACGACGATCCCAGTTGCGGACATGTCGGTGTTGCTGCTAGAGTTACTAATCCTGGCACAGAAAGTCATACTGCAGCTGCGTGAGGAATATCCCGCGAGTTCCGTCGACGAAGATGCAGAGGCAGGTGCAGCCGCGCACTGAACTGATAGGAGTCGCGGAGTCCGAAACTACCGTGGTGCTACCTTTCACCCAGCGGTTACGTGGTATGAGGCCTTTTTCTCCCGCTTGCGACATGATGCATGGGTATGACAAGCGCGACAAGAAAAGTCACTTGGTGGTGGTCCTGTCGTGTAAACAAAGCCTGGAACGTTATCAGTACGAAGGGCCGATCAACCAAAGACTATTGGCAACAGTCACTTAGCTCGTTCGTCTCCGGTTCCGCGTGTACTTAGCTTGGTGTGCAATCCTGATCGGAGAACCTGGGAAAGCCTGGAACCCTAAATCCTACCCTCTTAGGCTGCTGATTGTCAATGGAGGGGTAGTGGGCGTCCACGCGGGGCAGATCTACCAACGAACCGGAAGTCGCCGCCAAGGTGCTGATATCGAAGCTTTATCGTTTACATGCACCGTTATCAGTAGGCCTGGGATCACGTCTTACATGGCCATGTACAAAGAAGCACATTGCGATAAGAGCAAACCGGGTAGTGTACCGGTAAGTGTTTGTGTTGGATGAGGGGGGAAGGCGTATATAATAGCCGGACTAGACGGTTTGGTATCAGCGGTCAATCTACTCAGCTTCAGGCGAGACCCGGGTCACCAGGCCAACGGAGAAAGGCATACGCAACTAGTGGTGCGAGATTTCGTCATTGAATTCTACCGACACAAGCGCGTCTATCTTGACTACTGTAGTGTATGATTGTATGATGATGGGAAACGCTTGACATGTGAATAAGATTAGGGGTGAAAGGAAGTAATTGGTTGATTGCTAGGAAACGATAACGATCGTTTGGGTATCATCAACGAGAGAAATGTGGGTATCTTCCAAAAAAAGAAACTCGTCGCCGAAGGTGGGAAACAAAGACTCTGAGAGTTGCTCAGCAATGAAAACAAAAGAGAGTTGGTCGGCTATCT
Source organism: Drechslera avenae (assembly GCA_034640345.1). Taxonomy (NCBI): domain Eukaryota; kingdom Fungi; phylum Ascomycota; class Dothideomycetes; order Pleosporales; family Pleosporaceae; genus Drechslera; species Drechslera avenae. The sequence goes on from JAXRVH010000001.1 coordinate 173,032, forward strand.
GCTCCCCCAGGTCGGTGAGCTTTGACGCTGGCGGAAGTTGCCTTTTGCGTCAGCGACTTTCTGGAGGGCCTTCTCGGCTTTGGCGTCTTGCTTGTTGAGGAAACCGTTGAAGATGGAGGGGAGGACACGCTTCGAGTCTGATGTGCTGTTAGCATGTAAATGCAAAGATTGAGCCACTGATGACTTACTGGCATGGTCGGCATCAAAGAGAATGCCGTCTGCACCCCTTTCACCTGCAACCTTGACGGCCTCCTCCAACAGGCCCTCGCCAACACCCTTGCCGCGGTACTTCAACTTGACAGTCCAAGCCCTCACGACTGCCTTGCCCCTTCTTCTTCGGCCGCGCTTCTTCGCTGCATCGTTGTCTGCCCAGCCCAGAACCAACGAGCCAATGACGTCTTCACCCCACTTCACGACGATGAGCCTGTCATCACCGAGCCACTCCATGTCGATGTCTTCGGCCATGCCGATGTAACCACCCGTCATCCACCGAATGAAGATCAGAAAGGTCATGGTAATGCCGCCAAGGGTTGTCCCAAGCATCAGCCTGTCCTCGTACCAGCGGATCATGTACTGTGCTGCAATAGCCACAGTGACAACATAGGCGGCCAGTGAAATGGGGTGGAACATCAACACCTTGCTTGCGACCTGGCGTTGTTGTGCCACCGAGTCTGCAACCAGGCGCAGACCCTCGACGCGGTCTTGTTCGGACTCGGCCGTGTACGTGGACAACTGGGGCAGCTCATCGGCAGGAGCCTTGGCCGGCGCGACTAGCACGTTCGAGGACATGACTTGATGTTCGGCAGGCGAGGGATACGGGTTGTACGAGGGTGTTGTTGTGTAGGAGAGCGAGGTGGGCGGGAGCGGTCGAACAAAGTTGTTCAATTGAAAAGACGTCGGCGTAGGCAAGGGCGACGGGAGATCAGGATCGATTCTGAGATTTGCGCTCAAGGAAGTGAGGAAGGCTATTGTTGTGCGCATTAGCCCATGTATCTATATGTGCGCCGCATGCTTGATACGACCGGCAACCGAGCACACGACCATCCATCACCAACCATGACGCCCACGTGCCAAGGGAAAAATCAACATACCGGCGCTTGTGCGGAATCCAGGCAGAGACGGAATTGCAGGAATAGCCTTTTCAATCCCAGCGTAGTGGTTCACAACAACTGTGTCCTGGCCCAGAAACTGTTGTCTTGGAAACGCGTGCGGACCGGGCGGAACCTTGAGGTGACTTGGGGGGAGTTGACGACGCATCTTTGTAACGAATCCGTATTTCCAACCTGTGCAGCCGTAATTACACGTACAACAATGTCAAAGCCACGGGACGATGGATTGGGACCAGCCGGGAAAGGGGAAGTGTAAAATTAAATCGAGTATAAGGCTTGAAAAAAAGGCGTCCCTTGTACGTTGTTTTGGGGGAGAAGACCGAGGTTTTGGTCAGCAAACCTGAAGCCAACAAAATTGTCAAACATGACGGGGCGGGCACAACGTGCGTTAAGTAATTGGGTTTACAACAAGCCAAGACTCTTGCAAGAGAACAGACATGGCAGCCCGCGCGCCGCCGCCGCCGCTCTTCACAAGTTTTCAGACCACAAGGGCCCGGGTCGTAGGACCCGCTTGCAAAACCGACACGCACGAGCCATGTCATGGTACGCTTCCCTCCTTGTTGCGCCTGGTGGGAAGCGAGAGGTCGAGCCTGGTCCGGCGATCTTCACAGGCCACACATGCACCAACTAGACCCCCTGGTCTGTCCGCCTTTGCTTCAGTCCAGCTGCAAGACCACAGGACGCATTTCCTATTGGCCCCAGGCTGCTATAGAGATAAGGCGCTCGAGGGCCAACAAGACCAGACTGCATACCTAGCACCCCTCGATCGGATCCATTCATCGGCTTGTTTGGGGGAGCGGTGTAGTGGGGTTGAAACTTGGGATGGACGGCTTACAGAGGTAGTAGTCCGTGGAGTCTGTTGTTGCTTTCTGGATGGACGAGAATAGTTCTCTAGTAGTTTTTTTCTTTCTTTCTTTTCTTTCATGATTGGTTAAGGGGGGGGGGAGGGAGACATGGAATAGGACAGGCGGTTATTGTGAGTGCACAACCAGAGGCACGGTTTCAACATGTCCAAGAGAAAGAGCAACACTTGCCCTGCCACATCCTTCTCCTGCTACCCGTGTCTGTGTGCCCACTGCAAGAGTCCGCCTTGCGCCATCGACACCCTCGGCCGTGCCAAACCACACCTCCCCGCTCGACTGCACATGATCGGATCAATCACAGAGGACAATATCAGTCATGATGACAGCCATCACTCAACCTGCCTCGACCGTTATGCGTCACGCAACCCGGCGTGGTGGAGGGAAACGGGTAAGCGCAAGCGAAAAGGCAAATGGCACAATGGCCGCGCGCCAAACCCCATCCAGGGCCGCGCATACATCAATCTCAAACCCAGACTCCGCGTCGAGCACCACAGCTGACGAACCTGAAACGAACTACCGCAATACAAACGCATTGCTTGCGCAGTCTCAGCTTGACGCTGCCGCACAACCCCTGCGATGGAAATGCTTGACAACATGGGGGGAACAGCCCATTTCTGGTAATGACCCGCCTACCGGGGGAAGTTTTTTTGTGTGGACGTTGGTTGGTTTCCAAGCTGGCGACAAGACGGGGAGTGGTGGTGTGGTGTTGCGTCCAGTTTGCAACCCACGATGGGGGGGGGGGGGGGCTCTTCCAAACTGATAGCGCCCACAGACACCAGTGTCTCCAGCTCTGTACCTCATCACCACTTCCACCGCTTGCCCGCTGCAAGCAGCCTCCCCCGAGTCAGACGGCAAGTGTCGCGATCTACACCAAACCCATCCTGTCCACGCACGCAGCATCACCTCATCACAAGACATCCATGGAGACGGCTCTGAGAAGGGCCAAAAAAAACACACCCACCCACCTATTACTTTTCTCCCAATCAGCCAAACTGATCTCCAAGCAGACGCACCTTCAGGGAAAATCCCACTAACTCACTATCCAACCAAACATGCTCTAAAAACCTCAACCGGCTGCACATCTGACATGCCCCCCACATGTCCGGGCAAATCCATATCTCTCTGCCTGACCATCTGACGTGTTGCGTGTTCATGCTCTAACACTCCCCCCCCCTTGTTCGAACAAGAACCGAATGATGGAATCCGCTGCAATCATGATTATTGTCCTTCTCCTTCTCCACAAAATGCCCTCATCCGGCATTTGTTCCCACTCTATTTTGCTAATGATAAGCGTCTAACCTCTCATATATCCTATACTTCACCATCCCTATCCCTATAACACAAACAAATCCGAATCACATGTCACGTGCTCCCCATCAATCTTCAACTCTCTCTCTCTCTCCGCTTTTATTTCGGGGGTGTCTAAACCAGGCCAATCTCAGCCCTTGAGGTCTCGGCCTTTTGAGATTCTACGTATACGTATGTACGTACTGCTACTTATTTCCTCTCCCCCCCTCCCCTCCCCTCAAGGCATTAAACACCCCGCGCTCCCTGCCCCGCCTCCCCAGCAACATAGTATGTAAATCCGTAAAAAAAAACGCGCGTCTTTCCCCCCCGTCTCCACCTACGTCGCCTTTGACGACGTAGCTATGTACCGCGACCGCAAACCGTTCGTTCTTGGCAACACAGAAACAGAAACGGGCCCCCTCCTCCTCCCCCCCGGGAATCCGAACACCCTTCCCCATGTCAAGTAAGTAGTCTAGTGCAAAACACAAGGAACCTAGCCTGTACAGTACGTACGTACCGTGTAGGCGAACTCTGTCCGTGTGTACAATAAGCGGGCTGCGAAACCTGTGGGTAGGCGGGAATTTACGGGGGAGAATGTTTCGGCGTTGTTTCATCCCGGGCTTGGCAGTGAGGTTTTAGCTTCCTCGGCTTTGTTCAATCTACCTAGGTGGTTCTGGGTAGGGAATATAGAACACGGCCTGCAGCCGACTTGGATTGGACTGGGGTACCGTTTGTAGGCTAGGCTGGTGGGAGAGAAGGAAATTGTAGCTGGTAGTAGTAGTAATAGTAATAGTAGCTGAGAAGCGGGAGGACGGGTATAGCACGACATGCATGCTTGCATGCGTACGTGCGTGCGTGTGAAGGGTATAAAGTCAGTGGCTAAGCGCTTATCATGCTGCTGTTTTGTATAGACGCGCGCCATGTAAATCTTCCTATGCTACGCATCATGTCAATCGGGACAGTATGCCGAATCTTCATATACGGGCAATATGCGCTCATTACACCGCCGCCTCAGAGTAGCTTGGGTGTTGTTGATCTTTCTCTCAAATTCCTCACAAGACGTCATTGTGGAGTTCCGCATACACTTTACTGTGTACGTATTTTTTTTCCCCTAGTCTGATCTGAATACCGATATAGCCCCATTGGGTCGTCACGCCCATGTTTCCCCTCACCCTCGGCATTTCTTTAAAGTACATTACACAATCGTACCTAACAACGGCAAATTATAGAAGAAGAGGAGAAGCTACCTTCTATCCCGCCCAAACACCGTACATTATGCAAGCAAAGAGTCTTCAAATACCCGCCTGCTAATCGTCTAAAACGCCAAATACTAATCAACGGCAAATCCTACTTCACGTCTTGGAAGGATGGACATATCCGAGGGCGTAAGAGCAAGGTCTGACATTGAACGCCGACCGGCTACGAATGGCCGCCAGAAGATAATGCGCATGCCTGATAGCCTGAAGCTGAAGGAAACATCGAGCCCAGCTTTGAGTGACAGCGAAGTTGCAAAAAGCCCCATGGCCTTACTTCTTCTGCTGCGTGTTCGCTGCCGAAGAGACACCTGCACCAGGCTCCAGAGTATGATCATGATTGTCACATCGAACCACTCTGCCGCCCTCTTCCTGCGTGCACACTGCACTATTGATGACCCATTTATCCTCGAGAATCTCGTCGAGAGTAGCGCGCTTCTTGGGGTCGACTTCTAGCATCCTGCCGATGATGTGCCTACTCTCCCTAGGCAGCAAACGCAGAAGGCGCCAAGGGCCTTTGATGACCTGAGGCGGCTGTTGCGAAGTGGTCGATGATGTAGATGCGCGATGGTCGACAGCATGTTCCGAGGTTTGGTGGCGAGACGCTGGCTCAGAGGTAGTTCCAGACTGGCGACGGTCATCGCCCGCAGTACTCGGGACGTCAGTCGCCGATTTGGTGGGGCCAGTAATCGATCTTGGTCCGTCGTTGGGAGGAGAGACGAAGAGCTTGTACGAGTTATCGGAGATGCGCGGCGCTTTCCAGGGAAATCGACGTAGTGTCATGCAGCAAAACATGATTGCAAGAGACCAGATGTCGGTTGGCTGGGGATCGTACTTGGAAAGATCATATACTTCCGGAGCGAGATATGGATCTGAGCCGACGATACCTGGGGTCAAGAATGTTAGAAGATTGAACGCAAACGTGATCTGATGTACTTACCACTGGCGAGAACGATTTCGTCCTCAAATGGGTATTTGAAGACAGCGGCGCTGCCAAAGTCAATGATCTTCATGATACCATGCTCATTGACAACGACATTGTCAAGCTTGAGATCTCGATGTGCCAAGCCCATGCTGTGCAGGTATGTGACTCCGTTCAGTATCTGCAAAGTGCAACAGGTCACTTCCTCACGGCTCATCTTACCAGTCATTACTATGGCGAAAAGATCGAAAGGCGCATACTCCATGACAACGTAGTAATTGCCTTTTTCGTTCACAAGATCCATGGTCTCAATGATATTCCCATGGTGGAGTGTCGACCCTATGCAGAACTCTGCGGTGACCTTTTTGTTATAGTCCTTCTCCGATTCGTACGAATGTCTGTTTCGGAATTGTTTGACGGCGAACGTCGTTCCATCGCTACTTCGCTTCATAAGCCGGACAGAACCGCCTGCGCCCGAGCCCAAGACTTTGCCAAACTTGCCGTACTTGCTTTGTAGACCGTGATCGTCGGCAAAAGGCACGCTTATCGATCCGTTTGTAATAGGAGGTGTCATTGTCCCAGACTTGTTCGATTTGATTTTTTGGTTTTTGATGGACGGCGCGGGGGACTCCTTGCGCTTCTCCTTTTCCTTGTCCTTGTCCTTGTTTTTGTGTCCAATTTTGAAAAACCGCTTCAGCTCAGACATTGATCCATGTCCATGCTTGCCAGTCTGTGACTTTGAGTCCTCTGCGTCCGAGGTTACTTTGATAGACTTTTTCCCGAAAATGCTTGATCGTTTGTTAGTTTCCGTATCAGAGTCAGTGCCCCTGGAGCGGGGTAGTTGGTATGTTGAGGATGCTGCCGAGTTGCGCCCATCGCGCCCGCCGTAGACAAAACGAGCTTCGAGTGAGTCTAGATTCCTCGCTTGTGCTGCACGTTTGGAACGAGTATATGTATCTTCTCTCTCCCCCTGTGGTGTGTATGGCCGGCTACCGGGCGCTGGGGTCGATGTGCCTGACGTGCGCTCCCCACCGGATCTAGCCGGACTGGCATCGCGAGAGGCTGGATTTGAATCACCGGCGGGGCCCATTGAAAACGCTGAAGCCCGTTTTGGGACAGGCTGAACAGCACCGGATAGATCTGACGATGGGCGAGACTGTGGTACTGTCCTTGGAGATGCAGGCACTGGCAAGGACAACTGGCTCTCATTCGGACTTTGGACAGAGGCGTCCATTGACGTTGGCGGCGGCTCGTGGGGCGGCGAAACTTGTGGAGTGATCATGGCGGGGTCGCTTGAATGCTTCCTGTGTCCCTCTGCGCCAGTCTTCTCGTCCCGGGAAGAGGTACCTGCGGGTGTCAGTGGCGGAGAGTGCATGGCGGATGCAGGCGACGAGGCGATGGAAGAGCGGTGTCCCGAATGCACTGAGGTAGTTCTCGAGGCTGGATTGGGCGAAGGAGCCTTGCATGTGTTAGCTGTGCTGGGGGGGCGGGGGCTCATAGACCATGCCAAAGAGCTTGCTTACTCGTGATGGAGGAAGTGAGACAGGTTCGTATGAGAAGTTCTCCATGCGCTTGGCCTGTATGCGGGATTTCTGGAGCGTCGAAGACAGATTGCGCAGGTCTTCTTCTGCCTGGGGGCTCAATGGACCATGGTGGGGCACACTGGCGGTGCCTGTGAGTTCAGTGACATCCTTGACAGCCTGCTCCGGTTCAATCTCCTCATGAACGTCGCTGAAGCGCACAGATTGAGGCTGGGGCGAAGACGTCATGATGGTGAGAGGGGTTTCTGTCAGTCAGTGTTAGTTGGGTTGGCTCAGGGCATGACGAAAGACGCACATGTCTAGACCAAACAGCTTTAGCTTGGCTGGTAGTCAGCGAGTTGCAGGAGGCGCAATCGGTCCCTCTCTCTGGCTTCAGGCCGGAGTCCAACGGAGCGCGCGGAGAATGCAGAGCGGATTATGGGAGGGAGCGAAAGGCTCAGCAATGGGGGGACCGAGGTGGAAGAATGAGGTGCTCTGCTCGTGTGCCTGGCTACAAAGCATCGAGAATCGTCATCGGAGGCTAGGGTTGTGAAGAAGCCCCGCGCTAGCTCAGGGTAGCCTGCAAGCAATTCGTCCGTAAGCCCGCGGAATGTGCGGAATATGCACGAATGAAGGGCGATCGATGCCGGGGAGCGCCTCTATATGTATGCAAAAGAAAAAACCAGGCAGCGTCGAGGTTCGGCGAGAACAGCGACAAGAAACGATCTTCAGAGGGGTCGACAATAGCACACTCAGCTGCATGCACAGGGCGCGCGGGTTGCCCTATTCGCTCGACATCGGGAAGCTACGGCTAAGCCCATGGCTATCCACCGCCTCAACTGCCATGGCGACGCCTCACGCCGACTCGACTCTGGCATCCCAAAACATCCATCCCCAGGCCCGTCCGCTCGCAACCACCACGACGACGACTCCTGTAGCCCTCCCCCCCCACCCCCAGCACGGCATCCCAGCGCTGGTCTTCTGCCTGTCTCGCCGCCCTCAGACTCGCCGCCGCAAGTGCCCCAGCGGCCTGTTCTGACGTCCATAGCCGTCTCTGTACCAGCAGCCGACCGTGCTTCCGTCACCACAAAAAAAATTCAAATCCAGACCTGTTGAACAAAACCTGTCGAGAGATTTTTCTGCACCCGTCCAATCAAACGCCGTGACCCCTTTTCGCACGCACGCATCTTTTGGATAGTGTGTCGACGTGCCCGCATCATGTTCAGTTGGGCAAAGTCAACGTGAGTGTTGCCCTTCCGTCTCTCGCACAAGTGCTTGCGCGATACGAGTGGCGGCGTTGTTTTGCGTGTTGTTTGCATGGAGATGGAGGACGCGTACTGAGTGCTGCAGGCTAGCCGCGGTTGCCGGCACCCAAGAGCCCGAATACGGCCCTGACGCCATCCAGCCCGTGGGCAAGAAGGGCGACGAGCCCGCCTACACCGAGTTGACCAAGAAGGACCTCAAGTGGGTCACGCTCGACTACACCAATGTCGAGACGCAGACCTTCTACCTCTTCACCGACGCCGGCCACAAGGGCTTCCTGCAGGTCATCTACAACAACATAGCGTAGGTTGGCGTGGCCTGTAGACACCCGCCCAGTGCTTACATGGAATAGCGGGCTCCGCGTGACGGTGCAGTTCAACTGCAAGCTCTTCTACCCAAACAACGAGAAGCCCTTCCTCTGGGCGAGCGACCCCGTCCAAAACTATGGTTTCGACGAGGACCAGCACTCCTTCTATGCCGACGGCGTCTCCATCGAGCTTTCCGCCGACGGCGACTCGTACGAGATCAAGGCAGCCGTCAACGAGAACAGCATGATCAACGTCAAGTTCACGAGGACCGCCCCCGGCTTTATGGGGGGAAAGGACGGCACGACCAACTACGGCACAGACCCAAAGGCGCCATGGGGTTCCATGCACCACCACTTCTGGCCGCGATGCAGCGTCGAGGGTTCTATAATCACCAAGGAGGGAGAGGTCGACGTCAAGGGCCGAGGCATGCTCAGCCACGCCCTGCAGGGAATGAAGCCGCACCACGCCGGTAAGCCCCGTACGTCGACTACCACTAATGCTCCGGGCTAACATGTGCAGCTGCCCGATGGAACTTTGCCAACTTCCAATCGCCCTCCTACTCCGCCATCATCATGGAGTTCACCACCCCGGCCTCGTACGCATCGACCGTTGTCCGCGTCTGCGGTATCGCCACCGATGGCAAACTACTATTTGCCAACACCGACGGGGCCGAGGTCAAGCACACCGAAACCAAGCAGGACGAGACCGGCTGGGCAGAGCCCACCGCGGCAAGCTACCACTGGGTGGGCAAGACCGAGGATGGCAAGGAAGTCACCGCAGATCTCGCTGGTGCTCTTGGACAGAACATTGACCGTGTGGATGTCATGGCCGAGGTGCCTGGCTTCATCAAGACCATTGTTGCGAGCGCGGCAGGAACAAAGCCATACATCTACCAATACGCGCCCAAGATGACCATCAAGGTAAAGGTAGGTGACGAGGTCAAAGAAGAGGAAGGTACGCTTTTCACAGAGGCTACATTCATTTCGTAGATGCCTTGCCAAACTTGGATATAAAGACCCCATGCTCTCGGATACCCTACTAGTAATGCATCATGGCTTACGCCTGACGATTTAATGAATCAACTTTGTTGCGCCATGTACATGCATCTTTTCTGGCACCAAGCAAGCCAGTCGGAAGGCTTCGGCTCATACCTGAACCACTCTTCTTGCCACGCACTTACATTACCCCAACTTCCTAGGCTGACCGTGCTGGAAACCTTACACCAACGCCGCTCAATCTATCTACCGGTGACTGTCTTGACATTTGCCACTATCACTTCTCATCTGCCCTTGCCGACTATCTCGTAGCCACCTGCACAACCGTGGCACTCGTCTGGAGTTGAACGGTACGATCAGACACAAGGCAAGGCAACAGCAAGTCAAATCTCTGTGTCAATCTTATCAATCTACAACTTAGTGTTGCAATCATCAGCTCAACTGCGCTCGCAAAAACAACACAGATAACACAGCATAGCTACTCGCATCTATTTCACCTGACAGCGCGCCAAAACAGCGCGTCGCGTGACGTATTGTATATAGGTGGGCCGTGCACCGTTCGATCGACTCAGCCACGTCTCGACTGCAACATTCACTCAATATCACACTGCTACACCATGGTGAACGAACGTCCCAAGCAATTCGGTGGTCCTTCGCGCTATGGCGCATCCGTCCGTCCAACCCAAACTCCTGTGCGCTTACAACCTTCGTCAGCATCTGCGCCGACGGCTTCCAGAGCTAGCCAAATGGGCCTAGGCCTAGGCAAGGGTGCAGCCGGTCTAGGGAGAGGAAAGGGTCTTGGTAGAGGCACGCTAAAGCGACATGTGTAAGCTTATTGATCAACATTGTAGTAATAATACTGATTAGTGTAGGAAGTTGCATAAAGACAACATCTATGGGGTTACAAAGGGCGATATTAGGTGAGTGAGTTCAGGCAGGAGCACAGACAACGGCCGGCCAATGGAGGGGCACAAGATGGCATTCTTCAACTCTCTCTCTCTCTCTTTTCATTTGGCCTATTGTAACTTTTCTATCACAACACCGCTCGCTAACCTCGAGTCACAGACGACTAGCACGCCGTGGCGGTGTCAAGCGTATCTCGGCCACCATCTACGATGATGTTCGGGATGCCCTCAGAGGACGCCTCAGACTAGTAAGCCATTTCACTAGGAGAAGAGATATCCCAGAGAAAGCGCTAACACCTTGTAGATTCTACAGCGGGTTTGCGCCATCATAGATTCGAGCGGTCGCAAGACTGTGTCAGTCAGTGATATCGTCTTCACGCTTCGAGGGGTAAGTCTTCTTTCCAATGATTGCTTTGTAGAGTACTAACAGTTCGGCTAAGCTTGGAAACCCGATCTACGGCTTTGAGCCGGCATTCCTACGTGAACGTTGAGGATGGGCTCGAACGTGAGGACAGTGTGAGGAGTGAACTCTCAACATGGTTTCTGACGATATTTATGCGTATACGACAGACAATTGCGTGCATCATACGGCTTCATTTTGGGCTATGGCGTTCCTTGGATGGAAAATGGATTGGATCTTATATAGTATTACGCGCTTGAGCGCTGTGTGAACCACTGCAAGGAAGAAAAGTACCAAGTGGCGAGTCTGGTATTCCGTGACAATCAATGAAGCCCAATGAATATTTTCAAATGTAATTTACAGATTTACCTGGCGTGAACTTTATCCTTTACACAGCCATTCACCATTATTCAACTACCACTTCTTGATACTCTCCCGTACCACCATCATGTTACCATCCCACTCAACGTCCCCCCCTTCCTTCGCATACCGTTCTTTGTACCATCCGTCCAGTGCCTCGAACCACCTCATCGCCTCATCCCGCATGCCCCCCGCTGTAGCCCTATTCCTCCTCCACGCCTTCTCAACACAGGGCATCGCAACCACCATGCCACACTCTACCAAAAACCCCTCCAACACTGCCGCATCCCGTGCATCTGGCACGGCAAACGCATTCTGCCACGTCGACTGCTCAAACTTATAATTCCACCTCACTCCCTTGTTGCCCAGTCGAGAACACCACATCCACCACGCCGCCATACGACAAAAGACCAGAAAATGCCGCTTATGCAGCGCACTAGGCAGATCGTACAGATTGCCAAATGGCTGGCAAGATACCCATTGCTCTTCTAGGAATCCGTCGACCAAGAACCCTGGAGGTGGATATGTGCATGTGCTCTTTACACAAGGCAAAACATTGATTTCCAACCGCCGATTCCGCGTTACAAGCGCCTTGTGCTGCTTGGGTAGGCTGTCGAGCCAGCGCGTGATGGAACTGAAGTTTAGGTTGCGCACCGTAAAGGTAAAGCGTGTGTGCAGGTAGTACGTGTATGCAGCTTCGATGCGGATGGCGCGGCATACGTGGAGTAAGGCTGGCGGGCGCGCCTGGGCATGCAGGGACCGGGCGCTGGAAACGTAGATTGCGGTGGGGAAGAGGAAGGTGTAAATTAGGCTCCGTAGTTCGGACGGAAGCGTTCCTAGCGGACAGGCCTTTTTGGCGTCTTTGGGCGTGATCCTGTAAAGGTCGGACGTGTAGGCTAGGTAGGTTTTTGTTTGGGGTGTGAGAAGGGAGGGTCGCTTAAGGGGCTTTTTTGGTGTGGTAATTGGTTTTGATGGGCCTTGACTGGATTTTTGGGGGGACCGCAGTGCGAGGGCTGGTTTTGCTCGGGATGGCTTAGCCGTTGTTGTTGTTGTTGTGGTGGTGGTGGTTGAAGGCCTGGGGATAGCTCTGGACCTGGATTCGGACGACGTGGTGGCGCGGGTGTATGATGGGGAAGCCATTTCGAAGTTGAATTCTCTCTCGCATATATCGATAGGCTATTATTCCAGAATCGTAGGAGTTGACATATAGATGTCGGCTATTCCGTCCAGAGTGTATACAGTACGCCTGCCTGGGTTTGCCACTACTGTGGCGTTGCGTGGCTGGTATCCAACTGTTTCTGCATCATCAGAGCCCACTCCGATATCTAGATCTGTGGCTATTGCGTAAACATGCACTGCAACTGTCTTACTTTGGGAAGTTTGTCATGGTGATGTTCAAACGCGCGAGGGGAAGGGACATGCGTCCCGACGTCTCATGTACAGTCACGTGATAGCGCGAAAGTGGGGCCCTTCGCGACTTTCACTTTCTACTAATGCTTCGCTGGCGCATCAGGCACCATCACCACAAACTGTCCTTCTGGTTCACAACTTGATGTGTAGCTATGGCGGATGAAATGAACGTCTCGCCGCCTTCGCCACGTGGGACCAAACGGAAAGGCGACGATAGCCTTCCGCTTCCAGCGCCACGAAGAATCAAAGCACTTGCGCAAGATGTCGTGAACAAGATTGCAGCCGGAGAAATCATCGTCGCGCCAGTACACGCGCTAAAAGAGTTGATCGAAAATGCTGTAGATGCAGGGTCAACTGCACTCGAGATACTCGTCAAAGACGGTGGCCTCAAGCTTCTACAAATCACGGATAATGGACACGGTATCGACGTATGTTTGTTCAAAGTGAAGGCTGGTGGTTTACTAATGTTATTGTAGAAGCAAGATTTACCCATTTTGTGCGAACGATTTACTACTTCCAAGCTCAAGGCTTTTGAAGACCTGACTTCTATCGGCACCTACGGGTTTCGTGGCGAGGCCTTGGCAAGTATCAGTCATATTGCCCACCTCAAAGTCACCACTAGGACGAAAGAGTCGAGTTGTGCCTGGGAAGCCCATTTTGCTGATGGCAAGCTGGCCAGTCCGAAGCCGGGCCAAAGCGCAGAGCCGAAGCCTAAGGCTGGACGACAGGGTACTATCATCACAGTATGTTGAAACTCGTGGGCATTCAGAGACTGTAACTGACAAGTTGCTAGGTTGAAGATCTCTTCTACAATGTTCCTTCGCGGCGGCGAGCTTTTCGCTCAGCCAGTGAAGAGTATGCTAAAATCCTCGAGCTCGTTGGACGCTATGCTGTCCACTGCGAGGGAGTAGCCTTTTCGTGCAAGAAAATGGGAGATAATACTGGCAGCAGTGTGACAGTTCCCGCCGCTGCTAGTGCGAAAGATCGTATACGGCAAATTCATGGCAGCAGCGCTGCCAACGAGCTAGTCGAATTGAGCGTCGAAGACGATCGCTGGGGCTTCAAGTGCAACGGCTGGGTCAGCAGTGCTAACTACAGCGCAAAAAGGACGCAGATGCTTCTCTTCATCAATCACCGATCAGTTGAGTCACAGGTGATCAAGAAGAGCGTCGAGCAAACATATGCCACTTTCCTACCAAAAGGAGGGCATCCGTTCTTTTACCTAAGCCTTGAGATTGAGCCACAGCGAGTTGATGTCAATGTCCATCCAACGAAGCGTGAAGTCCACTTTCTGAATGAGGACGAGATCATTGCCGTTATCTGCGACTCAATTCGCGACAACTTGAGCAAAGTCGACACAAGCAGGTCCTTCATGACGCAGTCGCTGCTTTCAAACCCAAAGGTTCCTTTTGCAACGCCCATGAAGCAGATTACACCTGCCACACCAGGAACAGGCGATGCATCAGATCACAGCGTCTCGAGAGTCCCACAGACAGCTCCCAGGAAACGCAACGAAAGCAATCTTGTCCGCACGGATTCCTCAGCACGAAAGATTACGTCAATGTTGCAGCCGCAAAAGTCGGTTGAAGAGATTGCAAATGATGAAAAAGAAAAGGAATATGAGTCTACGGAGAAGGAGCCGATCACATGTCGTCTTACTTCTATCATTGATCTCCGCGCCGAGGTTCAGAATGCCATGCATAACGAGCTTACGGACATGATTTCTTCTCATACATTTGTCGGCATTGTCGACGAGCAAAAACGCATCGCAGCCATACAAGGCGGTGTAAAGCTCTTCCTGATCGACTACGCTATGATGTGCAATGAGTACTTCTACCAAGTTGGTCTCACCGACTTTGCAAACTATGGGTCCATACGTTTTAACCCGCCGTTACCACTCGGCGAGCTATTAACAGTAGCAGCGGACCAAGAGAAGAAGAATGCTGGCGATGCAGCAGATGAGGTAGACTGGGACGAAGTCGTTGACGTTGTCAAGAACCAGCTGATCGACAAGGCACCACTGCTGCGCGAGTACTTCTCAATGAACATCACTGCAGAAGGCGAGCTATGTTCTATTCCGCTCTTGATGAAGGATTATATGCCTTGCATGGCGAAACTACCCCAGTTCCTCCTGCGTCTTGGTCCGCATGTCAATTGGAATGATGAAAAGGGCTGCTTCCAGACTATATTGAGAGAGCTTGCTTCCTTCTATGTCCCGGAGAGCCTGCCACTTCCACCGGAGGCACAGGTGAAGCACGGTGGGAAGGGCAAGGGCAAGATAATTGAAGAAGACGCAGAGATTGCTGTACGGCGTAAGAAGCTACTAAGAGCCCTTGAGTTCAACATCTTTCCCGCGTGTAAAGCGAGGTTGGTGGCGACAAAAGGGCTGCTGGAAAGTGGTGTCATGGAAGTCGCAAACTTGAAGGGTCTGTATCGGGTATTCGAGAGATGCTAAGTTTCAGTTTGCTCGAGACGCTAGCTACCTAGATCCTGTCGTTGTCATGTACATAGCCCAATGTAATGTATACCTTGCTACTTGTGCATCTGCGCGTACGTTTTCATAACGTTCTCAACAACTTTCTTCACTTCTGCTGCGTTCAGCTTCTCTTTCCGGTCTGGGGTATACACTCCGTTGACTTCTTGCTCGATGTCTGTGAGTTGCGTGTACACGAAACCGCAGCAGTGTCCTCCTTCCACAATCCCCTTCATCATCTTCTCGATACGCTTCAGCAGATCTTTGGGATCAGTGGCAGTCGTGTAGCCCCAGTCGCGCGTCGTGTTCCCATCTCCACCAGCAGCTTCGCGTGCAATATTTACGCCGCCGAACTCTGTGCAGATGACCGGTGCACCGGGCGTGTGCTTGGAGCCTGGATCTGATAGGTTCTCAATCGGGGCTAGGAACATGGGTCGATTTGCTTTCTTCTCCAAGATGCTATCCAAAGTCTTGCAGGTACTGGTAAGCTCATCCGCATCAGCGTAGTCATGGAAGGTCGTTAGGTCCGTGACCACGTGTTCCCAGCCACAATTGTCATTCACAGGCCTTGTCGGATCGAGCACCTTTGTCGCGTAGTACAAGCTCCTGATGTGATCTCTCTGCTCTTTACTCGCTCCCAGATCGGTATATGCCCACGATTCATTCACCGGCGTCCACGCAACAACGCATGGATGGTTTCGATCTCTCAAGACTGCCTCGCGCCACTCTTGATCCATGCGCTGCACGTAGTCTTCTGAGAAGGCATATGCATTGGCAATTTCGCCCCAGACAAGGAAACCAAGGCGGTCGGCCCAGTAGTGGAAAAGAGGGTCTTCCACTTTTTGGTGCTTGCGGCAGCCATTGAAACCCATGTTTTTGCTTAGCTCTATGTCTTGTTTCAGGGCAGATGGGCTGGGCGGCGTCATAAACGTGGCAGGCCAATAGCCTTGATCGAGGAAGAGCGCTTGGAAGTAAGGACGGTTGTTGAGGCGGAAAGTGGAGTTGTTCCAATGGAGAGAGCGCATGCCAGTTGTGGTGTGGATGGTATCAACTGGAGTTTCAGAAGATGTGCAGTATAGGTGGATGGTTATGTCGTAGAGTGTGGGGCGCTCAGGCGACCAGAGTGCGACATTGTTGAGCCAGGCTGTGGAGTCGGAAAGGGGAGCGACAGATGTAAGCTCAGAAGGCAGTTGAGATGTCTGTGAGGCGGAGAGCCGCATGTTTGCTGTGAGAGAGACGATGTCTGAGTCTCGAGGCAGGGCAGTTCTTTCAGTCCTGCTCACCACCACACCGCTTAGACTGGCTTCGAGCTCAACGCTATAGGTGTGCCCGGCTGGTCGTCCAAGGACCCTGATACTAGCATGCAAGTTTCCGCCTTCAATATCATTGCTCTTCAAAACAGTACCGGCACTTGCATCTCCAATCCGGACACTGGGGACCGACTCCAGCCACACGTTTTGCCAGATACCACCACTTGGTGTATAAAAGATGCTCTCTGGCTGGGCCTTCCAATATTGCTTACCACGCGGCTGTGTAAGATCATGAGCAGAATCAAAGACTCTGACATTTAGTCTGTGCGTCTTGCCGTTTGTAATAGCATCCGTGATGTCAATATCAAACGGCACATGTCCGCCACGGTGACCACCAAAGAACTTCCCGTCGACCCAAACCTTGGCTTCATAGTCAACCGCTCCAAACCTTAGTAAAAGTCTATCTCCCGTTTGCTGTTTCTCAACGGTCCGCGGATCCTCAATGTCTCTCTCATACCAAAGCACCTCATGCACGCCCTTCTCACCAATTCCCGAAGCCGGACATTGGAATACATACGGGACCTGGATGTCCTGCTTGTTATGTACCTTGTACTCGTTTTTGAACTGATTGCCTTGTAACAGCTCCTGCGTTCCAGCTGCGATCTTGGCTGTAATGCTGTGTGCTTCGGCGTTCTCGGCGCTGTTGGTGTTGGTGGGGTTCACGGTAATTTCATTGGGAATGCCGTTTAGATGCCAGCCCCGCGTTAGGCCAACGTCGTTATCGTCGAACAGAAAGGACCAGGGGCCATTCAGGGATATCCATGATAGATCTTCACGAAGAAAGTCAGGGCGTGGGTAGGTAGCCGGGGGTGTATGTGGCATGGTGATGAATGATGAAGCGATGTGTTTAATTGATGTAGTGATGATGGCAAGTGCAATTGGCTTATACTCAGGACGAATACGCGATGTAAAAGTTAGCATGCACGTGATACTTGATGCATCGTGGTGGAGATGTGGAGAGATGAACTGGGTTCTGTGAGCATTAGTCCTGTTTGGGACTGGTTAGCTAGGATAAACTGGAGTGTCACTACTTGATCGCCATTCCTTCCTTCTTGTTTCCTTTGGATTCCGCACTGTTTACATAGGAATTGAAGCAGAAACTCTTGCAGTACGTTTGATCACTATGCGACATCGGCTTCCTCGCCCCAATCACATGCTAATGCTGCATAACCCGTCGGCAGTGTACATAATTCCATTCGGCCGATCCATTCACTTCCTGATCGCACCTGGATGTTATCTTCGCTGCCATTATCCACAGCCTTGGTACTTTCTTCTGTGCTAGAGCTTATAATAGTACCGCTGAACTGTCCTTGTTCGCCGACATTGGTTATTGTTCTGCCTGAGCGAATATAGGTACCCGCAGGCGTATTCCAATAATGCATCAGCAATATTAGGATTCTACCCATCAACCGGCTCAGCTGGGTTACGTCCAGTGACAGGATTTGGGATTATATAGTGGTACACACCTTCGGGCAGGCGTTCAAAGGTATTCTTGATATCTGAGTTCTAATATTGCTACCATCCGTACCAGTTCTGGTCATCCTTGCGTGTATGATAGATGAGCTATTAACTTTGGCTTGGGCAATTTTGGGATAGGAATGGGAGTCGTTGACTATGGCAACGATCTATCAATCTGGTATTAATGGAATTATCAAGTGCTTGCTGAGCCTACAGCATTTGACAGGTTATCGACATTGGTATCCCGAGTTAAATGAGCATCGAAATTTGCTATTAATCTTTTAATATGGCCAAGACTGAGCGCCTTGCCATGTTTTGTCACCAATCACAGTTGATATCTCTGACGTGTAGCTGAATTGAGACGTAAAATAGATTCTAAAGTCTGTGAGCACCTCGTATAAGAAACATCTGTAGACCACAAGGGGTCCTTTAAAACGAGAGATGTCGTGATGATAGAGTAAACTGCACTGATATACCGAGTGCATCTGGAGCAAACAGCGTCACAGAAGAGAAATTTAGAAAGATACAAGAATTTGAGACATGGGGTCGGTGCGGTTTGGGGGCTTTTGACCACTCAATAGATAGCGCACTAGTTACGGCTGAACTAAGAGCGGAGGTGTTCTTGGAGATGTTTGATGATTAATTTCTCAGTAATCTACCTTGTTGTTCAATCATGTCATGAAATTGACGATGATTCTAGTTATTTGTTTATAGAATTATCTCTTATATTTGTTTACCTTGGCAGACACATAGTCATTCGTTAGCCAATTAATATCTTGTTCCTCATGCAAGGCTATGTTCTGTACAACCGGTCCATATAACATGTTAAGGCATATGAGTCGGCTCTATGCCGTGGCCAATGCATGCGCCAACTCGAATCCATCGCTCACTTCTCCTATACACAATCCAATGCAGTCTCCAACCCAGCAGGCTTGTTAGATAGCAATAGAGCTTAGTTAGCGAAGACCTCTATTAAGGGCGGTGCGCAAGGCCTGGCTGATTGTATCCCATAACCATGCCCGTTGTGCTGATTGGACGCCCATGTTTTTCCATGAACTACGACAGGGTGATTAGACTCTGTTGCGATGGCCTCAAAGATAGACCGGAGGTCATTTGTGGCACTATGATTGTTCATGTGCGGTGGGGGTTTCGGGGTATCTAAAAAGTCAAATGTAATGATGGGCACCAGCTGTCAAGCGTCACGACGATTGTGCCCGAAGGTTTTCTCGACAGTCCAGGGTATCATGGTAGCGCTGGAATCCGCTTTCTCAGCTCACTTGCATCTCTTCAGCCTCTTCTTCTTGATCATCATCATCGTCATCATCATCCAATTCCGATTCCAATTCCGAGCCATCTGATATCTCGATGAGCTCGTCGGTACCTCGCTTGGCCTTCTTCCTGCCGCCTTTGCCGCTAATGGTGTCGAGGAAGTCGTTGTTATTGTTCTTTGAGTGAAGCTTGGGAGCATTGGCGAGGTCTTGGAGAAATAAGCGCTCATGGTAGGCGTCAAAGGCTCGGTCGTCCTAGAAGAGCTTAGCTAGGCTCTAGCAAGTATGTAGAAAGTTAACGTACCTCCTCGTCGAAATAGTTCAACTTCTCCCACTGCTCTTGGTTGGTCGCCTTCATGAAAGACTGGGTCAGCTCTGCAGCCGTATCACCGCCCGACTTCTTGACCTGTGCAAGAAAGGCCTTGGGCTCCGCGACCTTGGCACCCTCTTGTGACTCCTTCTCGCGACGGCGTTGGACTGCTTCGAGCTGGGCAGAGGCATCGATGTGGTGGAACTGGGTTCGGAGCTGGATGAGACCGTTACAGCGTGTGAGGTGGAGTTCGTCTGCGAATAGTCAGCGCACAGTGCACAAACTACCTTCACCATGCTACTTACTGTCGCGGAAGGCCCCTAGCATGTAACTGGGTCCCTTGCCGTCCTCGGGCAGAATCTGGCCGCCAAATATTTGCACGTTTAGCACATGGCCCTTTTCGTTCGCATCCTCAAAGTTGGTGACATATTCTTCAAAGTTATCGTCGTCTACTACAGTCGCAACAGGCGCAGCTGGCGCTGCTTCACCGGCGGCGCCAGGGCGATTGGTGCTGCGGGGCATCGTCCGCTCGAAGCCAGAGGCAATACCAAAAGCTTTCTGCCCGAAGCCCTTGGTCTTGCGCATGGCCTCGCCGTATTGGACACCGGCAGCGCGGTTGAAGTTTTCATGAATGTTGAGCGGGACGTCGACCTCGATGAAGCCCGACTCTTTCTTCATACGCAGCTCCGAGGGCTTGCTCCCGAACTCTTTAGTGAGCTTCTTTTCTGGGGGACGGTTGATGTACTGTAGCACATATAACTGCTGTTCGGCCATCTCGGGCGTGATGTAGACGTCGTACTCGGCCACGACGGGGTCATCGTCCTCGACCTCTATGGTGGCAGGATTAGCCATGCTATGAGCGGTGACCAAGCTTCTTCCTGTCTTTTTTCTTCTGGGTAAAAGGCTAGTACCGTAAATGGTTTGCGTGTGCGAAACAAAAAGGGCGAGCCAAAAAGTTACAAAAGTTAGCTCCGCGCCCCGCAACGCGAAGTCGCGTGCGGTGGAGCCGCGGCCCGTGCAGCTCCATGACGGAATAGATCCGATATCTCTCCATCCCGTCAACAGCGACAAGGCCGAATCACCAATCCGTCTTCTTAGGCTGCAGAGCGGGTTGAAACGTCGCCATGGCCTACATTGCACCCATCCACCGGCCCAGCAGCGTCAGGCATGCGCTCAAACTCAATTTCCTATCCTCGGATGAGGATTGCCTTGTGGTCGCGTATGTAACACCATAACATTACCGTACAAAGCGCTAAGAGTAGTACAGCAAGTCAAATAGACTCGAATTCTACACGCAGGAATCAGATGGATTGGCCCTAAAATACTCCAAGGCCATCTATGGCAAGGTTACTATGCTCCAGAAGCTCCGGCCCGCACTATCACCGACCGACCACCTCTTCGTAGGCACCGATCGCTTCATGTACTTTACCTTGTCATGGGATACCGAAAAGAGACAGCTCCAAACAGAAAAGTCCTTTGCTAGTGTCGCCGATAATGCTGCAAGAGAATCGCAAACCGGCGAGAGATGTCACGTCGACCCGTCAGGACGCTTCATGACGGTCGAGGTATACGAGGGCATCATCACCGTCATACCACTGGTCCAGAGGGGAAAGAAGAGGAAGCAAGAGGCGGATATTGCCCACCTAGGAGAGCCCCAGCCTGTCCGACTACCCGAGATGTTCATTCGCTCGTCCGCCTTTTTGCGTCCACGATCACCCGACGAGAAGCCAAAGATGGCTCTGTTATACGAAGACACACACTCGCAAGTCAAGTTGAAGCTACGAGAACTTGCATATGCCGGCGACGAAGTAGATTTGCAGGAAGGGGATACGTGCAAGAGTGAACTTGAACTTGGGTCTAGCCACTTGATACCTGTTGAGCAACCTTCACATGGCCTAATAGTCATCGGAGAAACCTCCATCGGATACTACGATGACGAAAGTGGGGAATTACAAACCGAGCCACTTGATGAGGCCACCATTTTTGTAGCCTGGGAACGCATCGACGCCCAACGGTTTGTGCTTGCCGACGACTATGGTCGCCTATACATGTTCATGCTGGTTTTGAGTGCACGAGGTAAAGTGCAGTCGTGGAAGCTGGATGTCCTCGGGCAGACGTCTCGGGCATCGACTTTGGTGTATCTGGACGCGGGCTACGTCTATGTAGGCTCGCATCAAGGCGACTCGCAAGTCATCAAAATTGCAGAGAAGTCCATGGAGATTGTCCAGACTTTCTCTAACATCGCTCCGATACTCGATTTCACAATAATGGATATGGGAAACAGATCTGGCGAAGGTCAGACAAACGAGTACTCTTCCGGCCAAGCACGCATAGTAACTGCCAGTGGTGCATATCAAGATGGCAGTCTTCGAAGTGTCCGAAGCGGGGTGGGACTAGAAGATCTTGGTGTGTTAGGCGAGATGGAGCACATCTCTGATCTCTTCAGCTTAAAGTCGACTACCTCTGCGCAGTACGCAGATACGTTACTAGTGAGCTTTGTCAATGAGTCGCGTATATTCCGCTTCGATCCTCAGGGTGAGGTAGAGGAAGTGGACGAGTTTGCTTCTCTCGCACTGGATGAGACAACACTGGCCGCGAAAAACATCTCACAAGGTCGCATCGTCCAAGTCACTAGCGGGCGGGCTCGTATCTGTGATCTAGATGGCGGCATGATCACATCCGAGTGGCTACCAATGGGTGGACCGACCATCACTGCCGCTTCTATCAACGAAAGTCACATCCTGGTATCTTTGGGAGGTGTAACCGTGGTGTCTATAAGCATGGCCGGTGGTCTGCAGGTGGTCAAAGAGAAGACGTTCGGTGCCGAAAGCCAAGTGGCTTGCATTGCTCTCCCATCAGACATGAGCTCGATATGTTTCGTTGGGTTCTGGAACAACTCGCAACTCGCCATATGCTCTCTTGATACCCTAGAACCGGTCAAGACCGTCCAAATCTCCGACGACTCTGTTCCACGCTCATTACTGCTTACACAGATCTTTCCAGCACAACCACCGTCACTTTTTGTTGCCCTGGCCGATGGCAATGTCGTTACGTATGCTTTTGATCCGTCAACATACGAGCTGTCTGGGAGGAAGAGTATCGTTCTCGGAACACGCGAAGCTACCTTCCGCGCTCTACCTCGGGGTGATGGCCTTTCCAACGTTTTTGCAACCTGCGAGCATCCTTCCTTAATTTACTCCTCCGAAGGTCGTCTGGTATACTCTGCCGTCACAGCCGAAAAAGCGACGACAGTGTGTCCATTCGACTCAGAAGCATACCCCGGCTCTGTGGCCATTGCCACCTCAGAAGACCTTCGCATCGCCCTTGTAGATACCGAACGAACAACACATGTACAAACACTAAAGGTCGACGAGACAGTACGACGCATAGCATACTCGCCGAGTTTAAAGGCTTTCGGTCTTGGCACCATCAAGAGGATATTGAAGCACGGCGAGGAGTTAATGGCTAGCCACTTCAAGCTTGTCGACGAGATTCAATTCAAGGAACTAGACAGCTACGCCCTCAACGAAGAAGAACTCATAGAATGTGTCATGCGCTGCGAACTACCAGATGGCTCAGGCGGTCTCGCAGAGCGTTTCGTGATTGGCACTGCATACCTCGATGATCAAAACACGACTTCGGAACGCGGCCGCATACTCATGCTTGAGGTAACACCAGAGCGCATTCTCAAGCTTGTGACCGAAATTGCCGTAAAAGGTGGCTGCAGATGTTTAGCAACATGCGAAGGCAAAATCGTTGCCGCTCTCATCAAGACAATAGTCATCTACGACGTCGAATATCAAACACAAAGCAAACCCTCCCTCACGAAGCTAGCCACCTTCCGCTGTTCAACCGCGCCAATTGACATTACAGTCAACGGGTCCAAGATTGCGATTGCAGACCTAATGAAGTCGCTCGTCGTCGTCGAATATACAAAAGGCGAGACGGGTCTTCCAGATAAGCTAGTCGAAGTAGCGCGACATTACCAGATTACGTGGGCCACGGCCGTGGCAGAGGTAGATACGAACATGTATCTTGAAAGCGATGCCGAGGGTAACCTCATGGTGCTATATCGCGATTCAAATGGTATTACAGACGATGATAAAAGGCGGTTGAATGTCAGCTCAGAGATGCTGCTTGGTGAAATGGTCAACCGTATACGTAGGATAGATGTCTTGACAGCCTCAGACGCGGTCGTTATTCCCAGAGCTTTCGTCGGCACTGTAAGCTCCCCCTATATTCCTTTCTGGTACATGCATACTAACAACGTGCTAGGTCGAAGGTTCAATCTACCTCTTCGGCCTCATATCCCCCACCCACCAAAATCTCCTCATGACGTTGCAATCCAACCTCGGCAACCTCGTCCCCGCCCCGGGCGACATGGATTTTGCCAAGTTCCGCGCATTCAAGAATGGTGTGAGGGAAGAAGAAGAGCCGATGCGCTTTGTGGATGGGGAGTTTGTGGAGAGGTTTCTAGACCAGAGTGAGGAAGTGCAGGCGAAGGCGATTGAGGGTTTGGGTGTGGAGCTTGAGGAGGTTAGAGGGTTGATCGAGGGTTTGAGACGGCTGCATTAGGGGGATGTATATATGGTTTGGGTTATGTGATATGACTAGAAAGAAAAAACAAGGCTACTATCACATAAGAGTGGTGAATGTGGTTAATAATACACCATGACTCGCAAATGTTTTTTGGTACGATAATAATGTTAATGAGGCAAATGTCATAAGCTGATTGTCACTCAAAGTCCAAACTCCCCAACACCTTGCCTGCTAAATGACTGACAAGATTGAATCCCATGTACGTTTCGAGA
The DNA here is from genome assembly GCA_034640345.1 of Drechslera avenae. Lineage (NCBI taxonomy): Eukaryota > Fungi > Ascomycota > Dothideomycetes > Pleosporales > Pleosporaceae > Drechslera > Drechslera avenae. The sequence continues at coordinate 197,257 of JAXRVH010000001.1, forward strand.
ATCATAAGAGAATGCCCTAATCCATGGGCTCAGCAGACATCTTCCCATTCTCGCCCTCAACGTTCTGTTTCTCACCGTCGGCGTCCTCTTGGTTCCCCCCAGCAACTTGTTCTGCTCCCCCAGCAACTTGTTCTGCTCCCTCGGCGTCCTCTTGGACTCCCTCAGCATCTGATTGTATTCCCTCAGCATCTTGTTGTACTCCCTCGGCACCTTCCTGCTCGCCCTGAGCGTCGTCCTGCTCCTGTCTCTCCTGCTCCTTCTGCTCCTCCTGCTCCTCCTGCTGCTGATCCCCATTCCTAATCCCTCTATTCTTCCTCCTACGCCTATTCTTACTCGACTTCTTCGGCAAGACAGAAATAGGAGCAGCAGGAGTAAGAGCCTCATCTACACTCCTAGGCCCACAACCGTATCTGTGCCTATTGTGGGCGATACCAAACTGCACGCCATTGATCTGCTCGAGTCGATGAGTAAACGGAGTAGTATGGCCGATGGGCATGGAGATGGGCATAGACATTGGCTCGTAGCTGTAACCGACGTATGCATTGTTGGAAGGAGCAAAAGGAACGGAGGGCGAGAACGCAGGAGGGAAGAAGTTGGTAGGTTTCGGCAGCGTCGGCGGGGGATAGTAGTAGTAGCAGCCCTGCTGGGAGTTTATACCGTAAGCTCTCGGATCTGGATATGAGTAGGAGCCTGGGTTGTATGGGCTGTATGGGCTGTATGGGCTGTATGGGCTGTATGAGCTGTATGGGCTGTATGAGCTGTACGGGTAGAAGCCGTTGGAATTGTAGCCTGGTTGCTGTAGCCCAAAAAAGGTAGGACCCGCGTTGAAATAGTAGGCGTTCATGTTTTGATGAAATTGCTGGTGGTTTGAGGCTACGGCTGAGGTAGGATGCATTGACTGGATCGGCCTGAATTCAGGTGCCGATGCCTTCAGCTTGCCAATGGATGGCAAATTGGGCGTTTTGAGCGACTGCAGGGGTGTGTCAGGAGCTGTTCCCTCCACCATAGTGGTGGTGGTAGACATGGTTGGAGGAAGGGGTTTAGAGATTAGTAGTAAGGAGCAGAGTTGCAACAAAACTTTATAGATGGAAAGGCTTTTGAAGTAAAAATGCCGTGGTGTTAAGATTGTGCTAAACAAGCGACCCAAGAAATTGATGATATACATGTTCAAAATACTTACGATAAACTCCATGATAGCCAATTCCGTAAACGGAGATGTACTCTGTTCGTGCGTAATTAGGGGTTCTAGCTCTAGAAGGAAAAATGCGGGTACCTACAGTCATTAAGCTCAAGGTCCATAATGGCTCTGAGGAACTTATCTGATACAGTTACATCAGGTTGAGAAACTCAAGACCTCAAAGTGGGTAGGTGGGGGTGCTACCATGGTTGTTGGTAGTTGCCGTACTCCAGGAACAGTGTTTGATTTGAAGGATAAAGCTCTACTTTAGCACACTGTCATCATCGCTGCTATTGCCCTGTGTATCCTTCACACTATCAAGTTCCACGATATCTTCGCCTTCGTCCTCATCCCGGTAGCTGTAGGCATTGGCGTTGGTATCGCGATCGAGTAGTGGGGCCTCGCCCGTGGTAGCTACCACACTCTTTTTTTCCGTCTCCTCCCTCATACCAATAATGACGCTGCCGGCTACCAACATGGCTGCGCCCAACCACCATAACCCCGGTAGACTCTCCCTGAAGATGAAAAAGCTGAGTACTGCGGTAACGATGAAGTTTGCGGACGTATTTATGATGCTGACGCGCACGGTCGAAGAAGCGAGGGTCAAGGCACGGGTGAAGAGACCCCACATTATAGCGTTGAAGAGGAGGTTCATGCCGAAAAAGAGCTATACTGTGGGTTAGTATGCTAGCTGAAGATTAGGTAGGCGCAAACGCGGCGATCACGTACACTTCGTATCCCATATTCGACGAGCTTGTTGGAGGCACTTAGGCCGAATGCCAGGGCTATAGAGCTAGACCACGAGGCTGTGAGCTCTGTTGTCGTGCTGGGTCATTGTCAGTTGCTGTGTAGGTTTGGGAGATGCGACGCCATCGTACAGCTTTGCAAATACACCATTAAAAGCTGCGCATGCGCCGCTGGAGATGGCCAGCATCAGCCATGCCGACTTTGTTTGTGGGAGAGACATGGTCGTCGTTGGTGTGTTGGGATGCAATGGACGGAAGCCGATGTTGCAATCGAGGTTGATTGATGATCTGCAAGCGGATGCACTCCCGAGCCTAGTCATCTAGTCAAGTATGGGGTACATGCCGCATGCGTCACGACGTTGTTATAGAACCGATTCTGGGAAATGCAAACTGATTGTACATTGTGCATAGTAGTGGCCCATTGCAGACTGTTCCGCAAACTTAGAGCGCTTCATCACAGACGTTTTGTGATTTAGGCTGTTCATGTCGTCATGTCACCACAAAAGACCGTCATATCATAACACAAAGGAATTGTTACTCATGTTTGTTTTGGTGTGGTGTGCGTCCAACCTAACGCAATGTTCAAAATCATTCCTAAACTCCATTTATGCCAGAGGTATCGTAAACCCTTGATTTACCCCCAACGCCGAAGATTGTGACATGGCGCCAACCAGACATGACTGTAGCCCTTGCATCTCCAGAGAACATTCTGCACCGCCGCTCGCCTGCCACGATGCTGTTATGGGCGCATGCTCCTCTTGGTAACTGTAAAGCACGAACTAGGCCAAAGAGCAGCTCTAGGTCTCGCCGGGACGCTTCGCGTTACAGCTAACGATCTTGACTCGGTCGGCGTGAATCGTGTGCGTATTATCCAGCTTAAAGTTGATATCCTTGATGATGAAAGTCCAAACGTCGTCACAGAATCGGTAGGTATCGAGGTGTCCCTAAAGTGCCTCTAGTTAGTATGCGAGGCAGGCACCGTGTCGCGCAAGCGCAACCGACCTTGAATGTCAGGCGCGATTTGACCTTCTCCGACAGCACATCGGCAACAGCTCGGTCAAAGTTGAGGAGGATCTTCATGGCAAGCTGAGGCTCGATCCGGCGCTCAGTAATGAGGTTGTCCAGCGTGTCTGTAAGGGACCCGCCCAGACTGTCCTCTGTTAGCAAGCGCTCTTGGGATGATCCTGTAGTCGCATGCAGTACCTGCTTCGGCGGTACAGCTCGTAGTACTTGGTGTTGTCGGTAGCCATGGTGGATGTATTTGCGACGGCTTGGGGTTTGCAATGGTGGCGCCTAAGAGTGAAGGCGGATGGCTGATGGGGGAGCTGGGGGGAGCGGGCCTTACTAAGCCGATACTAGCGCGACGCGGCTTGTTCCGCATGCATCATCGCCAGCTTCGCAGCGAGGAGACGGGTCAGTCACGAAGCTCCAGCCGCCACCTTCACCATCCATCTCTCCCTCACCACCCATAGACCAAACATGTCTCTTTCTTACGGAACGGGCGGTGCGACCGCCGCCCTCACTGTGGTTGGCTTGTGTAAGTATCGCGCGCAGAGGTGCAGGCAATAGCTAACACCCATCAGACATGCTCTTCAACGACGAAGGAGAAGCTTTCAACGTACGCACGCGTTATGCCAAAGTCGGCAACACATGACTAAAATCCCCTCCAGGTCGGCGCCTTTCTCGAAACTGTATCGCCATACACGTTTGCTAGTATCGGAATCGCGCTATGCATCGGTCTCTCCGTCGTAGGCTCGGCATGGTATGTCTGCTACACTAGGATACTTAAGACGCGCATCTGACAGTTATGAAGGGGCATCTGGACAACCGGTGTGTCCATCCTCGGTGGAGGTGTCAAGGCACCACGGATACGAACCAAAAACTTGATCTCCATCATCTTCTGTGAAGTCGTCGCCATCTACGGCGTCATCATGGCCATCATCTTCTCCTCCAAGATGAATCAGGTCGGGGATGCCGAGCTGCTCTACTCTGGCTCAAACTACTTTACCGGATATGCGCTGTTCTGGGCTGGGATCACCGTGGGCATGTGCAACTTGATCTGCGGCGTGTGTGTAGGTATCAACGGAAGTAGCGCAGCGCTGGCCGATGCCGCGGACCCTGCACTGTAAGCTTCACATGTCTTTGCGCTCTACCCGGCCATTAACACGTTTGTAGATTCGTCAAGATTCTGACTATTGAAATCTTCGCCGCCATTCTCGGTTTGTTCGGTCTCATCATTGGCTTGCTCATGCAAAGCAATGCAAAGGACTTTGAGTGAGCGCGGAAGAAACTGCCTGTCCATACTGGCCCACGACGAAACACCACGTCGATCCTCGGTCATATCTGGGATGCGACTACGAGGAACCAGACTCATATTTCAGCATACGGCGCTGGACGGAAGGTACGGAAGGGGGTCTGCAGAGGTTGTACGATGTACATAGAGAAGGCGCTTGTATAATGCATGTACCAGGAGCGAACATCGGCGTTAAATACCTTTTATCTTTTTAGCGAGTATCCATCAATCCCATTTGCGCAAACTCCTGTGACTGAATCTGACTAAGTGTTCGGCACATCATCAGTGGTCTGTGCTCAACGCTGTTGGGTCATATACATGGTGGGATGTCTCCACCCCGCTCAGCCTCATCCTCGCACATTTTTATCATGAGTACCGCTGCTTCTAAGCTCAGGGCAGCAATTTTGATCGTTTCTGAGACTGCCACTCAGGATCCCTCGACTGACAAATGCATACCCATTCTCAAAGATGTCTTCGGCAATCTCGGGAATGGCCAATGGGAAGTCAGCGAGGCCGAGATCGTACCTGACAACATCCTCACGATACAGAAGACCATAAGGAACTGGACGGATAGTGCAGATCCTTTCAATTTGATCGTGACAAGTGGTGGAACTGGATTTGCAACAAAGGATGTTACTCCAGAGGTGCGCGTTCTCGTCTATGCCTCTAGCCAAAGATAGGCCGCTCACAATTCCAAGGCAGTCACTCCATTGATTGACAGACACGCACCAGGTCTTGTGTAAGAAAGAGATACCCGGGTTGTTTGTGTAGTAAGAGGCTAAATATTGGGCAGCCATGGCATGCTTACAACTTCATATGCCATTACACCTTGTTCGTCTCAGACTCCAGGCTCCAGAGCCAAATTCTAGATAATAACTAATGTCTGTCAGTTGCACTCATGGCAAGGCCTGTTGCCGGTCTTCGAAAGCAGACACTGATACTGACCTTGCCCGGATCACCCAAAGGAGCAAAAGAGAACCTGGAAGCAGTGCTCAAGCTCTTACCTCATGCATGCATTCAAGCAGCAGGTGCCGAATCGAGGCCGTTGCATGTTGGTGGAGTAAAGAAGCTCGAGAAGGAGGCTGGTGTCTCGTCTGATGGTGCCGGTGTAGGTACCGCGTGTGGACATTCCCATGGCCATTCCCACGGTCATGGTAGCCACGCAGCACCAAGGGCACACACGAAGCCGGAACAACGTCCGCAGTCAAACGACCCTTCGGCAGGACCCACACAAAGATACCGATCTTCTCCATATCCTATGTTGGTTGTTGAAGATGCTCTGAAGGTCATCAAAGAGCAGACCCCAGCTCCTATCGTGGAAAAGGTGCCGGTTGATATGAGAATTGGTGGTTCTGTTCTTGCCGAAGATGTCAAAGCGACCGAATCTGTCCCAGCTTTCAGAGCTAGCATCGTCGACGGTTATGCCGTCAAGATTCCGCCTTCGGGGAAATTCCAAAAGGGCGTATACCCTGTATCTATCATCTCGCACGCCCACGCTGGAGAGGTTGCAGAATTGAAAGAAGGGGAGATTGCGCGTATTACCACTGGTGCACCGCTCCCTCCTGGTGCTGATGCGGTGATCATGGTCGAGGACACTGTGCTGAAAAGCTTGACAGACGATGGTCACGAAGAGAAGGAGATTGAGATTCTTACGGACGAGATCAAACCAAATGAGAACGTACGTGAAGTGGGTAGTGATGTCAAAGAAGGCGAGACCATTCTGAAAAAGGGCGAGGGCGTCACAGTTGTGGGTGGTGAATTTGGTCTTCTCGCCTCTGTGGGTACGCGGGAGGTTTCCGTTTACAAAAGACCTCTTGTTGGTGTTTTGAGCACAGGAGACGAGATCATCCCGCACACTAGAGAAGGTCCACTGCGTCTGGGAGAAGTGCGCGATACGAACCGCCCCACGCTCATCACCGCTGCCCGAAGCCACAGATTTGAAGTCATCGATCTCGGAATCGTCTCCGATAAGTAAGTTACAAGCATCAAAAACACTACTGCTGCAGCATCACCCCAAACCAAGCCAAAGCTAACCAACCCACAGACCCGGTACCCTCGAACAAACCCTCCGCGACGCCTTCCGCAAGTGCGACGTGATTATAACCTCGGGCGGTGTCTCCATGGGCGAACTTGACCTCCTCAAGCCCACCATTGAGCGCTCCCTTGGCGGAACAATCCACTTTGGCCGCGTAAACATGAAGCCTGGGAAACCCACCACTTTTGCGACCGTCCCTATCAAAGACAACGTCGGCAACCACGTCACCAAGAGCATCTTCTCGCTCCCTGGCAACCCCGCATCTGCAGTCGTGTGCTTTCATCTCTTCGTGCTACCCGCACTTCATCAGCAAGCTGGTATCAAGCCAGTGGGATTGCCGCGGGTGACTGTAGTGTTGGAGGAAGACATTAGAATGGATAGGGGAAGACCCGAATATCATCGCGCGCTTGTTGTGACAAAGGAGGATGGATTGCTATATGCCAGTTCAACAGGTGGACAGCGAAGTAGCCGCATTGGTAGTTTCAGAGGTGCAAACGCGCTGCTTTGTATGCCGCAGGGTGAAGGCAGCTTGAAGAAGGGAAACAAGGTTATTGCGCTGCTCATGGGGAAACTGGGCGAGCTGGAACGTTGATAATGTGGGTTTAGCTGGCGGGATAGCATATATGTGGTTTGTTTGCTTGCTTGATAAAGCAGCGTCTGACTGCATCAAGCAGAGATCTGTGTCACGCAAGAGATGAGAAGCTAGCCTTTTCTTTCCTGGCGAAAGTGTGGTCATCGTCATCTACCCTTACTAACCCCCCAGGAAAGTCAGCTTCCATTAGCCAGATCAACTTGTATGGTGATGGTATTGGCCATGTGGAGATAACCACAATCCTCAGCCTAGGATGCGGGGCTCTTTCCATGTTGTTTTCTATTGATTTCATGTTGCAGAGAAACACTGTATGAAAACGGGTATGAACTTGAGAGTTAGAGTCACGAAAAGTGAGCAGTATTGAACATAAAGACATTGGCGATCTCAATAACCCAGAAGTCGTAGCTGTGACTAAGCCGAAGTTTTAGAGGTTGTCGGTTCTGGACTGTAGTACGTTGGTTCATACTATGATCATATCATCATCTCCATCCTCATCTTTTGCAAATCAAATCTGTTCCGTAGAGGAGAATGACTCTGAGTAACTTGCAAGGTAAAACAAGGTGATTGCATGTTTGTATAGACATATATATTATCGAAATCCATTACATTTCAGGAAAGTCAGCTACAATACAAACCCAGTCGTTAGATTGGAAACTCCAAAGGGAGCCTACCCAGAGCTGCCATCTTTCCTTATGTTTTTACTGGTTTTATCAAAGAGGACCGTGTTCGAGCATACGTGCAGGAAAGTTACAAGGAGGTAAGAAGGGGGGGTGGAGGTTTTGCACGTGGCAAAGACACATACATATTCCCCAAGGAGTGAAGAAGATACCTAGACTACTTACTGTGTAGCTCCGGCAAGCCACAGGACCGACTCAAGCGAAGCTTAACTATTATAATTTCAATATACGAGAGAAGTAGTATAGTTATGATTGTGGCCCCACTTTGAGCTTACAGTAAGCTGTACATCATTTTCTATTGCCAAGGGGAAAATGATAACGCTATATTATGGTATACATTAAAAATCAAGCTCATCACCGATTCCTCGTTCTCACCACGGACCGATGACCGATGACCTTTCAAGTAGGTATTGTTTGCTTTGGGGGTGAAGGATAGATGGCCGGTTTTGTCGACCGGCTACCTTTTAACAATACGCCTCCTTTTGTTGATCTAGGCAAAGGATGGATAGAGACAAGAAAAGGACCATTTCTAAGACTATTTGTCATTAATTGTATTTCCACATCCGTGTGTCTATTTTTTTGTTGCGAGAACATCTATACTGTTATACATTGCTAACCTGAATACTATCATATCGCTGAAAAGAAGGGTATTTGCAACGCCGAGGACAATTCCGTGTTAGCTACAATGTACAAATAATAAACAAATTACCACGCTTATCTCATGAATCAAAACATGGCCTCCATCATTAACTCCGTCCGATTGTCATCGGCAAGGCTATACTCATGAAGACAGCAACGCTAACAAAAGAGACACAAAAGAAAGAATTTCACCCGAGGCAGGGGAGTGAGTACATTGATTGTACAATAAAGGGGTTGCCTTCAATCAGGACCACTGCATTTGACTTTGATGTCTTCCATAAAGTCGCCGCCGTGTGTGGAAGCTGCACTCGATGCAAGTGCCTTGCGATACGCATTAGTCTGCGAGAACTGGCTCTCGTAGTGTTCTTTGAGTTTGCGCTGCCGTTTTTCTTCCTTGTAGATCCAGAGGGTGGTGACGACTAAGCCTATTATAATTGTGCTGAGGAAAACTCCGACGACAATGGTGGCGATGGCTAGGTGGTTTTCCGTCGTCTTGCACGTATTGGTGGCTTGAGAGGGTGCGCTGGTGACGGCGGGAGCGACTATGTCTTCAGTTTCGCTAGTTGCGGGTAGGGTTGGTAGCTGAAGGGTGGCGCCGAGGGTGGCTGTGACTTTTGGTGCGGTGGAGTTGTTGCAGCAACTTTGTTGGTCGTTTGCTGCGCGGCAACAGTATTTTCCAACGTTGCATGTCTGTAGTTGCCACTCGGGCACTGGGGTAGTGCCGTTGAAGTCGGTGGGTTCTGGGGCTATGTTAGATGGGCAAACATGTGGTGTTTAGCGGTAGATGCAGACTTACGACCTGGGCACAACTGTGGACAGGCAACGTCGTTCCCCGTCGAGTCTGTACAGCCTCTGGAGAAGATGATGCCAATGTAAACGTCTGTGGTTGCCATACACAAGCCATTACTGAGACACAGGTCTGTACTCGCACAACACCCGCTATGCTTCGCACCAGGGTTGCATGGGGTAAAGGTGCTGTTGAGTGCTGCTCCGTCTACGGAGTAGCATTTCTGAGCCATGGCGACAGCGATAAAGGTCACAAAGACCGTTAGCAAAGAAGAAGGCGCCACCATATTAGACAAAAGACAATATAAATGAGCGTGTGTGTGTGTGAGAACGAGTAAACTAGAAGAGCAAAGGATTGTAAGAGTAGCCTGGTAGCATGCAGAAGAAGGAGCGGGATCTGAGGTATGGTAAATCCACGGAGCATGTACAAACCATTAATCAAGCCGATATAAGAGTTGACAGGCAGGTCCCATATTTAGTCGGGTTGCCCTACATTTGCAATGTTATGCGTTCAATGGCCTGTGCAACTCTACTTCAGCTGGCAAGAAGGGCTGTTGCAGGGTAGACCCAGACACGGCTTGAAACAGGACAATCAAACCCGGTTCCTCGAAGGTAACTAGATAGGTCCGCATGCGGCACGCTGGGGTAACGCAGCTGATCGGCAGTTTGACCCAGGCAGCAGGTAGGCGGCCTCGGCCTCTGAAATCGCTACACAACGACGACAAAAGTCTAATTCGAGATGGCGAGACAGCGCTTCGTCCATGTACAGGCCAAGAGGGATGCGCGTATCCGGAGCCGCGGATGCAGACGTCAGCGCTTGCTGACGCGCTCTTCTGCTTCTGCTTTGTCGCGGCATGTGGGTTGACTGGCTCAGGCACAGAAGGCGAGGTATGGTAGACAAAACGGGAAGGAGCCTGAGCAAATGATAGACTGCCGTGATGATGTTGCCAAGGGGGTGAGGGTCGGGAGCACTAGTGGGTGTGAGACGCAAGGTGGAGTTCACGTTAGGAATCTCGGCTAAGCGCCGAGGTAGTGCCTCACCACAAACTTCTTCTTGGCAAGTTGGTTCGACTGCGATTCACTACCGTTGGCAACGGGCGCCGGAACCTTCAATATTGCAGTAGCAGACCCGGTCGCCTGGTCCTGTTGCCATGGATCTTTCAGCCGCCGATTCAACGGCGAGCGACAATCTCCAACCCACCCACTGCCTCCCTTCGAGGGCCACGACGGCAACTGCCTCTCCTCACAATCGATGGAAGGATTCAATAGTCGTCCAAATGCCTGTACCTAGCCTTTGCCGTTCGCGGACCTGGGAACCCTTAGCCAAGAGCCCAGCCAGCAATCTGACCTGTGCCGATCCCGGCAGCGACTCCGGGTATCAATTGGACTGCGCGTTCTCTGCCCTACTGTACGGCCTCGTTATTCAAGACGGCCAATTACGACTTTATTCTCGTATATAAATCTCCTATTACCGGCTGCCCGGACGATGGGGCTTCCCGTCTCACTTGATCAACGCCGCACATTTCCTCAAGAGTGCCGAATACGAAGTGCCCAATCGGGTCTGGCACATCTAGCAGAGACGGATGCACACAGACTGCTCGGACCTTTTGCAGGAAAACCAGACTCACTCATCTTGTATATATTATGGGTTGATCCGAATGTAGTCTCGCGCACACCCCAATGTCCGTTTTGGTATCAACACACTCCGTATACCCAGGTGACAGTGCCCAACGATACCTTGGCCCTTAGCTCCACGTCATCCTCAAGTTGGCTGTGCGGTCATCACTCGAAACTATCCTTGAACTCTGTAAGCAGTTCGACCTTTGCCAAGGGACTCCTGACGGGTCGACGACCCAAAAGATGCCCCTTCCCCATGCACTAGGCCAGTACATGTCCCACATCTGCTTAGACGTCGAGTTCTTTGATCAACCCCTCCACCCTCCGAAGCTCAATATCCGGGCCACCATCAACGATCACCCATTGCAATAAGCTCTCTTTCGCCTTTGTAGCCCAAACTTTCGCATCCCGCATCATCCCGTGCCCGGCGTACACATACGCCAGTCTCTCGTAATCTTGGGCTAACAGTATTTCCAAGCCCTCAGTCTGGCTTATTTCCATGATTTCTTTCTCCCATGCGATGATTTGCGCAGCATCATAGGTTTCCGGTGTCAGATTCTCAAGCATGTGGCGCAGCCTGGCGAACCTCTCGCGTCGTTGGTCGCTACCCATCATCTCGTATAGCGAGGCAGTGCATAGCGAGCATGTACATGTAAAGTTCCAACCTTCCCTGTATAACTTCTGTCGCTCGGTATGCCGCAAGTCAACCCTGCCATACGAGATGTCGATCTCTTCCCCCGCGTTGATATTCCTTTGGGCCTTGATTTCCATTGAGAGTAATTTGGGAACAAAGCGCGCATGTGCGTTTGGCTTGCAAGCGTGGTTGATTCGGGCAACAGAGGGGAATAGACACATGTAAGCATCGTCTATGTTTCCGTCGGCGAGTTGACAGGCAAAGGCGTTTGTTTTCATAATGTCCTCAATCTGGCTACCGCCTAAGCTTTGGTCCAATGCGAGGATATCGTCGCGGTCTGCTTCTGGCAATTGGTCCAGTACGGTGTTGAAGAGAGTCTGGCCTTGGAGACGCGTCACCGTTGTCGGAAACTGCGAGCTTGCGATAACGCGTGCGGACTCCAGTAGTATTGTATCTCCTTTTTTGATCGGCTTTAGGGTGACGAGGCCTAGGCCTTTGCCTTGGATAGAGCGGACCTCGAGGCCACTTCCACGATTGAAAAAGTTGCTTCCGCGAGCTTGGAATGCCGCTGATATCTTGTCTGCCGCAACCGGCATTGCGATGATACTCATGCCACGACCATTGCGCGCGTCGACTGTCGTGTGCGTACAATAACTCTTTCCATATCCTTGCTGGCAAACTGGTCTATGTGACCACACTGGATGCTGGAACTTTGGTACATTATCCAGTGGCTTGATACCAGCATGCTTTGCCAGACACTGCTGCTGTTGAAGTGGCGACTGCGCCTGCGATACGAAATGTTGCGGGGCATTCTGACATTGTGGTGACGCCTCCACCTGTGATGTAAAAGCGCACGCGCCGAGTAACGTAATCAAAGCTCGTATGGAACTCATGGTAATTGCTGATGACCTTCAGATTGACATCGCGGGTCGTAGTTGAGGTTACTGCTCTCCCCCTCAGATCTGTAACGGCTCTGAAACAGGCGGCTGAGCATCTACACAACAACCACCTCAGAACACCCACACTTCAAAGTTCAACCACACTCCCCCATTGTGAATCAGCTAGCTAAATTTTCAGAGCGCACTTTTTCAGTGTGCGGCCTGAACTTGCAACGACCAAGAGACGCGTCAAAGCAAACCCATGACGTGCTCGTAGCCCGTCCCCAACCGTCAGTCCGTCCCCGACCCGTGAACGAGTCGCGTTCCCAGTCAACATCGCCACGTTCAGCCCTGTACCACACAAAACATGACCGCATCCGCTGCTTATGATCTCCAGGGCAGAAATAAACAGTGCACCTCATGCGGCCCTTGCCGAGAGGTCCTCGACTGACTCACATCATCTCCACACGGGCGCTTCCTTGTGCCACTCTGCGGATCCTAACTGGCTGCGTACTACTATAATTACCGTTTCAAAACTGCGGGTGGTGCCAACTTTGCGCCTCTTGCGACACCGCAAACTGCAGCTTGTGCTACCAGCTTTGCAGGCTCGCGGAGATTAGACCACGGGGTCGAGAAGGGTACAGAATGGGCTTGATGAATTGACAGGTAACACACCAGTATCTACGGGGATGGGCCTGTCTACTTAAAGGGGCATGTTGGGGTGAGGTGACCTGGTGCTGGGGAAGCCCTTGGCTGGGAAGGGGGTGCACATACAGTAAACAAGGGAGGCGCTTGTACTGCTAGGGGAAACACGAGGCTGGACCGTAACCATTTGACCGTCGCCCGTTTTATTTTTGGTTGAGAGGATTGTCAAATGCCCATAGGCCACATGCTGAGCGCACGCTCGAGTATGCAGATCGGCAAGGGGAATACCGTATTCATTCATGGTCAGCTTACTCGTGTGTTTCTGGCCCTGACGTCACTGCCATCACTCTATTGAAGATGACCTCCTCCGTATATGAGGATGTACACATTGAAATAACCACTGTAATTTAGTTGCCATGTGGACAAGGAAAGCATTGCACACCAAGTCCGTACCCCCTATCACGAAAACCTTGAAGCCCTTTCGTATATACGTAATCATCTCTTTCCATTCTCAACTCAATCACAGTTACACAGGTTCGGTGTTCGGTATCTTGACTGTTTTTTTTCTGCACATACCCGTCTCGCACAGTAGCATTTGTGACATGTAAAATGTACACCGGAACCCAAAAGAAAAGACAAGAACATGGTCTGCAAGAGCAGTGCCAGAACGCAAAAAGACTGGTAAACTACTTTGTAATTACTTCACTGCGTTCATCTCTAAACATCACCAAAGGTACCACGGTTGGGTAAATGAGCGAAAGGAAAGTCAATGCCTGGTCCAGCCACAGCACTCGATGATTTGATATCGGTGTTGCTGCTGTCTTGGACCCTATTGACATCAGAGAAGATTGGGGGGGGGGGGGCCTTGCGGCGACGATGAGATATCTATGGGTATAAACACAAGGGAAAATTGATGGGACCAGGGCACAACAGAATATTGACATCAGTCAGCATATATGTTGCATTGAACAGACATGACCACTGCAAAGAGATTTTGACGGAGGAGAGGAGGCGTAGTAGTGCCTTGTTACAACATATGTTCTCTGCCCTGTTTGCCGCTTTGCACCTTCTCACCCCCAGCTTCCGTTCGAAAGTTCTCGGCAAAAATCATCATCTCGGCATTCTGTTCATGGATGACTCAGTAGCCCGTTGTATTTACTTGATTCGGCTTACTAAATCTTGACAAAAGTAACACAACCACCCATGTTTTCCTTGCTCATGCTAAAAAGAGGTTGCAATACTACCAAGACATCTTTCATACAACGCTGAGTAGAACATGTGCATTTTTCTAGATAGGAAGAGGCAGAAGAAAGGAGAAGCTAGACATCTTATGTGGTGTATAAGCGTGTAGCTAATGGACTCTAATCGTTTGGTATTTTTATGGGTGATGTGTTTCTAATCTCTGTAAAATTACTTTCCCAGCTCTGTGTCTGGATATAAGGATATATACTACAATTCATCTAGACGTTAAAAATGTAGTATCGCGCTGTGTGAAGCAAAGGCCTCACTAGATCAATGCTAGTACAAAGTGGATAACACGAGCGACATTACTAAGACTACTTCAACATCAGAGTACACTACGCACTTGATAGGGACCTAAGAACAAGCGTTGAATATGAAACTAAAAGGCTACAAGCGGGACCCTGGCGCTCCATTGGCCACTAAAGGCAAAATTCTCGTGACGACTTTCTCAACGAATATTTCGCCTCGCTCTCACCCTACCGGCTACCTACCTTCCCGCCCTTTCCGTTCCAGCGCAACGGTAGCCCCACTAAAGAAAAACACAAGTAAAAGAAAAGTGGCTGAAAAGCAACAGAATCGAACATACAGCGGCCCCTCTCTCCCCCCCCCCGACAAGCGCCCCAAAATATCTAGCCACATAGCAAAAAGGAAAGTAGATCACATGTCTCGAAAGACACATGATCCGTGTGTGAGGTTCACGAAACTATAATTTTTTTAATAGCTACTTTCCTGAGAGAATTGCATAATCATTCATACTATATAGAAGAGCGTGTAGAATATACACTGCACGAGAATTTGAATGGGTGTTGTAGATGTGTGATGGGTACTAGCAACGTTGGGGGAAAAGGGCAGCACCCTGTTTTTCCTTCCTTCCCTTTTACTTTGAAGCAACATGCACGTTAAAAATAAATCAGAATCTGGTATTCTTTTCATTCTACTAACAGATGATGCATTCTACAAATTTAACGAGCATATCTAGCTGCATCAACAAACAATTCTAGAGCTTGAGTTAAAAAAAGAGAAAGAAGACGACAAACAAAAACAGATGAAAAGGTTACCATAGCACTAGAAAAAGTCAAAAAATATCTGCGTGTTGCTAAATACCGTCAACAGCGTGACTCGAACTCGAACCTCTAGCCTTGTCGCGGTCGTCCAATTGGAAGTCGGACATTCCTCATAACATCCAAAAAAAAGGAAAGGCTCAACATCCAAGAATGTGGATAGGGTTTCTTCAAAAGAGACGGCTGGGTTTAAAGTAGCTACTTTCCTGACAGTTATCGAAATTCAAAACACTATATACTCAACAGATGGCAAAAGAAAAAACCCCACACATGTCTACCCACACGCATACTCCAGAAAAAAAGTCGTAAGCCCGACGGCGCCGAACGCCTGGGCATCGGTGATCATATTAGCCGTTAGCGTTGGTTCCTCATGTCACATACGCGGAATGTGGATTGCGGTAAGATGCGTGTCTAGTGCTGACTATTGCAGGCAGCAGCAGCAGCAGCAGCGGTGGCTAGCGGCAGTTGTCTAGCGGCAAATGGGATCTACGCACATCAAATGTACGGAACTCCAGCAGTCCGTTATTAAAAAAAAAGGGGGAGGGGGGAGAAGCCTCACATGATACGCAAGTAATGAGGAGACCAAGCTACGTGTCGCGCCGTTCGGAGAGTTCGGGTTGCAGGGCGGAGCAGTACATAGTGCGGAATCCCGACGAGCGCCGCTATTGCATACGGGCCTTGCCCCGGGTTGAAGAGGCTGAGCTGACGTGAGGAGCTGGCAGACATACTACATGAGGGCGGCTGAGTGTGCGTGTGCTGATGCTTATGCGCGCCGAATCCCAGGATAGGAGCTATGAAAGGAGAATGTGGTGGCTTGTTTTGGTTGGAGGAGCGGTAAAGTGTGTGCATATTTTTGGCTGATATAATTTGTATGTGACATGAAAAACTTGAGAGAGGAAAGGGGTGATGATTTGATCCTTCGTCCACTGGACGGTCCATGGGAAAAAAACAAACGAAAGCCACCGCCTGCCTCGAGCACCAAGAGGCTCTGGTCCATTGACCACGATGTTCCTCTTACATCATTTTGTCCCCCTTCACAATAAAGAACGCCATATATGCAAAGAAGATGACAAGTTGTCCAGGTATCGATCGAAGTCGAGAGTTTCAGCCAAAGCCACAAACGGGCCCAATTTACAGGAAAACACAATAGAAATATCTGCCGGAGTAGCTTGGAAGGGAGGCCCAAAAACAAAAATTAACGCCGTTCAAAATGCAATTCTTTCAACCTAAGTCCGACCGCCCCAGCCGTCGTTCATGAATCATAGATCATCGTCGAGATTAATCGCGTCGGGGTTGGCGGCTACCTCCTCTGTAGGCTTAATGTTACCGCCTTGAGGACCAGTGCTGGCAGCGACGAAGCCTGCAGGTGCACGAGCTTGGCGTTCGAGGGCTGCCATGGCGTCCTCACCAGCAGCGTCTGTAGTCTGATCTTCGTCGGCGGGTGCGCCGTTCTGCTGGCCGCGAGCGACTGCTTGTGAAGCGATGAAGTTGACGTCGGTACTGTGAACGTATTAGCGTCGAGGGTCGCAAACTTGGAAAACACTGTACATACTTGTATTGAGCCTGGACACTCCGTTTGATGCGTAGCATCTCCTTGTAGGTGTCTTCGTTTCCGTGTTGAACTTCGAAAGACTCCCACCTCTTCCAGAACTCGGGGCTCGTTCTCGGATCGCAAAATTGACTGGCGTGGCCATAGATTGCTCGTGCCCGATCGATCTCCCCCAAACGTCTTTCCATCTCCGCAAACTTGAGACACATCTCTTTAGCTTCGGCGTCAGGCAAGGCAGCAATGGCGCGCTCGTAGATGGGTCGTGTGGATGTAAGACCAAAATTCGATGCCGACTTTGTGATGTAGAAGTTGAACATCTCTTGTCTGTCTTCGTCCGCCACGGCTCGTGTTGCACGTTCGTAGATGCGCATGGCATGCCTGGCAAGTCCGCGATCCTCTTCCAGCGCACCATACATGAGGTATAGCACCTTTGCGAATTTGGGAGGACAATCTTCGACAGCCTGTTCGAACAAGTCTCGTAAGCGTTCCATCCCAATCTTGCGGTCAACAGCTTTTGTCAAGTATAGATTCCAGATCTCGAAAGCAACAGGGTAGCTGAATAGGTCGAGTCCGCGCTCATAGACCTTGAAGCAGTCTTCAAAGTACTTGTGCTCTTCTAGCAGATTCGCATAGTTGACAATGGTTTGCGGTGTAGCAATGCGAAGCTCGAAGATTCTTTCATAGACCTTCTTGGTCTCATCCAGGGTGCTGACACTTTCCACAAGGTCGACATAGAAACTCCACAACTTCCAGCTCTTGTGAACGCGTTGCTGCGGCGACAACGACTCGTCAAAGTAGTCGACATTTGATCGCTTGGGCGCTTGTGTAGCCTTGGCCATGATGTCCACCGCTTTGTCGAAGTTTTCGTTGCGGAGCTCCATCTCTGCCCATTCGCACCACATCTCAGCCAGCTCGGAGACCGACTTAAAGGGTACCTTGACGGCCTTCTCCATGATGACACGTGCATTTTGAAGATCACCACCGGCTTCGTAGAGTTTGGCGTAGTTTGTCCAGAGCTCGTGGAACTTGCCAATTGCCTTCTTGGGGTTGATGGCAGCAATAGCATCAGTGTACGTCTGTACCACCTCCTTCTTGTTGTCGCCCCACAGTGCGACACGCTTCTCCCACTCAATGACATTATGGGGGTTCTGCCGTAGCATGACATCGTTGAGCAGGAATGGTCTTCTTTGCATAAGCGATTCGAAGCGCACCATTCTGATGTCGAGGTCCGCGTCGGCAGGCTCGTCCATGTTGCCCTTCTCTGACCGGGCAGCGGCTTCATTCAGCTTAATCCCAATCATGGCCTCCTCTGCTTCCACATATGTGTCGAACACGACCGAGAAGTCACGCACAGTCATGACGGTGGTAACGGCCTCCTCAAAGACGTCTCGTGCTCTCTCGTATTCGCCCTTGTGCATCCAGTATCGCGCCAGGCCGACCCACAGTATGCCGCGCTGGTCGGGAAACTTGGAGATGCCGCTCTGAATGATCTTCTCGACGTCGATGCCGCTGTCGTGACTGGTGTCAATTTCCTTGGCATGGTCAATGATGAGGTCGATCATCTCAGTCCAGAACTGGAAGGGGCCCTTTGCTTCCTTGCTCTTGAAGCGGGGGTTGTTGAGGATTTCCATGTACTTCCTCACCGCCTCGGTATACTTGCGCATGTCCTTGAGCAGCTCGATGAAGTCCTCGGCATCTTCTGGGTGGATCTGCATGTACCGCCGCCAGATCTTGACGGCCGTCTCGCCCGAGGCAGACGTTGCAAACGGTCGGTACAGTGCCCATATGCGGTTGTGTTGGGTCAGGGGGAGGGCGCGTAATGCGCGGTCAAAAGTGCGGCGGGTGGTGGTGACGAGGGGCTGCTGCATGAGGAAGTTGAGGTACATCTCCCAGATGCGCGGCATCTTGTTGAGCAGTACGAGGGCGCGTTCAAACAGGGCATTGACTTTGACATAGTGCGGTGCGAACTTTGCGGGATTCTTCTTGGCCAGGTGCTTTGTGCGGAGCTCGAGATAGAGCTTCCACAGCTTGTAGGAGCGTGGGAGGGTGGTGACTGCGCGCTCGAGCACAAAAGCCTGCTCCAAGATGCTGCCACGTGACTTTTTGAAGCTGTAGTAGTCCAGCCAGGGCTTCACACTGCCGGGATTGCGCTGGATGTCCTGCTCGTACGCGACGTCCTGGTCGGTGATGAGGAAAAGGTCGGCCGCGGGCTCCATTTTGCGCTTGGTGGGCCGTGAGAGACCGGTCACGGTCCTGAGGAGTTCGCCGGGCATGATTGCGCCAGAGCCAGAGCCAGGGCGTGTGAAGGCCCGCTGTGGGCAGGGAGGCGATGATGTTCGGGGGTGGACGGCTGATGGAGCGTGTCGCGGTCGTTAAAGTTCTGAGGGCAAGAGCGATGGAGTCCGAGCGGTCAGCAGGCGGCGGCAGCCAATCGACGGCGTGCAGCACGAGGACCCACTTGGCAGAGTTGGCAGGCGCGGACGCTCGGACGCCCGGGCTCGTCTCAGATAGCTTCCCCGGCATTAGCTGTCGTAGCTGCGTCACGTTTTGGCTGCATTCACTCGGGTCGACTGTGCACGCTGACTGGCTCCGCGATACCTCGCCCACCAACTCGAACTCGCCGACGCGACATTGCCAGCGTCTACCCTCGGTCTTAGCCCCATCCAAATCCCCAGGACTCTCCACCTTCTGTTCGAGCTGCAATCATGTCAGGCAGCGGGGTATGTGCTGCAGCAGCTCAGTGCAATTGCATGCCGTAGTCGAACGGGTGATGCTAACACCACCCTCAGGCCAGAGAGGCTGTCTTTGCGACGCGCCAGTCGCTGGGCATGATGAAGAGCAAGCTCAAGGGCGCCCAGACCGGCCACGACCTGCTGAAGCGCAAGAGTGAAGCCCTGACAAAGTATGCACCTGCCGTTTACCCTACTCACACTGCTGCACCTATGCTGACCAAACGTCCAGACGTTTCCGAGGTACGTACCGCGCCGCCAACCACGCCCTCAGCATAGCCGGCCCCCATGTAGCTGAAACTGTTTCTAGAAATAACGCGCCGCATCGATGAGGCGAAGCGCAAAATGGGCCGCGTCATGCAGGTCGCTGCCTTTTCGCTCGCCGAGGTCACCTACGCCGTGGGCGGCGATATAGGCTATCAGATCCAGGAGTCGGCAAAGCAGGCCCGCTTCCGTGTGCGCACCAAGCAGGAGAACGTCTCCGGTGTCTTCCTCCCGCAGTTTGAGAGCTACACCGTCGAGCAGAACAACGACTTCGCCTTGACGGGCTTGGGCAAGGGCGGTCAGCAGGTGCAGAGGTGTAGAGAGACATATGCACGAGCAGTTGAGACACTAGTGGAACTGGCCAGTCTGCAGACTGCCTTTGTCATATTGGACGAGGTTATCAAGGTAGTCAACCGCCGTGTGAACGCCATGTGGGTATCTCCCGCTCCCAAACTATCCCCAGTATCTAACGCCCACTAGTGAGCACGTCATTATCCCCCGAACCGAAAACACAATCAAATACATCAACTCAGAGCTTGATGAGCTGGACAGAGAGGAGTTCTACCGCCTCAAAAAAGTGTCCAACAAGAAGCAGAACGACGCTGCCGTCGAGGAGGCTGCAAGGATAGCTAAGAAGAAGGCGGACGAGGAAGATGACGCCAAGCAGTCGGAAAGCGAGGCCCGGCAGGATGCTGTCGAGAGCAAAGACTTGCTGGGCGACGAGGACAATGAAGATGTCATCTTCTGAGCACCCGACAAACGCTTAGCGGGCTCCACGTCTGTGCTTCCTGTAGTGAAGACGCTCAAGCTGCTTTTGCCTTAATTCCTCATTGAACTTTTGGGCCTTCTCGTATGCCTTTATCGCTTCCTTGGGCCACGTCTTTCCTTCAGTCATGGCTGCAAAGCCGTCAAACCTAACATCTGAGATAAGTATAGTTTCAATGTAAGAACTGTAAACATGCAACATTCGGATATCAGGGCATCTATTGTATCGGCCTGTATCTGAAGTAAATGTCGAACAAGGTATCATGAAAGCATAAAATCCATAGCAAAAAATCCATACGCAGTAACCTACTGTTGCCGCTGGTATGTGACCTTCATCGGCTTGCCTTCTGCGCCGATCGGGTTGTTGGCCGTCGCTTCCTTGGCAGTGATCGCAAACTGCTCGTTCTCGAATTCGGCAAAGGCCACAGCTCGGACAGACACCAGGCGTACTTCCTTGAAGCCTTCGAAGCGCTCGAATATCGCTGTAAGCGTGTCCTCGTCCACGTCGCGGGGAATGTTCTGCAGGAAGAGCGTCTTGTTTGGTCGTACATATTCGTCCGGAATGGCGGCGGCTCCAGTTTTGGCGGCGCGGGGCTTTTCGGCAGCAACTGGGTTGGCTTGCGCTTTGGCGTCTTCTTCTGCGCGCTTGAAGTCTATACCAGTCAGCCCATGGCGTGTGTAGACGCGTCAGACAATGCGTACCCTTCAGCGTCAAGCGCTTCCGCTTGTGGTCCTCAAACAAGTCGGGTGCTTTTCGCTTGACCGTCTCGTCGCTGTGAGTCTTCGCCCTGTGCACTTTCATGACCTTGCCGTACATTTCGAAGCCGCTCATCTCCTCGACCGCCTCTAGCGCTGCCTTCTCGCTGTCAAAGACAATGAATGCCTGGCCCTTGCGCTTCAGACTGCTCTTAGCTATTACATCGAGGATCGGGCCGTAGTGTTTGAAGACGCGGATGAGGGCTTGCTTCATTGTGTCGATCTTGACGCGTTCCTCGAGGTTGTTGACCTAGTGCTGTCAGTAATCGCGCCACACGGTGCAATTTGAGTGCGTTGCTGGCGCCCTCGGGTGACAACTCACGTAGATACTATAATTCTCCATTAGCATCAACGGGACCACCTACCTTTCGGGCATGTTTGCACTTACGTTTCGATGGGCACGGGATATTTGTTGGGATCTACGAGACCGCCGCCCATTACTACACCCTCCATCTTGTCCGCCATCTTGAAGCGACTGTTGTGTGTGGAGTGTTTTTGGTTTGGCGTCGTTTCACGCAAGAGGTGAAGCTGTGGAGAGCTCGGATTCAAGATCCACGCCAAGCACGCTAGGCTACGTTTGCACGTGATGTGTTTGCGGACCCATATGGACCAGGGCTGAGTGTTTGCCCCAAGCCCATACAGGCAGCATCACAATTTCCATTTTCTCTAACAAAACGAGGTTTATATCCTATCGACTACATTCTTTTGCGCACGGATTGGTAGGCTGACTGCCTCTCCCTATTCAGAGTCATCAATTTTTGCAGTCATGACTGGGATGACGATTCGAGAGGTGCGGTTTGGATAGTATCGGGTCATAATAACGTGCTCCGTTCACCCAAACTCACTACATTTACAAGACCTCAAACCTGCAGCGGGTATTGCAACAGTTCTCACTTTACAATCACAGTTCGCTGTCGAGCTGCTTGCCTCCAAAAACCATCTGTCCGACAAGGTTTCCTGCAACAAAGATCGTCGCATGTCAACACGACCATGCCAACCCTGGTATAAAAGTCTCCATGAGGTTTCAAAAGCAGTGCCGATATACGACAACTCTTACTCTCATTTTCAGTCTGTACACCAAATGCAATGACATCACAAAGTTGCTCTGCGCTCATCTCCTCGTCCATGTAGAGTATACAAAGTACGGATCTTCCGTCAAGTGAGAGAGAAAAGCGTGGCCTGGGTCTGTCATCTTGCTGAATCGCAGCACCTGTCCCGAAATCATCGATATCAGGCCATTGATAGCTTAATAAAGCCGAGTCCAGGGCAAAGCCTGTCAGCTTCAGCAGTCTGGGCGCATCCTCTTTACCAGCACATTTTGCGGCCTGACCACTTGTGATATACTGGCACAAGGGTTGCCAGTGTTTTTGGTCGTTTCCGACAGATACTGTAACAGAGGAACCTCTTGCGATGCTGTCTTGGAAGTTTACGCCCTTTTCCCAATCTATCCACGACCAACTGGGGAATATATCACGTCTCTTCGCTGTGACTTCGTGACGCCAGCACAGAGCAATTGTACACTTGTCAGGGATACATTCAATCGTGACCGGGATCCCCCAGAGATGCGTCGTGTTCGTAGCCCGAAGAATACCAAGGCAAGTGTTGAGTGCATCATTCGGGCAGGTAAGCGAGCGCGCCGAAATATCCCTCAGATAGGATACATAACTCTTATTGCCATTGGACAACAACATCTCGTTGAATGAGTCAGGACTAAGGAGTTTCCCGGTATTCCTGTATGCGGCAGACCCAATATTTGTATTCAAGTTTTCGGCTGAGTGCATCTTGTTGCACACATAGAAGACCTGATAGTCCGTAAACACCAACTTGCGCTTCGAGAGAACCCCTTCCTGGTAGGTCCAAGCACGCGTCCACCAGGAAGATTTCTCGAAATCTTGACCAGGGCACATTACATGCATAAACCTCATATTACCAATACGGGCACCGTGTTGGAGATTGCGTGCCCTCGATCCCACGCCGGGAAGTCCATGGTGGGGATTTTTCCCCGCTGCCGCGATGATAGTAAGTTGCGCTTTGGAATAAATATCATCCATGTGCCGAATAAGTCCACTTTTCTCGGACTCGTTTTCTTGATCGATGCACTAGAATATGTTAATACATGTTACTTGGGTGTCTGTTCGATGCAAGGTTCGTACACATTGATCTACCCATAGGTAATGGAACCCCATATTTTTGGTGACACGAAGACTGTCTTCGACAGTCACGGGCCATATTTCTGATGGCTTGTGGTCACCCCACACATACGATAACGCCACGTATTTACATCCTGCTGGAGCCGGAATGACTCTTCGCGAATAGCAATCTATGACTTTGAAGTTAGGCAGCTTGATACCTGGTCCCGGACGACAGGCTCTACCATGGCTACTGCGACATATGTTGAATCCTTTTCCTAAAGCATCATAGTCAATGACCTCTGGATCACTGATACGAGGGCTCCACACTTTGCTGTCGATAGTCGAGTGGAATGTGATCAATGCTTGTTGTGATTCGGTACCAAGAGATAAGACCAGGACGTTCGTTTCGAACCTATGCCATTCACAGGTGCTTATCTTGAATTCCAGTTTCCCGTCTTGCGAGTCGGTCGAGCTCATTTTACGATACCCTATCCTACCCAACAGCCTGCAAAGCTCGCATCTTGACTTTCGTAGCGTAAGGGGTGAGCCCTGTGTTTCGTATACAAGATGAATTTCGTTTAGAGTCACAGGTCGGGCAAATGCAGACCAGCGCACAGTACGACAGCTTTTGCACAACTGGCTTTGGAACCTAGAGTTGGATAGTTCAGCCAAGGTAGATCTAATGCGTGCTTCGAAGTGCGCATCGTCATATGTCGGTACCCAATCGTGCCAATCAATCCTGCTCTCGATCATTTCGTCGTGATCCCTGTCGAGTACGTGGAAAAGGCCCCAATTCTCATCAAATTCTCTTTCCGCCATGAAATCAGCACCAAAATCCGACTCAACCTCAGCCTGAACACGTACAGCTTCCTCTTCTTCCAGGATACGCGTATAAGCCTCTTCGCATCTTGATAGAGATTTTGCGGCAGCGGCGTCTAGTGCGGCTGATACTAGGAAAGATAAACGAGCCTCCTTTAGGTCCTCGTCATATCCATTAAAGTCTTGTTGCAGTCTCATGGCTAAGTCTTGATACCACTCTAGCTCAGCCTGAATACGTGTAGCCTCCTCCTCTTCTAAAATCATAACATGAGCCTTGTCAAGATCATCATCAGTATGAGTGGAATACTGATAAACTTCGTCATTAGTGTGCTGATGTATCGTAGTTCGAGGTACATTGTCATCGGTATCTTCTTCCATAGACGGGTAAAGCGACTCTTGCGAGTGCCACATGTCGTCTTGAGCGTGTTTAATGCTTGAATGTCGTTCAAAGGGTCTGACGGAAATACAGTATCAAAGTTGAAGTCAGCGCCAGGATCAGTTCATGAGGATAGTGTCGACGTATATCACACCGCTTTCATGTTTTTCAGCCTTGTTGGGAGCCTGGAGACACTGCCGTGTTCTTTTTTGTATTAGTGCTCGCACTAAGTTGCCACTACTCCAGGGGGCTGTACACAGCCTCCAACACCACATTATCCAGGTTTCCAATCACCGAATCAGGGTACATGGGTATAAGCAAAAGACTGGAAAAAGAATTACTTTAGCTAATAGATATGAAAGTTCAAAGGATGTTATGCTCACTCGGAATTATTTTCGTGTTTCAATATCAAGCACACAACACAACTCAGTTAAACTTATTTGCAGTATACTTACACTATCCTGGTTTTGACTCAATACAAAGAAAACTCTGTATTGCTTTGCGAGCGAGTGGTTAAGCTAACAATGGCTACATTGAGTTATACATTGTAAAATTAACCCAGAGGGTTTTCTAATGACTTTGAAATTGCTGTTGGCATGCGTCTGATTATACCATTTAATGCAGAGGCCTGCGTTTTGCATGACAATATCGGTTCATGACTTGCTGGCTATGGCTTTCGTGCGGTCCTTTGCGCTGGCCTCTAGTTCTTCCCATTTGGCCTTCTCCTTGGGCCTCAAAGTACCAGGAAAGAACGTATCTAGCATGCTTCGACCAACATAGGGAAGGGCTTCCTCGACCTCCAATAGACAGTCCATAACTTTTGAGTTGCCTATAACTTTTTCAAATTTCAGAGGAATGCCAAAATCCTCTGGCCGGCGCTTCCAGCCAGCGACGAATATGTTTTGGACAATACCAATGCCTCCAACGGCGAGGAGAAACCAGGTGTTCTTTTGTATGCCAGCAGCAGTGATGAGTAATAGAATCCAGGACAGAGCGAGCCCAACGACAGTAACTCTGGTTTTATAGGATGTCGAAACATTGACATTCATAGGTCCTGCAGCCAGATCCTCGAGATCTAGGCCTTTTCCTCTTCCAATAATCACGATAGCATGCTGACTGCCGTTGCCCCTAGTCAGAATGACAGTCTTTGTGGAGTCTTTCCGGCAAGCCCATTTCTCTTTGGCCCACTGCGAAAGGCTTCCACTGAGTAGAACTAGGACGATACCAACGACTGTGACTAGCAGAACGGACCAATCTCCGAATAAAAAGCACGGGATTGCACCCATGAGGAGCTGCATTATAGCTGTCGTAAGGCCAATTAAATAATCCTTGACTCGTAGATGACCTGGCCGGGCTTTCATGGCGCTGTAGACAGATACACAGAGACCGGCTTGTGTAGGTTTCTCAACAGCGGATTCCGGTACCGAGTCCTCTCTTGCTGCCTTCTTCAAAACCTCCCATTTGTCTTCGATGATCTTGTTGATGCATGCATGAATGTCTCCATTTGATGTTCCGGCATCCATCCAGCTCTCATAGTCTCTCACTACACGGCCGAGAATCCAACTGCAGTTGTCTCGTACATAACCCGTCTTTCCGTTTATTACTTTGCATGTGCAGTCGGGCAGCGGCATGAGCTTGTTTTCACCAACGGCAGAGACGACAGCCGTGACAGCGTAAGCTACCCATCCTGGATTCGCGGGTATAACGTCAACATCGATATTCAAGCTAGCAGCAAGACATCAAATGCCTTTTGTGTCGCACATCGTTGAAACTTACCAAACGAAAATGCCACAGGTGTGATACCAGAGCCGGCAAGCTGTGCGAGGGCGCGGGCAACCACATCGCCACCAAGTATGAGAAGGACAGAAAAAACGTCCGATGGGTTCTTCCACTGCGCAGAAAACTCCTGTGAAGGGGCCCCGAAGGCGAGAACGCGGCGGATAACGGGATGGGCGGGAAGTGCGGGCATTACGAAACTGTGTATACTTTTCACCAATGTGCGAGACAGAAAAAAAAAATTGCCCTTTTCGAAGCACAAATCAGACTGTATAAAACATTTTCCTATTACGGGCAGTGCATTTGGTGGCTTAGATAGCTGCCTAAAGTTATGCCTGGGGAGGTGAGTGTGAACAGGATAGGCATCTAGTGCTAACATAAGCGATAGACACTGGAGTACTAACGCCTCGGAAGAATTACTTACTTTGCGAGCTGCGTTGGGCTAGGTAAATTGGCCGGCGAGTTGAACGGTGAAATATGTTGATGGTGGCGCCAACAACCCCGCCAGCTGAACCAGCTGAACCAGCACTAACCGATCACGACGTTGCAACCCAGTACAATCCTCAACTTTTTGGCGACACGTACATACAAAACCAATCACGCGACTCAAAAAACGCCATAGAGGCTGTCCATTGGCTACAATGAAGACTCTCAACTTGGTTGGAAGGCGCAACGTAAAGAAACCTTAGGCATGCGATTTCCCCCGCGGCCACCTTGCGCTTCCCTACTCCTGTATGATCAACAGAATGGCCCTGAACCACGTTCCTCTTACTTGGACTGACAAGCAGCAAGCTACCTTGGCTGACTCGACCAAGAAACAAGAATTGATAAGTACAAATTTTTCAGGACGCGAACGAGCTCTTCAAGCTTCTCTCAATGAATTCCGCAACTGGACTCCAGACGAAGTGGCTGCGCTATTTCACGACTATCCGCCCCTATCAGACCGACGACTGTATCCTCTGGGACCGGAGTGTCGCTATCCACCGCCAGGAAATAAGCGCTTCGTCGAGTTGGCTGGAAAAGTAGCGCTGATGGGTGTTGCGAACACATTAGCGCTGGCCATCTCGCCCTTGACCATGCCCCGAATGACAAAAGCGGACCGAAGGGAAGCGATATCTGGAATCTTAGACGTGAACAAGCAGATGGTTAGCTCTTCGCTCTTTGTATCGACAACTTTGGATCTCATGGAGGAAGCTGGGCGGCGAAGACAAGCTCTGTGCGTGAACAAATGGGGACAGTTTAGAATACTTAGTTCATCGTACGCAGCTATCTCGCATGTTTGGGCAGAGACAATGGGCTTGCAGTTCAATGATGAAAAGATCCAGCAAGATGAGCGGGGTCTCTTGATGTCGCACTTCAATAAGATAATGAGCAAAGCGCTTCAGTGCGGTTACCAGTGGGTATGGCTCGATCTGTTAGCTATTCCGAAGAAGACAGAACCCGGCAGTAGCGACTTTCGCCTGTCACAAGTCAAGAACATTGTCATCAATAGCCTTGAGTCGGTCTATCGGAACGCAGATGCGGTCATCGTACTGGATTCCTTTGCTCTAAATCTCCCTTCCGCCGATCCTTTGCGGGTCGCTTCAGCTCTAGTCTGCGGGAAGTGGTTGACGCGAATCTGGACGTACCAAGAAGCAAGACTAGCCAAAAAGGCGTTGATAGTGACAGGGACAAGCGTGGTTAGCCTCGCAGACATACTCTCTGCTCTTCGAAAGCAGGCTCAAGTCGATCCGGCAAGATGGAACGAACTTCGCAAAACGTTCGAGAGACTGCAGCCAGTCTATGATATCGGGATCGATCTTGTAGACATCGCACTCTCCTCCACAAATCGCAGCACTGAGAATGATGTCGACTACGCGCGTGGCTTCTATGCATTGCTCGGGCTGCAATGGCAGAAAGAGTGGAATTATGAAGATGGCATCCAACACATCTACCGCTCTCGACCACAGGAAGTAGCAATGTTAGCTTCAATGCATAGTATACGCGGTCTTCCAGGGCCATTCTCTTGGGCTCCAAGATATCTTGCTCGACAACAGGGCCAGAGTCAAGATTCGAACTTCTACAAATTCATTGGCTCCGGGCTTGTTGGACATTGGTATACAGCAATAGTACGAGAACAAGTCCACGCAACATTCTATGGCCCTGCAGAATCTGAAGCAGAAGAGGACCACAAACTGGCACTACAGCTTCGTATCGAGGACCTGACAGGACCGTCAGTGTTGGCCACGGTAGTGACATATGATGTGAAATGGACTCGCGAGTTGATCGCCTGGGTGGAACTCATACCTACGGGCACCGCAAGAATCATCTGCCCAGCTGCAATGAGATTCTACGAGGAGGGGAGTTTCCTGTCTGTTTTACTTGCGAGACAAAAGCCTCATCATTCCCTCACTCAAGCTTTTGGCGATGTCTTTGCGAGCGCAATTTTGGTGGGCGGGAATATCGAAGTACCTCAGGTGCAATGGTTACTGACGTGACGTGAGATTTATCTAAAAAATATCTGTGAATCACGTTCGAGGCGTCTTGCAGTGATGATAGTGTTCTGGTTCGAGTGAGGATGGTGACGATTTAATGAGTAGCAACGTACAAGGTCCATCAGAGCTTCTCGTATTGCGCCTTCTATTCTGCTATCTGCCTACACGCGTACATCGCTACCAGCCAATGTCAAGGTCACACATGACGAATGTATTAGTAGTACCTTACAAAAAGAAAATGAGATGGCGTACTGTTCGGTCAGTAAGCAGTCTCGAACAAAAGCACATCTTTAACCTCGCCAGGTTATCTATTCCTAGACAAAGGAAAGACCCCCCTTCAGATACTCTCCACTGCGAGTGGAGCGAAGGGGGGGATCTCTGAAGGAGATTCCATATTTTGTAGCTACTTTCCTGGAGGATTGTAGTATTGACAAGGCTATACGCTCGTACTGCCACTATCTTTTTTAAGAGGAACTGTGGGTGTTTGACGTTGAAAACGCACTCGAAATACTAGTCACTCAATGTGTCTCTAGGGGTAGAAGGCGTCGCTGGCTGGAAAGACGAGTTGCGATTATGTGGGACCGGTACCAGGGACAGTACCGACCATGCAGTTAATGCGATACTGTAGCACACGTAAATGCATATGGAGGGTGGCATTATGTCTATCTATCCCTTCCCAGCCTCTCTTCATAGTCATCCACTAGTTCATATGCTGGCCTGAATTTAGGCTTCGGTGCATTGCTTGCATCCACAACCTGTGGCACTTGCTGTGTCGATGGCTGTCGTACGAGCTTCGGGTTCGGATGCGTATCGGTAGTCCCGCCTAGAGAGGTATATCCACGATCGTATAGGCAGCAGTAAGGAATATTGAGGTATCGTATAAACTTGAGTGATGTTAGTGACCGAAGAAGACGGCTGTTGGGTATCTCATACCGTCCATATATCTACATAATGCCAGTCTATTACGGGGTGTATCCGTACGAATGCTGGCCACCCGGAGTCTGTAGGGTCGAAATGGGTCAAGTGCTCGCCATGCGGGTCTGTTCGTCGAGTTCCGACGAATATCGCCTTTACCGACGGCGTGTCCTTGAGGTAATCTGCAAATGCGGCTTTCATCGGTTTTGCATATTCCAGAAGCGAGAGTGAATAGATTTTGCTGCTATGCACGACAAACTCCTCGACCTCTGGAAAGGGATGTGCGTCCTGTATGTAGACGCATTGCACGGCGGTTTCGATGTTGGACGAGGGATTCGAGGTTCGCGTCAGGCCTCGCCTGTGCATGCCACAGAGGTACAGTATGAGCAGAACAAGACAGTCTTTCCCGCCATTGTAAGACAAGGATAGCTCTGGTAGACTGCGAGGCCGTCAGCATGCTAGCTTCCACATGTTGGCCGCATGGTTGAGGCCCACCTGTATCTCTCCAATGCCTCTGCTATGACGTGCAGCGATGTCCGCGTCTGCTCCTGCACATTCTTGACACGCTCTGATACATCCTTCGCGTCCAGGAAGGTGGCTATGCGGTCATTGATGCGCGCGCATAGTTCGTGGAAAGGTGGCGGGGTACTGGTGACAAGGGGGTCTGAGAAGCCGGAAGCGGTGTTCATTGCAAGTGCAAGAGCGGCGCTAAACACGACATCAGATGTATATGATTACGGAAGAGGATCAGTGTCGACGATTGGTTGTACAGGGTGCTGTTTTATGCCATGATGCATACGGGCTGCCAGACCAGCAAGCCGAACAGGAGGTGGCAGGGCGCCAATCGATAAGAGCATCCTCGGCAACGTCCCCATGCGGCATAGCGTCGTTTGCCTTTGGTCACCCGGCCACTCATGCACCACAGAGTAAGCGTGAGGCCTACGATCGGACTGCACTCCACCACCAGATGCGCTATGGATGAAGTTCGGGCTACAGCCTCGCCTCGAGCCCGTCACGACGATCTAGGCTGAGTGATTGCACCGAGTTCGCATCTATGCCATCGTGATTCGCCGCACTTCGGCTCTTGCCCCAGACCCTGAACTGCACTAAAAGATTGCGTGCTTTCGGCACGCGTTGTGATGACCTGTTCATGGCCAATTTTTCCATTGCCGCTGACTATGAGGACTGTCGCCGACGGCCCGAAGTCGTACTACTACTTCCCTTCTCCTCCGTAGGTGTTTCCTTGCTGTTACTGTCAACTTTGAATCCGCAGTCAATATGGGGTCTGTCTCGACTGCAGGAGAGGCCGGTATGTCCCCCGCAAACATCCAACCCCACCACTTGCCCCTCACCCAGCAACGAGTAATCGGCCTTCTACAAACTGCGCTGTACTGACTGCTTTCAATGTAGTGGCCCGAATTGCCCACTTGGCCTCCGATGTAATTGTATCGGTCGTGCCTTCTTTGACGACCGAATCCGAATTCTCAGAGTCTTTGCGCGGACTCCAAAAGCACAATGCGCCCAGCGTTGTCTGCAAGACGCAGCCAGAGGTACGCCCATGTACTGCTTCGTAATCGAACATTGGCTGTACTGACCCTCTCTCTCCAGATCCTCACTGTCCGCCAAAATGCGGATCCGCTCCTCTCAGTCTTTCAGCCCATCCGTGCAGGCAAACTCACCAGTGTGACCACAACCTCGTCGATCCTCGTAAAGTCGATACCACACCTCTACAAGTTGGCCCAATACCCTGTTGTTCTCCACGTGTCGGTTGCACCTTCAGGCTACCCTGACTTCTCCGACATCACCTCTATCAGGCAATCTGGATTCGCCTTCATACAGTCGGAGACACTACAAGAGTTGCAAGATCTTGCTCTGACAGCACATGCTTTGGCCATCAAGTCAGGCAAGGGTGTCATTCACTTCTTCGATTCTGGTGCGACCGCCTTCAAGAAGGCAGTCGAGGTGGAGGATGCCAGCTTGGTGCGAAGCGTCATTGACCTGGACGCGGTGGCGGCTTTCCAAAACTCCAAATCAGGGGAGACGACCTTGTACGCAGACGATGGCAGAACTTCTACCCTGTCCTTTGCTCGGAGCCAAGTTGTGAACGCTGTCCCAACAGCTGCGCCAGCAAGTGCTGCTGAGCAAGCCAAGTCGCTTCCAGTGTTGGAGAGGAATAGCCAGCGAGGCGATTCTTCGTCTGGCTCGTCGCACCGCGATGCTAGTACCAGTGCTGCGTCTGCGTCTTCTGCGACTACCGTAGAGTCCTTGGTGTCTAAGCCTGTCTCATCCGAGGATATCTACCGATTTGCCACACAAATTTGGGGAACCATCAAGGATCTAACCGGGCGAAGTTACGATGCATTTGCTTTCTCTGGCACAGGCGATGAGGAGGCTGCCATCTTCCTCTTTGGTGCTGATACTGCCGTCTTCGCCACTGAATTGGACAGTGTCGAGGAAACTAAGGCCTATGCCAACACAGCCATCATCACAGCGCGGTTATACCGTCCCTGGCTGGGCGCCTCGCTTGCACCCATGCTACCTCGTTCGTTGAAGAGGATCGCCGTGCTGGAGCAGGTACGGAGAAAGACCACCAGGTGGGGACCTGTTCTCCTTGACCTTCTCATGTCTCTGAAAGCAACCGGTGGCGCATCCCCCACAATCGTCGGCTATCAGTTGGGATACATCAACGAAGAGACTGTCGCTCAAGCAATGCGTGGCGTCTTCCAGAACCTCATGAGTGAGGCGCCCGTCCAGAACCTCGTCATCGGCAACCTCGATGGGCCACAACCACAGGCCACCAAGGCTGAGCAACCAGGGTTAGAAAATGCCTACATGAAGATCTTGAACCAGGTCTTTGGTGAGAAACTCTACATCGCTAACCAGCTTGGTTCGCAGCACGCTGGAATCTCCAACGACATCTCCGCTACCCCAGAGTATGGATTCGGTTCACTGGTAGCGCGCAAGGAGCACCGAAGACGACTGGTGGATGAGGCCGCGGCTGCATCAAAGAGCAATGACTTCGCCACACAAGCGTCACAGCAGTGGCTGTCAAAATGGGCACTCAACGCTGAAGATGACGACAAGTCTAACGAAATCGCCTCTGAAGTCATCGCCCGCTTAGCTACTGATGGTTCGCCCATTGCCAACAAGCTTCTGTCGTCGAAAAAGCTGTTCTACAAGGAGTCTTCATGGCTGGTCGGATCGGATGCTTGGGCATACGATCTCGGAAACTCTGGTGTACATCACGTCCTGGCATCTGGTGAAAACGTCAATATGCTCATTGTCGACTCAACCCCCTACTCTGAGCGCGCAGCTGCTGATGCAGCAAGGCGGAAGAAGGACATTGGTCTATACGCGATGAACTTCGGTAACGCGTACGTAGCTTCAGTTGCGGTATACAGCTCCTACACTCAGGTCCTAGAAGCCATGATTGAGGCCGACAAGTTCAACGGACCTTCCGTGGTTCTTGCGTACTTGCCGTATGAGAAGGAAAGCGATACACCTCTCACTGTCTTGCAGGAGACAAAGAAGGCTGTTGATCTGGGCTACTGGCCACTGTACCGCTGGAACCCCCGAGCCGAGGAGAAGGGTGAAGACAATTTCAAACTTGACTCGGAACGCATCAAGAAGGAGCTGGAAGAATTCCTCTCGCGCGATAATTACATGTCTCAGGTTATGAAGAGACACCCTGAGTTCTCATCGAACATCTCCGGATCCTACGGAACCGAGGTCAGGCAGCTACAGAAGCGCAAGGCCAAGGACGCGTATAGCAAACTTCTTGAAGGCCTGCAAGGCGATCCAATGACCATCCTCTTCGCTTCCGACAACGGCAATGCCGAGAACCTAGCCAAGCGTTTAGGAAACCGAGGTAAAGCCCGGGGACTCAAGACCATGGTCATGGCCATGGATGACTTCCCGATCGAAGACTTGCCTAATGAGCAGAATGTCATCTTGATGACTAGTGTAGCTGGTCAGGGAGAGTTTCCTCAGAATGGTCGGACTTTCTGGGAAACCGTCAAGGACTCTACGGACCTGGACCTCGCAACAGTGAACTTTGGTGTCTTTGGTCTCGGTGACAGCCATTACTGGCCCCGTAAGGAAGACAAGATCTACTACAACAAGCCTGCCAAGGATCTCCACGCTCGTCTACTTGCCCTCGGCGGTAAGCCTATGGTAGACTGTGGTCTGGGAGACGATCAAGATCCAGACGCTTATCAGACTGCATATGCTGATTGGGAGCCAAAGCTCTGGGAGAAATTCGGCGTTGCCAACGTTGAGAACCTGCCAGAGGAGCCTGCCCCGCTTACCAATGAGGACATGAAGGCCGCTTCAAACTTCCTTCGGGGTACCATTGAAGAAGGCCTAGCTGATACCAGCACCGGTGCGATATCGGCAAGCGACCAACAACTCACTAAGTTCCACGGTACATATATGCAGGATGATCGCGACCTACGTGACGAGCGCAAGGCACAAGGACTCGAGCCTGCTTACTCGTTCATGATCAGGTGCAGACTTCCCGGAGGTGTTTCTACGCCCAAGCAATGGCTACAGATGGACGAAATCAGCACGAAGCTTGGAAACGAGACAATGAAGCTCACTACCCGACAGACATTCCAGTTTCACGGCGTTGTAAAAGGCAAACTCAAGCCTGCTATGCAAGCTATCAACAAGGCCTTGATGACGACCATTGCTGCTTGCGGTGATGTCAACCGAAATGTCATGTGCAGCTCTCTCCCTACTCAGTCGAAGTATCATGGCCAGGTCCAAAATATCGCCCAGAAGATCAGTGATCACCTCCTTCCTTCCACCACTGCCTACCACGAGATTTGGTTGGAGGATGATGAGACTAAACAGAAGCGTAAAATTGCCGGCGAAGCTGTCCAAGACCACGAGCCACTTTACGGACCTCTTTACCTTCCTCGAAAGTTCAAGATTACTATTGCCATCCCTCCTCACAACGACACTGATGTCTATGCTCATGACATTGGTCTCATCGCAATCAAGGGCGAAGACGGCAACCTTGAAGGTTTCAACTTACTTGCTGGTGGTGGTATGGGCGTAACACACAACAACAAGAAAACTTACCCAAGAACCGGAACTATGTTCGGTTACGTCTCTACCGACCAAGTGCACCTTGTTTGCGAGAAGATCATGCTTGTCCAGCGTGACCATGGTGATCGCAAGAACAGGAAGCATGCACGTCTCAAGTACACCATCGATGACATGGGTGTTGACGTGTTCATCGGAAAGGTGGAGGAGCTTTGGGGTCAGAAGTTCGCTGAGCCCAAGCCCTTCAAGTTCCAAAGCAACATCGACACCTTTGGCTGGCAAAAGGACGAGACTGGCCTCAATCACTTCACTCTCTTCATTGAGAACGGTCGTATCGAGGATACTGCCGACTTCCCTATGAAGACTGGTTTGATTGAAGTAGCCAAAGCACACAAAGGCGAGTTCCGGTTGACTGGCAATCAGCACCTGATTCTCGCAAACGTTGCTGATGAGGATTTGCCTGCCATGAAGGAGTTGCTAAAGAAGTGGAAGCTCGACAACACCAATTTCTCAGGTATGAGGTTGTCTAGTTCTGCTTGTGTTGCCTTCCCGACTTGCGGTCTCGCCATGGCTGAGTCGGAACGTTACCTACCTGAACTTATCTCCAAGCTTGAGGGTACACTCGAGGAATCTGGTCTTCGCCAAGACAGCATCGTCATGCGCATGACTGGTTGCCCCAACGGTTGCGCGCGTCCATGGCTCGCTGAGGTCGCGTTCGTCGGCAAGGCTTACGGCGCATACAACATGTACCTTGGTGGTGGCTACCACGGCCAAAGGTTGAATAAGCTGTACAGGAGCTCCATCAAGGAAGAGGAGATTCTAGAGATTATGCAACCAATGATCAAGCAATACGCCAGGGAAAGGAATGAAGGGGAGCACTTCGGTGACTTTGTCATCAGGAAGGGTTATATCAATGAGACCACACATGGCACGAACTTCCACGACAACGTAAGTAACATTGGGAATACACTCAAACAAAACCAAGATTGCTAATTCATGTCGCAGACTGCGGAAGAAGAGTCGGATGCAGAGTAAATATACTATCAGCTTTTGAAGGAACGAATTCACCTAGGGTTTGAGGTTCATTATGTTGATCGTGTCTTGCATTATGGTCATATTACGGCGTTACGCAGGGCCCTCAGTGTGTGAGGAAAATCCAGTCTACATTTCATATATTTCATATTATCAAAAGGAATGATACCACACCGTTTTTTGGATAGTATTGTTTTCGCTTCCTGTGATGTGTTGTTGTCGTGGAAGGGTTGTATGACATTGCCAAATCAAATGTTTCTAATTAGCGGAGATGTAGTCACTTCTTGAGCTATTTAGAGCGTTTTTGGCCTCCCGCGAAAAATACTAATATACGCCCAAAGAAGGTTATCCGTTGTCTAGATGGCGTGGTAGGACCCAAGGTCTTATTGCGGTATGCAGGAAAATGCACGGAGAGCAAGTTTAAACTAAGCGGCGACTAAGGACTCAATCTCTCAATTATCCATTCCGACTCCTTAATCCCCTTGTCTTTCTCGTCCTCACCACCAACCTTCCGATAGACGAAGCGATCATGCAGTCTGCTCGGTCTGCCCTGCCAGAACTCGACCATTTCAGGCACAACTCTTAATCCCCCCCAAAAGTCCGGCACAGGGATTTTGTCCTTGCCTTCGAACCTCTTCTCCGCATCCTCTACTCTCTTCTCCAATTCTTCTCTCCCTCCAATCACACTACTCTGCCGACTTGCCCACGCACCAATCCTTGACCCTCGAATCCGCGTATCATAATAAACCTGCGACTCCTCGTCCGTGAGCCGCTCAACGGGCCCTTCGACACGAACCTGACGCTCAAGTTCACGCCAATAAAACGTCAGTGCGGCATAGGGATTACTCCGCACATCGCTTGCTTTGCGGCTCGTGTCCCAGTTGCTGTAGATGACGAAGCCGCGGTCGTCCAGCTCTTTCATGTAGACGACTCGGGCGGAGACGCGGCCGCTGGGCAGTTGGGCAGTGGAGAAGGTTACGGTTTCGGGTTGGTAGACGCCATTGGTTTGGGCTTCTTGAAACCACTTGTGGAATTGGTCGGTTGGGGAAGGGAGCAGGTCGGACCGGTCTAGCGCGCCTTTGTTGTACTGGGTTGCATGGCCTGGGTCTGCCGAGTTTGACGTTGGGGCGAAGATTTTCTTCGCGGATTCGCTGGCGGCGTGGAGCATGCTGGTTTGGCGGCGGTGTTGGGGTATGTGGGGGGACAGGTGGTGTGGAGATGTACTG
Source organism: Drechslera avenae (assembly GCA_034640345.1). Classification (NCBI taxonomy): domain Eukaryota; kingdom Fungi; phylum Ascomycota; class Dothideomycetes; order Pleosporales; family Pleosporaceae; genus Drechslera; species Drechslera avenae. Next base: position 234,141 of record JAXRVH010000001.1, read on the forward strand.
TTGGAAAGGAGGCTTAGTGCCCGTGTGGTGGTTCTGTGGAATTTGCTGGTGGAAGAGGGTGCTCTTGCTGCAATCATCGGTAGGCTGCGTTTGGTGGAGGATTTCTTTAATGGCAAGAGGTCTGCATGGCGTGACTTGGTGACAGGGTACTGTTCGGAATGAGTCTTCGCGATCGGAACGAAGTGGGGTGACGTAACGGGATCCTAGCGCGATTTCTATGAATCACATGACCTATTGATCATATCACGTTCCTAACGCGAGGCGATTTATTGTGCTCTGATTACAACCCCACTACATTTTGGTAATGGCGAAAGAGCTTTAGAGCGAGGATATCTGTTCAAACATGAAATACTCGCAATACTACTAGATGCAAATACCTCGATCACGTTCAGAACCAAAGGCCTAGTGATTCGAGAGTTCAGGACGGCGCTGGTGCTTTTCGATTCAACATGTAAGTTGGTATCACAGATACATTCAATCGAGATTTCGATATGTACTGTTGTCGCTGCGGGACCTTGCAGAGGCTGGAGTGCATCCGACGAGTGTTTGAAGAACATGTTCTGTAGACATTCGTCTCAAGCTTGCTCTACTTGGAGAGGCAATTCCCGCGGCAGCTGTTTGAATAGACGAAAGGATGGTCTTATCCAAAAAGCCATCGTATGAGGTACACCGTCGATCCGGCTTAAGGAGGTTAGGCCAAGTCTGTTTTCGGACGTGGACACGGCGACATCCGCTCCTCGGGCGCAACTTCTCATCGCCAACACCACAACCTTAAGCACGAACACCAAATCAACTCGGCCATAATGACAGAGACGACCTCCTATCCATACAATCTCGGCTCTTTTCATCGAAAGATCACCACATCTAGCCCGAAAGCCCAGACATGGTTTGATCGCGGCTTGGTGTGGAGCTACGCATTTCATCACGAGGAGTCTGCTCGATGCTTCGAGCGAGCTATTGACGAAGATGCAGGATGTGCCATGGCTTACTGGGGCGTACGTAAATGTAACTCTGAGTGGGTACGCGGACGCCTTGGCTGATTTCTGACTGTAGCTTGCCTTTGCGCTCGGTCCGAATTATAACAAGCCATGGGACCTATTTGACGAGCAAGAACTCAAGGCGACATTGGGAAAGATCAACGATGCGAACAGCAAGGCCAAGCATTGCGCATCCAAGGCGACGGAACTCGAGAAGGCCTTGGTCGATGCAGTACAGGTACGCGTGCCAGAAAATCTCGACGAAGCTGCATTTGTTGCGTGCAACAAGGAATATGCAGAGGCCATGAAGGATGTTTATGAGCGTTTCTCTGACGACCTGGATGTTGTATCTCTCTATGCAGACTCTCTCGTCTGCCTCTCCGCGTGGAATCTCTGGGATCTCAAGACGGGTGAACCGACTCCTGGGGCTCGTTCACTGGAGGCCAAGGCGATCCTGGAGAAAGCACTACAAGATAGTCGCTCGTACGAGCATCCGGGCATCCCACACTTGTACATACATCTTATGGAGATGTCCAAGACGCCGGAAGTAGCATTGGTCTGCGCGGATCGTCTAAGAAAACTTAGTCCAGACGCCGGTCACTTGGTTCACATGCCGTCCCATCTGGACATTCTCGTCGGTGACTACCGGCGTGCCATAGACTCTAATGCGGACGCGTGCCTTGCTGATGAGAAGTACGTAGCCGAGCATGGGTCCACGAGCTTTTACACGTTCTACATGATGCACAATTATCATTCGCTCATTTACGCTGCCATGTTCGCTGGACAGTCCAAAGTGGCACTCGATACGGTCGACCGGATGGAAGCCTCACTACCTGTATCGCTGCTACGCGTCAAAAGCCCGCCCATGGCGGATTGGCTTGAAAACTTTGCGTCGGTTCGTGTTCACGTACTGGTCCGCTTTGGGCGATGGGATGATCTTATCCGGCTCGAGATGCCACACGATAAGGAATTACATTGCGTGACAACAGCAATGATGCATTATGGGAAAGGCGTGGCATATGCAGCTACTGGGGAGATTGAGAAGGCAGAAAAGGAGCGTGCCGACCTGGGCGCTGCGGTCGAGCAGATCCCAGCATCCCGCATCTGTGGAGACTTCCCAAACCGAGCCCAGGTCGTTCTTCAGGTCGGTGTGGCAATGCTGGACGGTGAGCTCGAGTACCGCAAAGGCAACTACGAGGTGGCTTTCAAGCACCTTGAAACAGCCGTTGAGCTGGACGACAAACTTACCTACGCTGAGCCATGGCCCTGGATGCAGCCGACAAGACATGCCTATGCAGCGCTATTGATGGAACAGGGCCGAATAGAAGACGCGGGAGCGGCTTACAAAGCTGATCTGGGATTTGACGATAGTCTACCCAGGGCAAGGCAACATCCGAACAACGTTTGGGCACTGCATGGGTACCATGAGTGTCTTGTCAAGCTGGGGAGGAAGGATGAGGCAGGAATGGTTGGGCAGCAGCTGCGAATCGCGCTTGCTGTAGCGGATGTTACAGTGAAGTCAAGTTGCTACTGTCGAGGTAGTGCGAACGCGTGCTAGAATAGAATACGATGTTGTGGAGCCAGGGCCCTACATAGAGCGCGCATCATGATCGTCGCCCCATCCGTCTGATTGCTGGCCACTCAAACATGCGCCCGTCGCCGGCCAATTCCAGGTCTTGTTGAGGCCGATCGTCTTACCAGTATCATGGGTTCACTTGGCTGTGGGGGAATGATGCGTGAAGTGCACAACAAGGATGGTGGGATCGGGTCTCTCATATCTCTAACCATAGCTCCCCTTTTGCTTGGCCCCTGTGATGCTTGCCATTGGCCTTACGTACATACCGGAGTTGCATCCATGGACGACCAGCGGCGAAAAAGGGTGTGCCGTGTGACAGCGCTACTTGATCGTGCCGTCCCCAAGTCTCATTACCGGGCACTCTCACGAGTCGTGGGTCCGGTCGCCCACCATCAGACTTCATGCCTCGGCACTTGATATGCGAGTTTCACGACTCTCGGTTAGCCCTACAGTATGGTCGCCGATGCACGCGGCACCCCTGCGTCTTCCACGCTGCCTACCAAAACGGTGCTAGCGTCCTTTCGCTTACAAACTTCTGGGCGGAGATTTTGTCCCAACACAGTGTCGACGGCCATGCGACTTACAATAGCAGGCCAGTCATTCGCGATGTGAAGGTCCCCCCCCCCTGACCCATGCAAATCCTTCCCGTCTACGTGCCACGCGAGAAAGAAGCTCTGTTTTAGCCGGCCTGGATTTTTTGATCAGAATTTCCACTTCCGGTTCCGGGCCTGGGTGTGGAGCACAAGTGCGGATCTAATGGTTTAGGGTAGGGTCGTGGTGGCGCTTAGAGATTTCTGACAGATGGCTCCCACTGCTCAACGGACTGCCCTCCGTTGAGGCTCGGTCGTACAAGACGGGCTGTTTGCGGGTAGCCTAAGAGGTTGGTTGCGGGAGTTCACGAACCCGCAAGTGTGCTGCTTTATCAAAACACTATTGAGATCAGCCGTCCGCATGCTCGTCAGGCATAACGATCATAGCGACGCTCGCAACAATGCAGCCGAGAGGGGAAAACGGCTCATGAGGGAGTTCCCCAGTCCCTTTGGCAACGCTTCAGCGTTGGATCAGCATGGAGCGTGTTGCTGGACCCTATGCCATGTGCCGGCGGTGTGTCTATTCCAGTGTGCCGCAGAGCAGAAGCTATGGGCCGCTTTCCCCCCTGGACAGCCCTCCCATTGAATCGAGACTCGCTTAGCTGGAGGCCCCGTTGACTCGTTGCGGTTGACACCCAAGGCTTTGGGTACTGGGGGTATATGATTGCTTTCTTCGCCCGAGTCCTGCAGAGTACCGGGGTGAACCAGATTTCCAGCATGGCTTCAACACAGAACCGTGGACCAGAGCTCACGGCGGTACGTCTGTTTCTTTTGGTCAATTTCGCATTACCTGTTCTATTCGGAGGAGAATTGTTGCTGACCTGTGTGTAGATCTGCTCAACATTCGTCTCTCTTGCCTTTGTCACTACCGTCTTGCGGGTCTGGGTACGGACGCGCATCGTCAAGGCATTTGGATCTGATGACTACTGGATGGTAGCAGCGCTCGTTGCTCATGTCATGTTTGCAACATGCGCAATAGGTGGTGTTCACTACGGCACTGGCCGTCATATGAACACACTGTCGTATGAACAACAGTACAAAGCCATGCGAGTAGGTTTCGCAATCCAGAGTTACTTCTGATACAGTGACTAACATCATTCGTAGTACTGGTGGCTATGTTATATTGCCTACTGCTGGGCCATGATTACATCGAAGATATCCATTGGCCTCTTCCTCCTCCGCGTCACCGTCAAGCCCCTTCACAAGTGGATCATTTACGCCGCCATGGGTCTCACAGTTCTGACCGGACTTATCTTCTTCTTCGTCACACTATTCCAGTGTTCGCCGGTTAGCTTCTTCTGGAACAAACATATCGAGCACGGAACTTGTGTCAATGTCGACGTCATCATCGGCCTCACATTCCTGTACAGCGCCATCTCCGTCATTAGTGACTTTACCTTTGCCATCCTGCCATTCTTCCTCATCTGGGGCTTGAACATGTCATACAAGACAAGAATCATGTTGATTCCCATTCTGGGCATGGGTTGCATGTATGTTTGCCCCCTTGTTCCACCATATTCTTTTCTGAGGTCAACTAACGAACCTTGCACAGTGCCAGTCTAGCCGTTGTCGTCCGCATGCGCTACGTAATGGACTTTAGGAATCCGGATTTCCTCTGGGCCACCGTCGACATAGCAATCTGGTCCGACATCGAACAGGGTCTCGCCATCACTGCCGGCTCCCTCGCCACTCTGCGTCCCCTCTGGCGGCAATTCTCTGCCTCTATCGGCCTCGCCTCGTCCACGTTTGGCCCCTCTGGTGGGCCCTCGAATATGCGCTCACCGAAATGGAACGGCGACCCTACGCTCGAGCAGCCACGCAAAAAGCTCGGCATCTTCAGTTTCACACGCTCACTGCTCCAGACTGAGAACAAGCCTGCTACCAAGGATCTCGACGATGACTATGGAATGGGTAATCTGCAGCCCATGCGTCTGCGAGACGATCTCTCGGCGGAGAATGAAAAGAACGACCAGGTGTTTAATACGTGGAGGATAAAAGGGGGCAGCAACGTGTCGGATGAGGAATGCCGTGTAGGTGCCATCACGATGGAGACGCACATTAACCAGAGAAACGAGAGGCGGCTACGATGACAGAGCGTTTGGCGAGGCCGGGAAGAAGAGAAAGAAAAACGGCTCATGGATAGGGTTGATGGGTTCACATGAGAGTACAGTTTGTAATTAGATATAACCCCTTCTCATGATACCACCGCTTATGGATGCGGTCTAATGAACAAAAAGATAAGCGAATAAACAAATGAACATGTTAAACTCGTCATCATGGTCTTCTTCTGCTCTTGGTTTTGCTCTGCTACGACAGAAATACAGACCTAGAACCGTTTCCACAAAATTCAGGCGACCGACAACAAACAATGGTGCTTAAAAAGAAAAATGGGGACCTCTATGGTCCTGAATCATGGGGGAGGTTTTTTCTTTCTTTGGATAGCTTACATACAGGGCATGCATCCGTCACCCGTCACCCGCCACCCGTTGTGACTACTGCTGCTACCACTACCCGAATCATTCCCGAACCCACCTTCCGACTCCCCACCCGACCGACCTACTAACCCGAAACCAACGATTAATCATCAACGATTGATTTAATCACGCATCCAGCGTCTCCACAAAAGCCGCAATGGCCGAGTAGCGTTGCCGGCCAAAGAAAGAGATGGAGAGAAAAAAACGCTTGTCTACCCGCCGTACTTTATGGGCCATCACCCAACGTTCCCCGTCCTGCTACGTAAGAAGTCCTCGATTTGCTCTTTCGACGGCTCAGACGCATTGACCTCTTCCTTATGTAGCGTTGACCCAGTAGTACTCTGAACTGCCGAAATCTCCGGGTTTCGCTCATGTGACTGGTTTATTTCCGGATTTTGCTGGACTGGTCCGACTGGTGCATGTCCGTTGACACTATTACTACCTGCCGTGTCCGCGGCCCCACGAAGCTGTGGATGCGCATTTTGCTCTCTCCTGTCATTTTGCGAGCCCCCCTGAGAGCTTTCCGTCTTTTGGTTTGCAGGCGTGAGGCCGGCGTGGAAAGGCCGCGTCTTGTGTTCGGCAGCGTCCCGGTCCACCTTCCATATGCCGCCCTCTGGATCAACGGTGTATCCAGCGGGGTCGTGTTGGGCTAGTTTGTCAAAGGTGGGATCCTGGTTGACTCTGGTGAAAAAGGTGGGTTTAAATGTTGCTCCGCGGGCTTCTTCGTCCTTGCGCATTTGTCGTTGTCCGTTTTCAACCGTGTTTTTGGCCGTCGTTACGCCCTTCATGTCGCTGCTGCGTAACGCGGAGATGACGCCATCCCACGCTTTTCTGCTCTCCCAGGGATCTTGTTCAGAGAGAGGGGCCACAGTCATACGTTGTTGTTTGATGTTCCGGACGTCAAAGGTTTCAATATCCATGCCGCTGCGTGCGTCCTTGATCGTGAATGTGCTGTTCCACACTCCCTCAATCGTGTAAATCGTATCATCCGGACGATCAGCGTGGAAGAAACGTGCTTCAAACCCATTTTTATGGCCGGAGCCGAAGAGAGATTTCCCCTCAAATTTGATGTGCGATATGTATCCATTGGATGAGATGAGCGAGTACTCCCCGTCCAATTCTGGATGCGGTGTGCCTCCCAAAAGACCCTTGACTTTGATATTTGGCAAGGGAAGCAAGTAGTCCTCGTTGTACTTGTCAACATGTACAATTGCGTAACCCTTTTGCTTGATGTACACGCTTCCCGAAAAGGTGATTTCTTGTTGCGTAAACCCCTCTGCTCGGATACCCATCTTGTTATTCCACAGATAGCATGCCGTGACTGGTGGATGATGACCGACTTGTTCAGAAACCAATCTCGTCTCTCCCAGCTCCTCAGTATTCCAGCTTCCAAGGAACAGTTCGCCAAGGAAAGCGTTCAACGGCTTCTTGACACCATCAGCTTCATCACGACCCGCGTATTGCTGGCCACGTAATGAACCCAAGAAGTTTTTCAACACGAGCAGCGCTCGCTTCTCGGGGTCCTCTTCTGATGCTGGGGAAGCCCATAGATACGGATGGTCAGCCCAGTATTGTGGTATCTCCACAGTCGAGTTTTCGGCTAGTACGAACGGTGGTGCTGTGATGTTTGAAAGATCTCCCGAGATGGTTGCTATAGAGCCGAGAAACTCTTTGAGTCCGGATCGGTGGGAGGTAATATCATCAGACATGATATTTGATCAAAGGTACTATTAGAATACATTTTGATTGTGCACGGTGGCGTAGTTAAGAAGTTTGTTTGTTTCTTGAGGTAGCGCCAAGTCATGACGTCGGTGTTGCTCGCCTTGCAAATGCGGCGCTAGATTTTAGGCAATGCACATAAGACTGTGAGGCTCAATCGCACTTTCAGCCATTTACAGTCAGTGTAGTCGTACTCCCGCCGCTTAGCCGATATTTCACGCACGTGTCATTGTTCGGGCTCTTGAGTGAATTTAAGACACAAAGTCTGGCAATTGTACAGGCAAAACCAGACAACATGTCGAAAACATCGATTTGCGTTCCTAGCACGCGTCCATCTGAAAGTAACAGGCAAACAACCCTCAATTTGAACTCCCGTTCAGGGCATAGGATAACTTGCCGCAAAAGCCTCCCTAATCTTCTTCTCATCCCATCCCACTGTAAGCCCCAACTGCAACAACACCCTCGCCTTCTGTGGATTATAAAACCCACTCGAGATGGTATAATCATCTGAATCCGGCACCATACCGTCTGCACTGCGGTGACTAGCTACGATCGGGATACCCGTCGCATTATGCAATGCTTCGGCAGCCAGACTCGCTTTACTGGATACACCTCCTGCACCCACACCTGCATAGACGATACCTTGAGCACCGGCTTCGTAGGCAGCCTGGAAGAGCTCGGGCTCCATGTCCTGGTGTGCATACAGAATAGAGACGGATGCTAGGTCTGTAACGTTGGATACGTCGAAGACTGTGCGGCCTACGGGCTCGGAGGGGACGAAGAAGAAGAAAGGGACTTGGTTGATGAAAACACCTAGTTGGCCGGCTTCAGTCGAGAAGAATGTGTCAAGCGTGTTGGCGTTGTTTTTGGTGGTGTAGAACGCGGAGCCGATGCGGTCATTTAGTACGATCTGGAAGAGGTGCCAGGTTAGTGCATGCTTTGAGGTACGAATCTTGCGTTGCATTCTTACCATAGTGCCCCGATTTCGTCCTGCGGGCGATCCAGCAAGCGTAACAGCCTGATATAAGTTCAAGGGGCCGTCTGCCGAGAGTGCCGTAGCTGGTCTCATAGCTCCAACAATAATGACTGGCTTAGTCGAGTTGACAGTGCTCTCGAGAAAAAACGCCGTCTCCTCCAATGTATCCGTACCATGGGTGACAACTACACCCGAAATCTCGTCTTTTGCCAACTCTTTATTGATCATATGGGCCAGACTCAAACTAACAGTCTCATTGACGTCGCCAGAAGCGACATTGGAGATCTGATACCCAGCAATATTCGATATGTTCAATAGCTCAGGAACGGCATCGACTAGTTGCTGGACTCCAAGGCCGATGGAGTAGCCAGTAGTTTGGGTATTAGTACTGCCCTGTGATGCGATTGTGCCTCCAGTCGCGAATATTGTGACATTGGGGAGCGATGCATTGATGGGAGTTTGGATATCTTGGCGTACAAATAGCCGGTGAAGGTTCGATCGACTGAGGTCAATCGGTGAGGCCACAGCCAGGGATGTGAAGAAAGCCAGAAGTTGAGCAGAAACCTTCATCTTGGCGTTTGGGAAGCACCAGTTGGCGATTTTTTAATCGTCTTGTCCCTCATGGCAAAGCAGCTTCTTATACTCTTCCGCCATTCCCGGTAGAGTACCGATGTGTAAATTCCAGCCTCGGCCGTGGTATGCCTATCTCCACGGCTGCTTATCAACCTTGGAACCAAGTTGAAGCTAAGTTAAGCGAACTGTCGTCATGCCGTCTTAGTAATCCTCCAAGTAGTTGGAAACGAACAGTTCACGAGTAACAACAACGTGAGAAGTGCTTGGCTGTGCCGTCTCGCGAGATCGGTCCGCTTATCGCTCTACTTATCAGTGGGGCTTACGGGCGATAACCCACACGTTCTCGAGCCGCTAGAAGACATATGGAAAGAGTGCCAAGCCTATGTTAGCAAAGCCCAATGACTGAGAATTCTGATAGATAGCCGTTGGCAGTCTGCTTACGTTTTAGTCATGAGTGCATGTTGCTCCTGGTAGTCGCTATCTGATGTCCACTTACTTCTGTCTTTTCCAAACAGGAAGACTAATTCAACCATACATAGAAATATGTGATGATCTGTGCTAGTACTACAAACAGAGTGTTCTTCACTTTGCAGTGCAACCATGTTCACGAATCACACTCTCCCATGTTTTCGCTCATATAACCCACAAATTATCGAGTGACTACCTTTGTGATGGCCTATTTCAGCCATCAGAGCACCCCCCACGGCCCTATCACATTGCCGTGCCGATACTGTCAAGTCTCAACTATGATACTGACAAAATAAGGATATATTGTTGCGAACAGTCCAAAGGTAGAAGTACTGGAAGCGCATGACGTAGCAGCCATTACGATAACAACCAGAAGTGCAATATCAGCGACAAATATCCAAAAGGTGCGTAGTGGTAGAGTGGTAGGCACCGAACGATGCGTGGGCGCATTCGAGGTATAAGCGGAGCCAGGGCGAATGAAGCGAGTAAGGCGTTGCGATGTGGCTGCATATACGCTAGATATGGTATCAACTCAACAGTCTGGCGTAAACCACGTCCTGAAGCACCCTAAAATGCCTCCATACATCCTTATCTCGACATTCTCAGTATACCGTGGCTTCAACCTCCGTCACTCCTCTCTAGAAAGCCCGGATCCCTCTCAATCTTGCCTTCAAACTTTGTCCACCATGCCTGGAACGCCTTCAACGGCACTGTATCTCCCGTGCCCCAGCTTGTCAAAAAGTCGTAACAGTTCTTGATTATCCTCTGGGCCAATACCTTTGTCTCCACACTCCTTTGCCCTCTCAGCACTACCTCGTTCCCTTGGCCCATACTCTGGGTGGTCGAGGCTGCAGCATCTTGAGCCTTGTTCTGTGCAAGGGCAGCAGCGACTTGCTGAGCAGGTTCGACGCTAATACCAAGGGCTAGCGGCGCTGCGCTACCATTTGGTGCGTCCATGGACACGCCTTCGTCGACCATGGCATTGTCATCCCCGAGGCCACCGCCTGCCGGCCCACCGGCTTTTGCGTTGACTTTAAATATTGCGCTGGGCTTTTCGTTTGCAATCGCCCCCAGGAGCTTAAAGTCGCTCGTGCCTGGTAATTGCGCGTATACGGCGGCAGCGGTGCCGTCTGGAAGCGTAACTCCAGGGAGGAGGAAGACGACAATGTGCGAGAAAGAAGGTTCCGACGGGATCTGGAATGCGAACTGCGTCTGCGATATTACGGAAGAAGGCTCCGTGACGACTGGCCGTCCAGAAATTATTACGCCGACAGAAGACATGGTAGAATCGAAATTTGCATTCTATGCGAAGGAGATCGCTTGGGACTGCAGTAAGGCTGCGAGCCGGGCATATGCGCGTTCGTTCATGCAAGAGTCATGCCCAGATGTCTTCGCACGAAGTTTCGAGATATTTCGCGTCGGCTCCGCGTCATTGCGGGTCCAAGCTTCACCTCTAATGCTATACCGTTTATAGCCTGCCAGTCTTACACTTGAGAACATCATGATGCTTGCACGTGCTTGCTGAGCCACCATCTATTCTTGGAGACAAAGTGCACATCCCCGAACTCAAACTTCCTCACATCCTGAATCCATGTGCCGCGCTGACCCACTCCTGGTCTAGCAACTTGCTGGCCCTCTTTATGATCCTGCTTCCGCCCATAAGAGCCTGAAAGCAATGTATCCTCTCTTCTTCGCTCATCATCAAGAAGCGAGAAAGTCCGGTTACTGACACGCCGTTGGAGAGGTGAGGCAATTTGAGCGATGCCACGATTGCTTGGGCGGCAAAGGGATTCAGTCCAATCCGGCGCAGAAAGCATTCCCACTACTTCATGTTAAATGGTATTTTAAGATGAGCGGGATTGCCGTTATGCTTACACTTGTCTCTTGCGCCACAGGCTTTATATCGCCAATGTCCACCGAGCCGTATGGCAATCCATACTTGGCCATCTCCACCACTATCGAGTTCGCGAGAGCTTTCTCACCTCCACGTACATACTGAACAACTACATTGCCCTCAAGTTGAATAGCAAAGGCCTCAAGATCTTTCAACGCATCTTGATCGCGTGCATCATCGGGTCGGCTCGAGCCTAGCGCTTCCATCTCACAGCTGAGTCCTTCGCTGACCACAACTACTAATCTCTCATACCTTGACTGGAGGTCGAGTACACATTCTTTCACTCGTGATCGATCTGGCTGGCCAGGCAGAGCTCGTTGTTTAATTTTCTGCAACGTAGTGAATATCAGGCCGGTGGATGGCGAAAGGATCATCTCGGCTTCCTTAGCTGGTGAGTGGGGTAGTGTATAGTCCCGGTAAACCATTTCAGCCATCAGATAAAGTTTTTCAATTCTTTTTAGCAATCCTCTCTGCTTTAAAAAGATTGAAGAAATTACGAATGAGCAAGGCGCCAGATTACTTGGGATGACGGGGAGTATGCGCGGGGTCTCTTTGCATGTTTCCCCTTGTGCTTTACATGTCTCTTGTGGTTGAGTTGTTGATTGCTGAGCCTGAAACGCTGTTTGGGTTGAAGGCCCTCTTAACTGCAGGGCCAAGGTTGGAGTCTTTGACTGCGGATAGTTTTCAGATAGAGGCGCTTTACTCATTTCAGTGCAAGCAGACTTTATGGGTTTTCCACGTGTTTCCATGAACTTTTGAAGCGCTGTGGTAGCTGAAAAGCCCCCGAACATGAGCCCACTATTTGTATCTTCGGGTCGTTGCAGGCTCTTTCGACAATCAGGCCGTCCACGACTGTGTTCCGTTGATTTGGTTCGCGAGCTCGGTAGACGGTGTTGGTTCGGCATGGTTTCACCCTTCAAATAGCTTTCTTGAGCTTCTTTAAAGTCTCTAGCATCTTTCTGCACAGTGTGCTGCGAGATCTTCTGTCTGTGGTGTTGTTCTACGGCTTCCTCCACAATCTCTAATTTTCGCTTACGAAGCAAAGATCCCATGTCGCGCTTTTCTTCATATTTACTTGGTTCCAGAGCTTCCTCTTCCTCGTCTTCATCGAGAATCCGCAAACCTTCGCGTTTCCACACTTGTGCTGCGCTAGTTGCAATGCTTCCTATTGTTGTCTCCGTAATGATCCTGTTCATCTCAGACTCACCGTGAAGCTTCTCTTTCAAACTTGGTGCCGAGACCTGAATCGTCAGAAAGCCCCATGGTAGTTCTCTCTCAGATACTGATAGACTATGCCATGAGCTTATGGACTTGAGATCCTCACGTTTGATTCTTGAAAGAAACTTTGTTTGCGCTTGCAACCCTGTGTATTTAGGTCGATACTTGCCACCCTTTCCTTGACTATACTCATTCCAGGGTGTCACAGGTAATGAGAAGTCGACATCGGGCACATCGACCCGCGCAGTTGTGTCGGCTCCAGATAGTTGCTCATTCTCAATCATCTTCTTCGCTTCTTTAGCCAGTGGCTCCAATTCCCGAAAGAATTCGTCGAAGTCGACGCTAGAAACCTCTTCCATGTCGTCATCATAATCGTTATCAATATTTTCTTTTCCCCATGGTTGGTTCGGAATATGTTCTTGCAGCGTTTCTGCAAAAGACACAGACTTGAGCTTCTTCATCGGAGAAGTGGAAAACATGGGTGGCGTTAGTGGACCCTCGATTTTCAAATCCTCAGCTCTTCGGTTCAATACGGATAATGAGCGCGTTTCGAAACGTGGACTGACTTGTGGCGTGCGAGTGATATCCAGTAGCATTAAGTCGCTACTATCTGAGTCCTGGCGCACAAAAGAGTCCGCCATCAATATCTGGTTTTGCAAGATCCGAGCTTCTGCATAAACAGAATCGCTGCTCTCAGAAATTAGGGGTAGACAATGATCAGGTGATGATGGAACGTAGGGGGTGAGTATCGGAGACTGTGGGAGTAGTGGTGGTGTGAGAGATTGAGTAGTCTTTTTCTGCATGGTTTAGCCCAATGGTCGTAAGAGAAACAACCTCACATACCGGCTTGTTTTCCAGTGTTTGTTTTAAGATGCTCTCATTATTCTCTTGAACCCATAAATCCTTCAACGTATTCTGCAAATAGACAAGTGCATTCTTCGAGACAGAGAGCTTCTCAGCCTTGAAATTTGTATCGCATCGTGCAGGATAGTCAAGATAAGTCGTTGGCCATTCAAAGCCTTCATCGTTCTGCTCATCGATAGCTTCTGACGGTATCTGCAGCTTTCTGAAGTCAGGTAATGTTGTGCTGCCAAAGCTCAATGAATCGAGCTCGTAGTCCGAGGTAAGGACTGGAAGTTCCAATTTCAAATTGAGCATCCACCTCCGCCTATCTGTCGCGAGCGCATCGAGTACAGGCGCCTCTTGGAGTAAATACGTCGACTTTAGGAAGAGAGCAGCATCTCTGTTTATCGTGAGCCGCTCTTTGGTGAGTGCCTGAGTAGCACTCGTGACGACAGCATCGGAGGTGTCGTAGAGATCTCGATCAATCCCATCTATCCCTGGTGCCTCCAAATGAACAAATTGCAAGCGCTCGGTTGTGTAGTCTACACATATGCCTTGTGATCGCGCGTATTCGATGATGCTAGGCTCTGTATCCGCCTGCGAAGTGAGCTCTAGATCAAGCTCCAACTCAATAGTTGCCATAAGTGGGTTACTGTTCAGTAAACGGCTGTAACGAGATAGTGACAATGAAGTTCTGCTAGGCAGCTCGATGGAGATCAGACTCAAGTCTGGGGTGCGCCTTCCACTTACTTGTTCCATCCAACTGGCGCTTCCACGTGTTTATGATCACATTACATGTCCAGATATCACATTTAGAAGATTTGCATGGGAAAATGTTCGGGGCGCAGCGCGCAAATTGTTCTTTATATTAGATTGAGGCTATGCAGTATAGCTAAGTTTTTTTCGGCCGTATGTACTTAAGTGAATGTGCAAAGGATATCGAATTATGTACAAGTCAGTAGGTTTTACATCCCCCTACTGAATGCATGCAATCATAACGTGGGTATGGACTTATTTGGGTGCAGGCTTCTGGCCGAGACCGAGTGACTGGTTGCCACCGTTGAAAGCAACAAGCTGTGACCTGAACATAACGTCACCGTAGATCTGGAGATTGCCACCCTGGTTTCCCTGTACACCACCGAAACAGGTCGTGTTTGCGGCATCGACAGTTGCAAAGGTAATCTGGCTACCCGGAATCTTGGCCATGTACGAGTCACCGATGGCGACACTCATATCGGGTAGTTTGGCGTTGCAAGGGTAGATGAAACCACCGACCTGAGCGTTGAGCTGAGCACCCTTGACTTGCGAGTAGTACGCCTCGGCAACCTGCTGGTCAACGAGGAGAAGCGATGTACCGGTGTCGGCAATGGCATCAGAGCCCTGAGGGTTTTCGAAAAGCTGGTCGCCGACAGCAAACTTGGTAGAGCCAAACTGCCAGAAACCAGTGTCGGCCTTTACGGGCACCCATGCCATCTCGCCCACGAACTTTGTGGAATCAATCTTGCCGAACGCATACGTGCCACTACCATCTGGGTTGAGATCGGCAGTGAAGACAGGCATGTCCAGGTTAGGCATGACGTTGTCGAAGAAGGTCTTTGCGGGTGTCTTCTTGGTGCCGTCATTGACAGTGTTGAGCTTTGAGAATGCAAGGCCGACGAGACCGTCAGTGTTGGTGTCCTGAACAAAGGACTGGGAAACTGCGTTGGCAAGCTCGACAGTTTGTCCTTCGACCTTGACGCCTCCAATGGTGACGGTATCAGTGCCGACGGTACCGGCAGCACCGGAACCATCTCCGTAGCTGATCTTCCACGCCGCGCCATCAGTCTTCTTGAAAGTGGTAGACTTTGACGCATCAAAGGCTGCGTGTTGGCCAATGAGCTTAGGGTCAAGGTCAGTGCTGAACATCCAACTAGACAAAGAGGTTAGTTAAGCATAGTTTAGGCGGGGAGGTAGAGCTTACAGATCGGAAGAGCCAGAGTCGAAGTCCAAGTTGAGCATCTGACCGCCTACATCGACAGGGGAAAGAAACAGGGCAGCGTTGTTTGCGGGGTTGGCGGCAACACTTCCGGAGGTCTTGTTGCCACCGGTGGTAGCGGCGGCTGTGGGCGCTGTCGTGTTTCTGCTTTGCTTGTTGAACGAGATGAAGCCCTCCTTGACCATGAAGTCTTCCTTGACCTTGAAGTTGTACTTTCTGAACACTTGCCTCATGGCAACCATGCCATTGGGTCCAGTGGGATGGGCCCTGTTCACCTGTCTGGGAATCTCGAATGAGCGTTTTTGAAGGCCCCTCCTGAGTGTTGGGGCTGGAACAGCTAGCACAACGGCTGCCAAAAGGGCGACAAAGAGGAGGAGGTTGAATGAAGGCATGTTGATTTAATGCTGACCGGCAGCCGGACGGAAAAGACCTGTCGTTTGGAAGTGAAGGGAAAAGATGGAATGAGAGAAAGGAAGAAAGGAAGAAAGGAAGAAAGACACGAAACGAAATACAGCCTTGAAAGAAACAGAACACAGGCTCGGCCTAATGGATGTGGTGATGAAGGAGGGCGCGAAGAGGTTGCTTTTAAAGAAGGAAAGCCCTTGGAACCACAGCCGCGCAGTAAGTAAAACTTGAGGAAATATGAAACCCGTGCCCTATGCTCCTATCCGATGCCGACGCATGATAGAGGATATGAGAGCGCTAAGCGACACTCAAGGACAGAGTGGTATCCACCCAGTTGTATGACGAAACGCTACGCGTACTGCATTGACAGTCGTCCATGGTGGGTATCAAGTTTTAGTTTCCGTCAAGTTCCCAGGCGGAAAGTCTAGAAGGACTTGTAGTTGGCTAACGGATATTCGAAACGAGGCTTCTAGGTCCACGACGCTCCGTGTGATTGGTTTAAGCCACCTCCAGCCTCATCGCAGAGATATCGGGAGGGCGATGGTGTATGTTACGCGTCCTGGCAGATCAGTCAAAAAATTGTGGAGGTTGCTAGCAATAAGCATGGCTCTCACGCTACAGTTGCGTTTCAACACTGTGGCACATTGGGCGGCAAAGTTGCGCAAGACAGCTCGTGGATAGTATTGTTGGGTTGTGTCAATAGCTGCTGGCAAGGCGGTTCTGTCAGCAAGTTCCCGCCCAGATGCGCGTATTAGCATCGTCTATACAGCTCATGCCGAACTCTGCACAGCCGCTCGAAGGGGATGAGGCGCAGTTATGCCGTCGGGGACATGAGCGGTCGACGACGGGCGAGGAGCTGGTGGGGACTAGGCGGCGAAGTGTTTTAGGATGCCAAGGCCAGACAAGCTTGAAACAGTGGACCCGCCAACCCGCAACTCGAAAAGAAGCAGCCTGCACGACAGTGGCCACGCGTAGTTCCAATGTCAGTGGCGGTGTTTCCCCAGGGCCAACCAACCTGATGTGTGTTTCTCAAACATGCTTCACCGGCATACACATGCTTCATCGCGGTTTGGTGCCCGCCTGGCGAACAAAACAGTCTGGGGCACCCGACGCCTTTGAACCTGTTGGTGGAACTCGACGAACCCATCTCCGGCAGTACTCAAACCGCGGCTCATAGCTCCGCGCAGAGAGCTGTGCTGTAGCCGCAAATTTCGCATGTGGAGACGCTAGGTTGTACGAGTTACACAGTAGGTAGGGGGCAAGCATTCAGCTTCGCCAGCTGGAGGGTTTGCATGAAGCTCCAACCGGCAAACGGTCTACATTCGGAAAGACGTAGGTATCTTGACCATTGAGAAAAGAAATCCAAAGGAACGTGAACGATCAAGCTCGGGAGGCGGCAGGTACCATGCTTTGGTAATAGAGAGGAGCCGCAAGTGTACCGTACAGGCCTGTGCGAAAAGGGCAGTTGACTATGAACAGGAGCTTATTTTGCATGGAATCAATGCATATATTCGAATCCTAAGTGACAGCGCTTTTCGGTTCTATCATAACGTGATGCTCCTCCTTCGGCATCTCTCATCCCAGCCACTCTTATGAAAGCGACAGTAGTGAATGGCCGCCAATACTTATTTCTCCTTGCTCATTCATCTGCTCTCGAATCTCGACATTCCATCATGCTGGGCCGCTTCATCGTACACGTCTAAGCCAGGCAAAGACCATGTGGGGTATTGATGCTGCACATTCGAGTGCGCTGACGTCCCCTCCACTCGGACTGGGCATCGTGCTCCTGATATCGGCCTACCGCACGGCGTAATGGGCAGTTTACGATGACTCGGCATGTCTTAAGCACTAGCTCTCAGATCCGTTCATCCAAGAAGTTCCACGTCCAGACCGATGGCCCTCATGAAAAGATTCACGTTCGATGTTCGAGCACTTGCCATGTCAGCTGGCAATGCCTTGCTGACAGCCACCGTCTCCATGACACGATCCTTGACGCCAAGCACAAGCCTCTGCTGCTGCTCGGGACTAGCTCCCACACCCATCGCAGCCAGGAACTGCCAGATGTACATGTCGTCGGTATCATTGATGCTTCCAGGGAACAAGTAGGGAAGAACAGGCTCGATGACGTCAAACAGACGGTTATAGAGGGCAGTCCATTGCTGCCAGTCGGTAACCATCTCGGGAGCTGATTGCTTTAGGAGTTCGGCGCGAGAAATCAGGAAGGTAAGTAGCGTCAGGCCAATCTTGCTTCTAGCAACGACATGGAGGTTGGTACGATCCAAGACAAGACCAAGAAGGCCGATGACAATGTTCAGCGGCGCATCTGAAATGTGCGCATGGATGGGTGACATGACAGTTTGAGAGAAGAGGTCGACTTCTTCTCGGATGGCTGCACTCAAAGGCTCATCAGGCGTAGCGATGGCATGGCCAACTACCGAGAGAGCATCAAGGTGAACCACAATCATAGTCACAACCGTGATACGTTCCTGCTCGTTAATGTGGCGGAAGAGGCGCGGAATGACTTTTTTGCCCTTGGCATGTGAGAGGATAGAGATGAAGGGGTGCGGTGCGCTGGTGAAATTAGCAAAAGCCGGTCCCTCGATGTTTGGAGCATACCTGGGGTTGATGGGCTCCATGATCTTAGTGTTCAACCAGAGTTGTTCGTGGAGGGCATCGATCTTTGATCGCCATTCCATATGTGCCTGGATTGCTTCAGGGGAGCTTCCTTCTTGAATCGGTGGTGGCATGGCCCGCTCATGGTCTTCCATCTGCATGAGGCTTCTGTACACAGCCTCGATATTGCGAAGAGCTTCTTTGCGATCAGCAATAGAAGACTTGTGAGATTTCGGAAGCTTGTCGTTAGTCTCGGGGCGCTTGAGGTTGAGCAGCGGTCGCGGGGTCTTTGAGTTGCTAAAGGCAATCTTTCCAAGGCTGCCTTCGACAACAAGCTGCCTGGCCTTTGGCCTTGCTTTGGCGGCTTCAACGGCTCGCTGAATCTGCTGTTCCATGCGCTGCATGTGGTTATCACCTCCTCGACCTTGTCTGCGAGCGCCAAACCTGTTGTTGGTCTGGAACAGGTAAGTCTGGGCAAACTGACTAGCTGGCTGTTGTGGATTGTGGCGTGGAGCACCGCGAATCTGGCTAAACACCTGATAGTAAAAGTCTTCGGCAATAGCCGCTTCAGGCCCCCTCTCCTCCAAGTTGCCAGTCGCAGTCATAAGCTGCTGCAACTGGATCCGAGTGATGAAGTTCTTGTCTTGGGGCGTCATGAGGCCGTTGTCCTTGGCTAAGAGAGCAATCTTATGGTTCCGCTTAGCTCGCTTAGCGTCTTCTTCGAGGAAGGCCGCACGCTCTGCCTCGGATAGTTGGAGAAGTTGCTCTGGGTGAGTGATGACCATGCCGGGAAACGAAGGACCCCTGTTGTGCGTTGCAGGCTGGCCGCGACCAGCTTGAGGGCCAGTCTGAACCATGGGCTGACCTTGACCAGATAGACGGTTCGGGTTCTGCAAAATGTGTCGAGGTTGTGCAGGCGAGCCTTGGGCTTGAGCTTGGGGCAGGCCCTGTCGCTGTTGCTGGACAGCATGCTCGTTCGACTGGGGCCTTTGTCG
The DNA here is from genome assembly GCA_034640345.1 of Drechslera avenae. NCBI lineage: Eukaryota > Fungi > Ascomycota > Dothideomycetes > Pleosporales > Pleosporaceae > Drechslera > Drechslera avenae. The sequence goes on from JAXRVH010000001.1 coordinate 253,437, forward strand.
CTGGAGGATCGTAGGCTGCTGGGGTGGTTGAGACCGGACGGGTTGATCTGGTAGTTCAGCTCGAACCTGCGGTGACTGCTGCTGTTGCTGGGGCCTTTGTAGAATCTGCGGTGCAAATTGGCCAGACATGGGACCGCCAGGCATGCCGGGATATTGCTGCTGTCCGTGGGGGAATTGCTGATGCTGCTGGTATTGCTGTTGAGGATGACCGGGGAAGGCCTGTGGGACTTGCTGGACCGGAGGGGTAGCTCTGGGGTCGGTGCCGATAGACTGCGCGCGCATCATGGCCTCGACCTCCTCCATGCTCATAACCTTCCTCGATGGAGGTGCTTGAGTAGCTGGGGCAGGCTGCGGCGAGGGTTGCTGCTGCTGCTGCTGCGAAGCTGACGCCTTGGGCTTTAGGCCCCAAATGTCGGCACGAGCCTCCAGCTGAGGGATGTACTCGGGGTCCTTGTAGCTCTCGTAGCCAGTTCGGTTAGGCTTGGACGCCTGCGGGACCGGCGGTCTCTGCTGGTATTGCTGTTGGTATTGCTGCTGGTATTGCTGCTGGTATTGCTGCTGGTGCGCTTGCTGTTGCTGCTGTTGTTGTTGGTGCTGCTGCTGCTGCTGCTGCTGACGAGGGATTTGGTTTCGAGCCTGGTAGAGCATCTGTTCCTCTTGCAGTGTGCTCGAAACCATGGACGTCTGCCCGGCAAAGTCAAAGTGCTTGCCCACAGACTGCTGCGTCGCAGGGCCACCTCCGAAGGTGTCGTCATTAAGATCATCGGCCTCATCGTCGAGCTGGTCGCCGAGGCCATCGTAGGTTTCTTCGAAATCAATACTGTGTGTCGAGGTCAGTTGAAGGCGTGGAAACCATGGAGCGCAACATACACGTCGCCCTCGACTGCCCCGCCGCCGAGCGCGGCGAAAGCATCGTGCTGGCCAAAGCCGGGGGCATTGGAGGCATGCCCGCGGTCTCGCGGCAGGCTGGCGTCAAAGCCAAAGAAGGACATGGTGGACGGTGCCCGGAGCGGTTGGATGCGTGGATACGCTTATAGCGCGGTGGTGATGATATTTAATGCGGGCGGTGCTGTTGGGTGCCGGGTAAAGGTAGATTGGCCAGGCGGCGGTTACATGGGCGCAGCAAACGACTGTCACTATTTAGAGACACAATTGCGACGACACGTAGGCGGCGTCGATGGCGGGCGAGGTGATAATGGCCGTTGTTGTTGTCGACATCGTCGTCGTGGGGTGCTTTGGCTTGATTGACGGCCAAATGGCGGCAAGTCCCGCATTCGCCCAAATTGTACAGTAATACGAGCGCGCCCTGGGAACCGCATTGGCTTCCGGGGCATAATCAGCCACACTGGCGAATGCTACCAACGAACGTCTCCTTTTCACCTGCTTTCTCACACCCTTTTCTTCTGGTCAGCCCACCCCTTCTCAACCCTCAACACCGTCTTTTGTTCTCTTCTCTTCTCTCCTCGCCCTCCTTGCTCATGCGCATGCTTTGCGCTTGGCATCCGCTCATTCCTGCTTAGTAGTCTTCGACTAGACATACGCCCTTAGTAGCCGGCACCGACGTTTCAAACTCTCTACTCGGCCTCCCCCACACTTGACTTGTCGCCTGCCGCAATCGTACGCAGGCAAACACCAAAAGCGGAAGACGGCGACGTCTCACAGAAACCTCGCAACACCCGCCAGACCGTCATAGGGCCCAATCCACTATGGCTGGTAGTCAACGCTACCTCCGCTATATCGTCTTTGCGGTAGTGGTACAGTAGTCCCCGTGCAACACCTACAAACACGCCCATTGACCCTATACAGGCCATCTCCCTCCTCTACTTCATCGGTTCCTCGTCGACGGTGCCTTCCCCGAGCTGGCCCGTCTACCAGGACTCCAAAACTCCAGCCACCGGAAATGCGGCTGTCGTAAATGACGAGGTAAAGGCGCCCGTTCAAGCGCCGCCCAAGACCACACCCAACCAGCACTCGCTCCCCCCGCCGACCGCTGATGGAGACCGTATGAACGCTACCTTCGTAACGCTTGCTCGCAACTCGGACGTATGGGACATCGCCAAGTCGATCCGCCAAGTCGAAGACCGCTTCAACCGCAAGTTCAACTACGACTGGGTCTTCCTCAACGACGACGATTTCGACGATCAGTTCAAGAAGATCACAACTGCGCTCGTGTCTGGCAAGACAAAGTACGGCAAGATCCCCAAGGAGCACTGGTCCTTTCCCGAGTGGATTGACCAGCAAAAGGCTGCTGAGGTTCGTGAGCAAATGAAGGAGAAGAAGATCATCTACGGTGACTCCATCAGCTATAGGCACATGTGCCGCTACGAATCCGGCTTCTTCTTCCGTCACCCATTGATGCTCGATTACGAGTGGTACTGGCGTGTCGAGCCCAGCGTCGAGCTGTACTGTGATATCAACTATGACACCTTCAAGTTCATGGCCGACAACAAGAAAAAGTACAGTTTCACCCTCAGCTTGTACGAGTACATTGAGACGATCCCCACCCTTTGGGACGCGGCCAAGAACTTCACAAAGCACTTCCCCCAACACATCGCCAAGGACAACGGGATGAAGTTCCTCAGTGATGATGGCGGTGAGACATACAACAAATGCCATTTCTGGTCCAACTTCGAGATTGGTAACCTAAATTGGCTACGCTCTGACGCATACATCGACTTCTTTACTTCTCTCGATCACGCCGGTGGTTTCTTCTACGAGCGGTGGGGCGATGCTCCTGTTCATTCCATTGCAGCCGGCTTGATGCTCCAAAAGGATGAAATCCACTTCTTCAACGACATCGCCTATTACCACGTTCCGTTTACACATTGCCCCACCGGCGAACAATATCGCTTGGACCACAAGTGCCATTGCGATCCGAAGAATAACTTCGACTGGAATGGCTACAGCTGTAAGTCGGTTTACATCCACCATACATATGAATGCTTACACAATCACAGGCACAGCCCGATTTTACGAGATGCAGGGCATGCAGAAGCCAGTAGGCTATGAAAAAGAGCAATAAGCCCTCGATCAAGTCTATACTATCACTCTCAATCTCACCTACCTATTTATACCACACTCCAGTCGGACAGCGGCATGCTGGATTTGGGTGAAACTTTCGTTGCCTAATTGGCCCCTCATAGGGAAAGCTGAAAATTACAACGGTGTATGTTAGATTGGCGTTGTGAAATGCGGGCTGCTTGACGTTGAATGCTTGAGCACGCCATCCGGAGCGCATGATGGCATGCTGTTATCGAATTGTATTGTGTTGTTTATATAATGTAACGATGAAAGTTGAAAAACGGCAGTACTCATACCAACATGCTATGATGATTGATTCAATGTGATCTTACACAAGATTTACAAACCGTAGTTTGGTTATAGTCCTCTCACCTCTCAACATCGGCTTGATGTACCGTGAACGCTTTTTTTTTCACATGCCCAACCTCTATGTCAAGTAACTTGGTTATGCACATAACAAGCCTTTTGGAAAAGGTATCACGACAGGAAAACATGGGATAGCCAGTTTAGACACGCTCGCTAATTCACTACGACTTGCACGCTACCATGTGTAAAACAAAAAGTTGGTCCTAATCATTATAATTCACAACCCCACTCCCATCCTTGTTCGCCTTGGGCACCCCAAACCGCTCACTCACTTCCTCCTCCTGCGACCGACTCGCGCTGTCGAAATAGGGCCGCTCGGCACGAACCGCCACTCTAACCGCGTGTCTCCGGTGTGGCGCAAAGCCATATGTAGCCGAGTGGTTCGTCACCCTGTTATCCCAAAACGCGACATCGCCCTCGTTCCACTGAAAGCGGGCATGCACCTCTGGACTCGTGGCCACAATCTCGTTTAGGAAGCTGATGATGTGGTCAGACTCGGTTTTGGGGACGTCCACGATTTTGGTCACGAAACCGGGGTTGAAGTAGAGACTCTTCCAGCCGGTGACGGGGTTGGTGCGGATCAGTGGGTGTTCAGTGGTTACGGGCTCGCGGCGAACGGTACGGCCGAGGTCGCGGGTGCCTTGGGCTTGGAGGTCGGCCGAGTGCAGGGCGGTGAGGGACTCGAGGTACTTTTGCATGTGTGGTGAGAGCATGTCATATGCTGCGTATTGTGACGACCAGAGGGTGTCGCCGCCGCCACCGCGGGGTGGGCCGGTGAGTACTTTCAAGGATGTGTAGGATGGGGGTTGCAGTTCGTAGGATACCTGGTCTTTTTGTTAGGCAAGGTTCTTCTGAATGTGGAGACTGTAAGTGTTCTTACATCGGAGTGCCAGAGAAATGTAGGGGTAAACAGTGCTCGCAGGTCTGGACTGTTCTCCCCGGTAAATATAACGTGGACGTCCTCCAGACCAGGTCGCTTAGGCACGCCTGTTGTGGCATGTTTGTGTAGCTCGCCAAAGTACTTGCCCAGTTCCCGTTGCTCGTCTATACCAAAGTTCTTCTGGTTTCGAAAGAATACTACACCGCGAGTGGCAATTAGCCGAGCAAGATCGTTCTTTTGCGCATCTGTAAGGTTGGCTAGATCGACACCGTGGACCTCGGTGCCGATTTTGGGGTTGTACTCAAAGACATCCGTGGCTGAGGCTAAGAGATTCTTGAAGTTTGGGTCGCCAAGTTGGCCCTTGTCGGTATAGGGGATTTCAGTGTAGGCCGGCCATGTGATGTCGGGAAATCGGGGGCGTAGATCTTCGTACTCGTATGTGTCGTCGTGCTTCTGGACAATTGATCGACCGGGGACGTAGTTATGAATGTTGCCGCTCTTCAAGTTCAGCTCGGGTTTCGATATGGTGGTGGATTGGGGTTGGACATCAACAAGTCCGGGCGCCATGATTGTAGAAGGAGTCTTGAAAGAAACCAGGAGACGTTATTGTGCCTTGTAGTATCCTGTGGTGGGATCCCGGCACTTGTGGTAAGCCGTAAGTCGTCCCTAGTCGCTGTATGGAGTGGTGGAGGGTGGATGCTTTAACAAGTGCTAACTACGTTCAAATGATGAATATAAAAGCTAGATTGTTGTTTGCAGAAGAAGGAACGAAGACTGAGCATGTATTTATATCTATCTCGATAGGTAGTACACGTACGATTCATACCACCATCAAGACGCTGGTCATATCGGGACGATTGCGCCATCGCACACAATGCGGTAGAACGTCATGCACATTGAGCCGCATCACAGCAATTCCGAGTTGGAGCCGCATCGGCGGATATGCAAGCAGCGTATATATGTGCTGGTAGCTTGCAATGTCTTGAGGAATTGTTCGCAGAGGCACAGTGATAGACTTACTGCAAAAGTCTGTGGTTATTATCCCCTTTACTTGGCCTCCTAGTGTATCTTTATGGCAGGATATGGGTATTAGAACTTCGTTTCTACAAGGGCATGAAACTGTGGAGTACAGATGGACTGTGCTGGAGTCTGTACACCAGCGGACGCTAGCCATATGTGGAAAGTTTGTGATGGCATCATATTGCACCATTTCACCCATCGAAGTCAACATTGCCGTGCTTGGGCCATCTGTAATTGTGCACCACCCAGAAATGTCATATCCTCCCAATGATACGAAGATGCCAAATGATAATCTGCTCGGGCGACCTTCCAGCCTGAATGCGGGGGTGGGGACGATGGTAGTGTCGGAACGGATGTGTGAACCTCGTAGATTTGAAATGCATTGATAGGACTGACTGCTCTTGACTGAATTTGTGGCTGTCGTCCTATGCCTATACACTAGCCTCATGATGACAGGATGCTGTAATGGTCACTCCCAGCTCTTGCAACCAATACCGAAATCGGAGGTTGTTATCCATGAGCGTCTCATACCCGCCCTTGACTGATCAGATTTTCTCGCTCGAACGCTCAAATGCCTCACGCCTGTACTTCAGCAATATGTACGATGCTAATCAAGCTGTCGTGCATGTCCTCTCTTATGGTCTCGGGTGATGTCTCGTGTTGGTTGTATATTGAGTGAGAAATCGCTAGTAAGAGTATGCGTGTTTATTCGGCTGGCTTGATGAATGGGATAGGAACGCCGTTCAGGTTCATCCATTGTATCGAGGCGCCAGGCGAGTCGCCCCTGGCCTCCGTCCCAGGCCCCACAGTACTGGCCGAGGCATCGGAAGTTGTCTTAGTTCGCCGCCTGACTATACCAGCCTCTTCCAGCTTAGGACTCCAATACGGATGCGTGCCTTTGTGTATCCGCCAAAGTTCATAGTTGCCGAAGATGAGGACGAGCGTCGAGGTGATGGGTATCCGCGAAATGTTATGATATATGCGAGTGGAGCTCATGGTGAAGATCGATACGATTGTAAAATCGCAGACGCGACGGAGTATCTTTAGTTTGTGTGCAGCGATGTCGAGGTTGGTGAGTGAAGAAGTGGTGTTGCGGAGCCTGGCCGCCGATAAGTGGCTACTACGCGGGACCATCCTTGACGCCGCCGAGCCGCATCAACTTTCTTGACGATTTGCTAGCAAGTTCCCTGGTAGGCGTCTTGCGGCTGCAACTCTACTATTTTTTTCTTTTCGCTCCTGACTTTTAGATGTGCCTTTACCTTGACAGCGGTAGTTTTATGACGTGATTGCGGTCTTCGTTTCCATTATTACGAAGACATCGTCCCCAGCTGCTGACTGTTAGGTTGAAAAGGCTGTTCCTGTTCCTAGCAAGCTCCACCCATTCACTACTCACAACTTTTGCAACCACAACCAAAGAGGTGATGATGCTGGTCGCAGGAATATAGGCGCAACAACCAGAACACGCTACGATAACCTGAAAGCCACCACATCCTGACTGTCGCAAAGAAACGCGCATTCGCGAACGAGCTTAGGAGGCGACCCTGAGCGCCACATCGCAGCTACATCGCAGCCATGGACGACCTAGAAAACCTCGAGTTCCTTTCGCTTGTGTCCAAGGTGACGTCCGAAATACAGAACCATCTTGGTGTATCCGAGAAGACGCTCGCCGAATTCGTCATCGATCAACACGCGAAATGCAAAGGCGTCGCAGACTTCAAGAACCAGCTGGAGGCTATGGGAGCTGAATTCCCACAGAGTCTCGTGGAAAGTATTGACCGCTTGATCCTTACACTACATCCAAAGTACAAGAACAAGGGCGCGAATGGAAAAGACGCAGGCGCAAACGGGCAAGATGGTGGAGATGCGACAGATCGCAAGACGCGTGTCTTCAAGGGCCTGGCAATTCCCGACAAGGAGGTCGACTACGATGTAGCGGATGAAGCGCCTGCAAATGAAGTGCCGGATGTCGATGCCTTGGACGATACATTTGCCATGTTGGAGGGTCTGGCAGGGAAGGCACCGAGCAAGCCTAAGGCGAGGTCGCGAAAGAGGAGCATGAGCCCATATGATAGCGACGATGACATCGCAAGGAACAAGCGATACAGGCGGAGGAACAACTCAGGCTCGCGCTCGCGCTCACCAAGTCCACGCCGAGGACGAGAGCACAATGACGAGCTGGTTTTCGAAGACGAATTTGGACGCACACGAACTGTCAAGCCAAGCAACAAGCAACGAACCCGCAAGAAGTACCGCGACGAAGATCTTGACGAATTCCGACGGCCGCCCACTCCCGAACTCGATGACGAGCCGGTACTATACAAAATCTACAGTGGCAAGGTTACAGGCATCAAGGACTTTGGCTGTTTTGTCAATATCCAGGGCGTAAAGGGCAAAGTTGACGGGCTGGTGCATGTCACACAAATGATGGAGGGTAGGGTCAATCACCCTTCCGATCTTGTGTCAAGATGGCAGGAGGTCAAGGTCAAGGTCATTAAGACGGAAAATGGCAGGATATCGCTGTCGATGAAAGAGGCGGATCAGCAAACAGGTCGCGATCTTGCGCCCGGCAAGCGGATAGCGTCTTTCGGAACCGGCGCAAACTCATCGGGACTGGGGGCCATACCAGGGGTCGACAGTTCTGTGCCCGTTGTCGAAGATGGCTTCAACAGCCGCAAGAATGGGATGCGAAAGCGCATGACTTCGCCAGAACGTTGGGAAATCAAACAACTCATTGCTTCCGGTGTAATACCAAAGTCTGACTACCCGAACATTGACGAGGACTACAACGCACACATTAACGGCGAGGGTGGGTTCGAAGAGGAGGAGGACGTAGACATTGAAGTACGCGAGGAGGAACCTCCGTTCCTGGCTGGTCAGACCAAGCAATCGCTCGAGCTCTCTCCGATCCGAGTTGTCAAGGCGCCCGACGGCTCCCTCAATCGCGCTGCAATGGCCGGAGATACGCTCGCAAAGGAACGCCGTGATCTAAAGCAACAGGAAGCCCAAGAAAAGGCCGCAAAAGAGGCAGCGAATGTTGACTTGAGCAGCCAATGGAATGACCCCATGGCTCAGCAGCGCCAGTTTGCAAGCGATCTTCGCAACACTCGGACTAATGAGCCTGCTCAAGCACTGCCGGAATGGAAAAAAATATCCACGAACAGCCGGGAAACCTCATTCGGCAAGCGTACCAACATGAGCATTAAAGAACAACGAGAGTCCTTGCCAGTCTACAAGTTCAGGAACCAGCTTCTCGAGGCCATCGCAAACCACCAGATCTTGATCGTTGTTGGTGATACTGGATCCGGAAAGACGACGCAAATGACACAGTATTTAGCTGAAGCTGGCTATGGTAATGAGCTGGTCATCGGCTGTACTCAGCCAAGACGTGTAGCGGCTATGAGTGTCGCCAAACGTGTTGCCGAGGAGGTTGGCTGTGCCCTTGGGAATGAGGTTGGTTATACGATTCGATTCGAAGACAAGACCTCGCCGGAGACGCGGATCAAATACATGACGGATGGTATCTTGCAGCGTGAGATTCTCCTGGATCCTATGCTGTCAAAGTATAGCTGTATCATGCTTGACGAAGCCCACGAACGTACCATCGCCACTGATGTCTTGTTTGGACTACTGAAAAAGACCCTCAAGCGACGCCCGGATATGAAGCTTATCGTTACCAGTGCCACCCTCGATGCCGACAAGTTCTCCGAGTACTTCTACAAGTGCCCCATCTTCTCAATCCCTGGTCGAACCTTCCCGGTAGAGGTCATGTACAGTCGGGAACCAGAGTCCGATTACCTTGATGCAGCGCTTGTGACAGTCATGCAGATCCATTTGACGGAGCCAGCAGGTGACATCCTGCTCTTTTTGACGGGTAAAGAGGAGATTGACTCATCTTGCGAGATCATATCTGAGCGCATGAAGGCTCTTGGGCCAAATGTGCCAGAGCTGATGATTTTGCCTATTTATGGAGCCCTCCCATCAGAGGTTGCATCCCGTATCTTCGAACCCGCGCCCAATGGGACCCGCAAAGTCGTCATTGCTACCAATATCGCCGAAACTAGTTTGACCATTGATGGTATCTACTACGTCGTAGATCCAGGTTTCGTCAAGCAAAGCTCGTACGATGGAAAGCTGGGCATGGATCGTCTGCAGATTACGCCCATCTCGCAGGCTCAAGCTCGTCAAAGGAGTGGAAGGGCAGGAAGAACGGGACCAGGAAAGTGTTTCCGCCTATATACCGAAGCCGCATTCCAGAATGAGATGTTGCCTACTACTATCCCGGAAATCCAGCGCCAAAACCTGTCAAACACGATTTTGATGCTCAAAGCTATGGGTATCAACGACCTCTTACATTTCGATTTCATGGATCCACCACCGACAAATACTATGTTGACAGCGCTAGAGGAGCTATATCAACTGGGTGCACTAGATGATGAAGGACTGCTTACGCGTCTTGGTCGGCAGATGGCCGACTTCCCTATGGACCCTTCACTCTCGAAATCGCTCATCAAATCGGTCGAACTCCAGTGCTCGGACGAGATCCTTACAATTGTTGCCATGATCAGCGCCACACAAAATGTCTTCCACCGACCGCGAGACAAGCAACAACAAGCTGATCAAAAGAAGCAAAAATTCAACGATCCCTCTGGTGATCACATCACCCTGCTCAATGTGTACAACGGCTGGAAACAAGGCGGTTTCAGCACTCCCTGGTGTCACGAGAACTTTATCATGCCCAAGAACATGCAGCGCGTTCGTGACGTACGGAATCAGTTGCTGCAGATCATGGCGCGACACAAGCACCAAGTCGTATCCTGCGGCCGCAACACAATCAAAGTTCGACAAGCGCTCTGCTCAGGATTCTTCCGCAATTCGGCCCGTAAAGATCCTGCTGAGGGCTACAAAACGCTGGTTGAAGGCACGCCCGTCTACCTGCATCCATCGTCTTCTCTCTTTGGCAAGCCTGCCGAACACGTCATTTACCACTCGCTCGTTGAGACGACGAAAGAGTACATGCACTTCTGCTCGGCCATTGAACCCAAGTGGCTCGTCGAGGCGGCGCCAACATTCTTCAAGGTGGCGCCTACAGATCGATTGTCCAAGAGAAAGAAAGCGGAAAGGATACAGCCTCTGCATAACAAGTTTGCAGGCGAGGACGATTGGAGATTGAGTGCGCAGAGGAGAGCCGGAAGGGGTGGAGGAGGTACATGGGGCTGATACAGTGATATTTTGGATTTGGAGATTGTGCAGCGTTTAATACGATACCTGAGGATGATACAAGAGTTCAAATGAGGTTCAGCGATGGGTTGGTTGGCTAGCTGACACTTTGATGGGGATATAATTCGTTATTACCTAGACAGATACGTTGCTATATGGCCAGGCTTCATGATCTAAGCAAGTGCCCTCCGTTTTGCCGACCAAATAGGTCTCTGGCTATGGTTGTCGTTGAGTACATGCCAAGACCCACTCTTACTTCCCCATTGGGACAGCGCGACCGCGTTTTCGCGTGTTTACAGTCCCCGCAAACTCCTGTCACCAGCAACCACCCCGCAACCGCCCATATACAAACCATGTCTTCCCTTTTAGACCTTGCACTTAATTCCGATGCTGCTGCTCCGACACCCTCAAGCCAATTTGGAGGCAATGACGCAAGAACACCACAGTCTTCGAGACCCCCCGGTGCAACCCCCGGCGCACTCAGCGATGTAGAAGGTGACCCAGACGATGAAATCATCGGAGCACGAGTACCGGGCAGGCGTACAAATGCCCCAAGGACGGATATCCCCAAAGTAGTGGATGTTACTGGAGAGACGCTCTCAATGAGGTTCCAGGAGTTCCTGGAGAAGTAAGCTTCATGATTGTGGAACAACAATAAGGTTACTGATTGAGTGTTTAGCTACACCGAAGACCCGTCATCGTCAGCCCTACCGACATCGAGCACCGTGCCTACGACGGACAAATACTACATTGCTCAAATCCGGGGCATGCGACTCTACGGCCTCTCTACATTGTATGTCGACTACACGCATCTCCTCAGACACGAAGATGGCATCCTCGCAGCTGCTATCGCTAGCGAATACTACCGGTTTTTGCCGTATATGGTTCGCTCACTCCACAGCCTCATTGCAAAGTACGAACCCAAGTACTTCCGCCAACACAAGCAACCAGCCTCGACGGCATCCGCAGCGGCCACCTCGGACACGGGCAATGCGACACAGAACGAGAGTCTCAACGAGAAGACATCCAATCAGCAGACCGACAAGCTTTTCACTCTGGCCTTCTATAACTTGCCCCTTGTTTCGCGTATTCGCCAGCTGCGCACTACATCGATTGGCAGCCTGCTGTCCATATCCGGTACCGCAACCCGTACCTCTGAAGTCCGACCAGAGCTTTCAATGGCTACCTTTGTATGCGAGATCTGCAACACCGTGGTACCGAACATTGAGCAGACATTCAAGTACACCGAGCCAACACAGTGTCCGAATATAACGTGCATGAACAGGGAAGGCTGGCGGTTAGACATTCGGCAATCCACATTCGTCGATTGGCAGAAAGTGCGCATACAGGAGAACAGTTCCGAGATACCTACGGGTAGTATGCCTCGAACAATGGACGTCATTCTACGCGGAGAGATGGTCGATCGTGCAAAGGCCGGAGAGAAGTGCATCTTCACCGGTACCGTCATTGTCATTCCAGATGTGAGCCAGTTTAGGGTCCCTGGTGTGCGACCACAGGCGATGCGGGATACATCGAATGTGGCGCGAGGTAACGATATCGGCGGATCTGGTGTCAGTGGCCTCAAAGCCCTCGGTGTGCGCGACCTGACATATCGCATGTCCTTCCTGGCGTGTATGGTCTCACCAGACCACTCTACTCCAGGACAATCCTCCAACCATCACTTAACCGGACAAGCTAGCAACATCTTGGCCTCTCTTGGCCAAGGTCAAATCGAGTCCAATGCAACGAGCGGTGAAGAAGCACAAGAAGAGTACCTCGGTACTCTGACTGCGGCCGAGATCCAGGATTTGAAGGATATGGTGCACAAGCCAAATATCTTCATGCGCCTTGTCGACTCGATCGCGCCAATGGTCTACGGTCATCAGGTCATCAAGAAGGGTTTGCTCCTCCAACTCATGGGTGGTGTCTCAAAACAAACACCAGAAGGCATGGCCCTACGTGGAGACATTAATATCTGTATCGTCGGTGACCCTTCGACGTCAAAGTCGCAGTTCTTGAAGTACATTTGCAGCTTCCTTCCTCGAGCTGTCTATACCTCTGGTAAGGCTTCTTCGGCCGCAGGTCTTACAGCGGCGGTTGTCAAGGATGAGGAGACTGGGGAGTTCACAATTGAAGCTGGAGCGCTTATGCTGGCTGATAACGGTATCTGTGCCATTGACGAGTTTGACAAGATGGATATTGCAGATCAGGTCGCTATCCACGAAGCCATGGAACAACAAACTATTTCTATTGCAAAGGCCGGTATACAGGCTACGTTGAATGCTCGTACTTCGATTCTTGCAGCAGCTAATCCTGTCGGCGGCCGCTACAACCGTAAGACGACATTGCGTGCTAACGTCAACATGTCGGCACCCATCATGTCGCGTTTCGATCTCTTCTTCGTAGTACTGGATGAGTGCGACGAAGCTGTGGACCGCCATCTTGCTGAACACATTGTTGGAATTCACCAGCACAGAGACGAAGCTGTTGACCCAGAGTTCAACACCGAGCAACTGCAACGCTATATTCGATTTGCAAGGACCTTCAGGCCAGAGTTCACTGATGAGGCGAGGGAAACGCTAGTTGAGAAGTACAAGGAGCTGCGAGCGGATGACGCACAAGGTGGTATTGGCCGCAACAGTTACCGCATTACTGTTCGACAGCTTGAGAGTATGATTCGTCTTTCCGAAGCCATCGCGAAGGCCAACTGCGTCAGCGACATCACACCTGAATTTGTCAAGGAGGCTTATAACCTCCTCCGTCAGTCCATCATCTCTGTCGAGAAGGACGACGTTGAGGTAGAGGATGATGATGATGAGGCTCTCCTCGCGGCGGCGGCTGCAGCAGAGCAGCAGGATGGCGACGCGCCAATGGCAGACGACCAGCAGGATGTCTCGCGCGACCGGACTGCGACTCCCGCTGTCGCACCGCGTGAGAAGACCAAGATTACACACGACAAGTACGTGGCGATGCGCAACATGTTTGTCAAACGCGTCAACGAAGACCAAGAAGAGACCCAAGACGGCGTGGAGGAAGAAGAGCTCCTGATCTGGTATCTCGAGCAAAAGGAAAATGAAATGGAGACACAAGAGGACTTGGAGAAGGAGAGAGCGCTAGCTAAGAAGGTGCTGAAGAAGGTGGTCAAGGTATGTCAAAATGACCCAACCCGCTTGCAGAATGCGTGTACTAATGAGAACTCACAGGAACAATATCTCTGGGTGATCCGAGGCCAAGGGCTAGCTGATGAGCAAGGCCAGACTGAGGGTAGTGATAAGGTAGTTTACGTACTGCATCCAAACTGTCCTATCGAGGACATTGCTTAGGCTTGAGATGTGGCAGGCTCAGAGGATGGAGCTTGCATTTAGTCACGAAGTAATGAAGAACAGCGTTAGCAATGAGCACCCATGGGTTCATGAAGGACTTGTTCTTGCGAGCTTTTACTTGAGTCTCTATCACGAGATCAGACATCACATCCATGTGCTAAATCTGCCTTGCAGAACAATGTCTCGTTCAAGTTGATGTTGTGGAAGAAAGAAAGAAAGAAGCTCGAATTCAATTCTAGCTCAAACACATACTCTAAAGCATGTGGCCTTTTAGTCCAACCCTATATCCAAAGAAATGTTGTGGCGGTCCAGTGCCTAACCCTGTAATCTTTGTCACCTTTCACTCTGGCGGCAGAGTTTCGCAACGCTCATGTGGCTATTGCTTCATCTCCCCTAGGCATCTTTCCTTTCAAGTTCAAGCCTTCTTGCTCTTCAACGCGTCGACGAACTCCTTTGGTGGCTGCTGATCGTAGCCTTCTGGGTTGTTCTCTGTCCACTTCCACAGATCGGCACACGCATCTTCCAGTGTGAACTCGGTCTTCCAGTCCAATTCCTTGTTCGCCAGTGTAGGGTTTGCTGTGAGGTCAAGCACATCACCCTGCCTCCGTGGAGCGACCTCATACGGGAGATCGCGGCCGACGACATTGCTGAATGCCTTGATCATTTCAAAGACGGTGGAGCCCTTGCCGGTGCCCAGATTCCAGGCCTTGACACCCGGCTGTTGGTCACGGAGGTAGTTGAGTGCTTGGAGATGGCCTCGGGCAAGGTCGAGGACGTGGATGTAATCGCGGATCGCCGTGCCATCCTTGCTCTTGTAATCATCGCCAAACACCAAAAGCTTGTCACGCTTGCCGATCGCAACTTGCGCCAACAAGGGTAGCAGATTATACGGTACACCCAGTGGGTTCTCGCCCATGATGCCGCTGGGATGCGCACCAGCTGGGTTGAAGTACCTCAGCAGAGCCGCATTCCATTTCTTGATCTCCTTGTCGTCTTTGCCCGCCTTCTTGGCGTTGTTGCGCTCCGCCTCGATTGTATCTGTGATTGCGCCCTCGATGGTCGACTTTGTGCGCCCATAGACGTTTGTCGGGCCGATGGGGCAGTGTTCCGGGATCGGAATCATGTTAGGGACGCGCGTCGCGTCGCCATAAACGGTCGCGGAGGACGAGAAGACAATGTTTGTGACATTGTGTCTCACCATGGAGGAGAGGAGTGCGATGGAGCCGCCGACGTTTACGCGGTAGTATTTAAGCGGGATTTCGCCAGACTCGCCAACCGCCTGAGAAGTGTTAGATGGTGAGGGCGGGGGCGCCTAGTCGCAACTCGAATCAACTGACCTTGAGAGCAGCAAAGTGAATGACGTTGTCAATGTCTGGGTTTTCCTCGAAGACCTTGTCGAGCGCTGCCTCATCTGTGACATCGCATTGGTAAAAGGCTGGCCGCTTGCCGCAAATGAGCTCAATGCGGTTTACGACTTCTGGCGAGGAGTTGTAGAGATTGTCGACGATGACGACCTTGTAATCTGCCTCGAGAAGCGCGAGGGCCGTGAAGGAGCCAATGTAGCCGGTACCACTGCAACATGGTCAGTCTCGGTCGTCCATGATGATGACATGCTCTAGACACATGGTGGGGTAGAGGGGCAACCTACCCAGTGACGAGAACGGATCCTACGACCATTGTGAGGGTTTGTTGAGTGAAGATTGAGAGGGCGCAAGTGCGTGGACAGTTGCTCTTCTTATGCGACCTTTGTGTTTGTGTTTGATTACGATGTTACAGTGATATAAAAGTCGGCCACACGAGGCTGTTAACCTCACCAGGGCTGTCCTAGTGATGCAGGACCAGATGGCGGATAGGCTACTGGATGCGGTAAGCGGCTTATGATGAACATGCAAATGCCGTTTTCCACTCAGATATGTCCCAACAGTGACATGTGCTGATCTCCCTGGCGACTGATTCGCGTGTCTACTGTACGCCTCCCGCTCTAGTTTTTCTTCTTCTAGTGATTCGACCAGTCGATCTCATTTCAGCCATATGGCATTCGATCGATCACGCAAGGAACGCGCTGGACGACACCATGTCTTACATGTCGCGGGTAGGTGAAGCGACGCGAGGGAAAAGCGCATGCTGGGGTGGCCGACGGATACATGGTACTGAGTGATAGAATGTGGCTGCGCTAAGGGGATCAAGTCTACAACATACCTCTACTGCAGTCACCGTGTTGGGCAGTATCAGCAACAGTATTGCGACTCCAGCCAATCGTTCGGTGAGCATGCCGCCATGGATCCCGGCATCATCATCTGGTGGGTTTTGGCGACCCGTGGATCGGGCACGCAAGGGCATATTTGGATCTCGAGCTACACTGGATGGGGCTGAGTTCGACAGGTTGAGCATACGGCAGTCCGTCAGCTACACAGCGTAAACGTTGTGGCACATACCCCAGACCAGGTCCGCAGGTGCATGCAATACGGCAAAGCAAAAAAATATCAAAAAGCCTTTGTGGCGGCGGGCGGCCTTCAGGGTCTTGTACTCCGCTTCCATGGGGCCCGGAAATTCGATCATGCATCATCCATGTCTTGTGGTAGCGGAGACACTAGCACCGATTGCTCTCGAGTCCTGACGAGCGGCTGCGTTCTCTCCATCTCGATGTTGTCGCGCATGTCTGCGTGTCTTATCCAGGTTTTTCTCGTCAAAGCACTGCCATGTCACACACCGCCGGATCCAGCGCGTGCTCGCTTAAAGTCCCGGTTGCGGCGGCTGGTGTGCAGGCCGAACCCTGGCACCTTCACAGCGCGACCTTCAAGACCTTCGACTTCCATCGACTCATTGTCGGCCATCAACACACACACACACTGAATCCAGTGCGCGACATGCCAGGAACATGACCGCGAGCTGTGCACTAGAAACACGCCATCGCCGAAACACCCGACCGCGACCCCAAAAGCACTATTGGGCTGCCGACCTCGACGCGTGAAAGTTTGACCCACGTGTGTTTACGGCTCTAGCTGCAGGAACCCGCCATCAACAATATCGCCATTGGAACTGTGGAAAAACCAAAGGCTGCATTTCGACGACGCGCCTGCTGTTGAAAGAGTGGGAAAAGCCACCGAGCTGTGTCTCAGGACGACGTGTAAGTTCGCGCGGAGCTCCTACCCCTGTCACTTTGTTGTAAAAGCAACTCGTCTAAACTATTTGAGCCGACATGCACGTCTCGCCATGCTGTTCACCTTCACTTTCACCTCTACTTCGTCTTCACCTAGCAACCTCTCGCTAGCTGCCGACAATAGCAGCTGGCCTTGACCATTACCATCTCTTCTATTGCCAGTCCGTCCTATTGTCACCAAGCTGCCTTGGCATTGCTGGCCGACTTCGTAAAACAGCCTCTTCTCCCGCCCAGCCTTCTTCCTCAACCTTCTTCTCCCATCTTCCGCACCGTCTTCTCTCTCACGCTCTTCTTCCAACACACAATTACTCACTAAACTCCAGCCGCTGGTCGTTCTGGGTCTTCAACGCCAAGTACTTTAAATCCGTCTTCATCTTCAACTTCTCAACCGCAAACATGTCTTCACGTGCCAACGCGGATGAACCCACTCCCTACCGCCGCTCAGGTCGCCTCAGCGCCAGGGCGAGCTCCGTTGCAGCGGAATCTGCAGTCACAAACGTCACATCCTCGGGTGTAAAGCGTAGCAAAACAACATTGACCAAGGTCAGCGCCCGTAGATCCAATGCTTACGGTGCGAGTGGCCGCGTTGGTAACCCCGACAAACTTACGGCTGGCCCAACTACTGGTTTTGCGCAAGCCTTCCAGAACCAGCGCGGTCAATCTACCGACGGAGAGGGCGACGAGGACAGCGAACAAGACGAGGAAAAGGATGACGGTGCTGATGAGCTTGCTGGTGAACCAAAATCCGCCTTCTTCAAGCAAGCCCGCCATGCAGGCCAACTTGCACCCCCCTCAAAGTCCAAAGCTGCACCCGGTTACTCCTTCATTGATAGCGATGATTTAAGCCCCAGCGATGATGACCTTGCGGCGTCTGTTGGAAACACCAGCAAATCTTTTGGTCCCTCCCATGAAGCTGGTATGCTGGCATCACGGGACCCGTTCGCTGGTTTCCAAATCCCAGACGAGTCGCCTGTCGCCAAGCCTGTTGCACCGATCCGTAAACCCGCAGCCCGCACATTCAATGGACCCAGGACTCTAGCTCCCACACCCGTTCAGGCTCAGATTCCCGCCCCTGCAAAGACCTCGCTCCAGGCCAAGGCTTCGACTCAGGCTAAGACGCCGACCCAGGCCCAAACCCCCGTCAAGGCATCTATCCGGAACCAAGCGCATGTCAAGCCAGCCCCAGCACAAGTATCTGCTCGCGCCACTCCTGCTGAGCTCGAGCAGTCTGTCGATGAACTCATTGCAGAAGAGCAAGCGAGGTTGCAGCGTGATGGTCCACCATCATCGCAGCCCCAGTCCCAGTCTCAATCTCTGCGACAGCCGCCGCGCCGTCGCCCGCACCACAAGGGTGTCGCCGAGCTCAACGCATGGATTGGAGACGTCGAGGCATCTGATGACGAGGAAGATGAACCGGTATGGCCTTGGAAGAAGCTTTCGACATGGGCCTTCTGGGGTTTGGCGCTCTCCCTGCTGCTCGGATGGCTTCTCTCCTCCATGATGGCCACCCAACAGGATGAGTCTGCGCCCAGGACGCCTGGCTTGCTAAAGGCTGTTGGGGCTCGCGTCGTATATACATACGATAAGGTCGCAGAGTACATCTCTCCCCCTACTGGCCCTTCGGAGATTGAGCAGGAGATTGACCGCGTCAAGGCATACAAGGCTAATGGCGAGGACCACTTCCTATGGGCCCGTATGAGCAACATGGATGCTAAGAACGACCGACGTATCTCAGAGATACGAACAGCTCTCTTGGAACTGAAGGACCAACTGCCCGACATGATGCTCATGCGCCGCGAAGAGGACGGCTCTCTCAAGATCAGCGATGAATTCTGGCATGCACTGCTGAGCAAGGCGCGTTCAAGTGAGAGCAACTCGGAATGGGCTCGCTTCCTTGCAGACTCCAAGGACAAGCTCCGCGATCTCTTTGATCCGTCTGTTCTCCATGAGCGCGGTCATACTGAGACCTGGGCCGAAGCTGTCACTCGCGATGAATTTGTTCGCCACATGGAGAAACAGTACCACAACATTACCGCCCGAGTGGACAAGAAAGTCGAGGAGGCCATCCGAGCCCAGAGTGCTCAAATCAAGACGACTATGCAAGCAGAAGCTAAGAAGACGATGATGGATCAGATTCACCTCCACGCCCTTGCCCAAGCCAACCTCGTCGCGAACTATGAATCTCATTTGACTAAGCCCAACTACTTCTCTCCCGGCCTAGGCGCCATCATCGACCCAGACATGTCGTCTGCCACTTTTGACAACCGCCCCGGTCGCCTCGCTGAGGTCGCTCGCCGCCTTTCTTGGGCGCCACGACGTAATCCACCCATGGCTGCACTCACCAAGTGGCAGGAACCAGGCGACTGCTGGTGTTCTGCCGGCCAAGCTCAAGCATCGACTGGTCAGGCCCAGCTCGCTGTCAAGCTCTCACGGCCTATCATTCCTAAACAAGTCACCATTGAGCACATCCCGATGAGTATGGTGCCAGCGCGTAACATCTCGAATGCTCCGCGTGACATTGAGCTCTGGGTTCAGACAGATGCGCCCATCAACCCCTACTACTCACACCGCCAGGTGAGCTGCAAAGGCCCACCACCAGAGAGCGTCAGCCCGGCCATTGGCTGGAAGTGCTTGGGATCTTTCAAATACAACATTCACGCATCGAACCACCTGCAGACATTTGACCTGGCGGGCGAGCCGTCCGAACCGATCCGTAGCACCATCTTGCGTGTGACCAGCAACTGGGGTGCTAGTCATACCTGTATCTACCAAGTGAGGCTGCACGGGACGGACGCCCACAGGGACTACGAGTACCCAGTGGGTTTGATGGACTAGGCTCATTGGGGTTTTGAGAAATTGGGTCGGGGTGGCGTTTTGTGGATATCCCTTTGGGGGGGTTTTTTTAACGACTGTCTTTGTATACCCAGCATAGTTTCAGAAACACTACGAATTCCATGTTAAGATCAGATTATGAGCATTTGCAAAGAAGTGTGGTGATGTGTGTGAGTGTGTGTGTGTGTGGTGGGATAAAGCTAGTCAGGCTATGCTTTTCGCAATTGTACGGTTGCGTTGGTTTGCTGGTGTACTTCAGGCCTACTTGTATGCCCGATTGTCCAACTCTAGAAACATACTTTGTAGCAGTCAAGCTGCGATAGAAAAAGGATACTATTGGTACTCTTCAATGTTTTGGTGTCCCTTTCTACTTCTCGCTAACGC
Source organism: Drechslera avenae (assembly GCA_034640345.1). Taxonomy (NCBI): domain Eukaryota; kingdom Fungi; phylum Ascomycota; class Dothideomycetes; order Pleosporales; family Pleosporaceae; genus Drechslera; species Drechslera avenae. The sequence continues at coordinate 273,640 of JAXRVH010000001.1, forward strand.
GGAAGGGAACATGTTTACCGTACAACACCTCCCTTGAGGGTTGGGATGCTACACAGCCCTGCCGCAGTCCTCAACTTGGCTACACCCGTCTTTTTATCCGGGCCTTCGCCGCTCAACTGTGGCACAACGCCGACATCGAATCCAACTTCTAGACCGTCGGTTGTAGTGAAGCCGGGCTGGATCATCTCCCAAACCTTCTTCTTAGGGTTAAGCACAGGCTCTGGCTCACCCTCCCAGCCCTCAAAGTATACCCTGTCACCGGCCTTGCTGTCCTTGGGAGGATCCACTAACTCGACCGGTCCTTTGTGGCTGTCCTCGCCCTCTGCAACTCTCGGCGATGCAGCGAGCACCATGGCGCAGCTTTTGACACCGCGCATGGTGACGGGTTTTAGGTTGCACACAGCAACAATCTTGCGGTTCTGCATTTCCGAGAGGGGGATGAGGCCGTTGAGACCAGAGCACACTGTGCGCACAACTTGACCCTCGTACTCGGATGTGTTGTCTGTGCCGGGAGCGTCGCCGCAAGCGATGGTGGAAACGTAAAGCGAGTCGGCGTTGGGGTGGGTTTCGGCCTTGAGGATGTGGCCTACGCGCAGATCGATGAGGGCGGGGGAGAGGGGCTTCTCAACGGGTGCGCTGTGTATTGTTAGATGTTATGAAACACGGATGTGTATGTGTTTGTTGTGACTTACGCTTTCTGGGGCTTGGGCTGCTTCTCCTTCTTTTCCTTCTTCTTCTTCTCGGTCGGGGCACCTTCTGGAGCGCCACTAGGTGCAGAGGCTCCTGTAGCATTGCCTACAACTGCTGATGCGACGGCGGACCCAGCAGCCTCTGCCTTTCCCTTGGCCTTGTCCGCTTTGCTCTTGCCTCCCTGTCCACCTTGGCCCGGATCGGCAGTCAGAGTTGTGGGTGTGGCGCCTGAGGCGGCAGCGCTCGCGGCGGCCGCTTCCTTCTCCTTCTTCTTCCGCTCTTTCTCGGCCTTTGCGTCTACAGGCTTGATCTTGAAGACGACGTTGTCCTGGTCGATGTTGACCCTGTCATCCAACTTCAGGCCGAAAACGGGCGAGTTCTGGACGAAATCGACATGGCGGACTATGTGGTGGTATCCCTGCTCTCCAGTCCTCTCATCTGCACTCCACTTTGAGACTACGGGTGCGAGCTTGTGGTAGATGGCGATATCTGCGATCGAGGGCTTTGCGCCGAGGAGGGTGGTTCGGCTCGAGAGGTGTGTATTGAGGGAGGACAGGCGCTCGGCGGCCTTGGCGGCGTCTTCAGAAGGCGAGGCTATGTGTGATGCGGTGATGAGCCACTGGCTGAGCTCAGTCTTCTCGGCGTCGGTGTAGGTGACTTCGGGGTAGAGAGCCTGCGAAGCCTTGACCGCATCTGTCTCGGCGCCGGCATTGTTAGGCGCATGCGAATTGAGGAAGGTGACCAAGTTCTCGTCGAGAGTGGACATTGTGGGCAGTGTCGGAGGTCTTGTTTGGAAAAAGTTGAAAGCAAGTGGACGTAGTGGGGTAAAGAAATCCGCCGTGAAGCTATTTGCGGCCGTCGCTAGTGACCTGCGGGGGCTTTTGAGTGGTGTCGAGGGTGATATGAGCCGACAGGGTCCTGCTCTACGGAATTGATGTTGTCTGGTGTGAATTATGCGAAGAGAGGGTGCAACTGAAGGAGAGGCGCGAATATGCATGATTGAGTCAAATCCAGGTCACCGCGGGGCTCCAAAGCTCCATATCCACCGCACAGGCCATCGCGTTCCATCCCATCCCAAGTCGCGTGCCCAGTCTTTGCTCAGTCGCATCTCCGTATCCTCTTCTTTATGGACCGATTTTTGGTTGAATGGCATTGAGTCGATGACGCCATATGCCTTCCCATGTGATGGGACCCAATACCACTCGGAATTTATGCTTTGCCCGTTTGAGGTTGCCAAACCAGGCGTGATTGACGTACTTTCTCAGACGGTATGGTATGGTCATCACACTCAGACATGACTATGCTGCAGCCTGTGCTTGCGGGTTGTAGAAATATCTAGAATGACGCAAGCAGAACTTGTGTGCTGCCTTACCCCCCCCCCCACGTCCACCCATAATCTCTCCAAGCACGGTGCTCTTACCTTACAACACCATTTCTGCGAAACAGCAATCATGGCTTCGGATGCGTCACCAGATGTGCCCAAGGGCCGGAAGAGGTTCATTCCTTTAGGTGAGACACGTCGGCTTCTACTGCGAACATGCAAACTAAGACGCGGCAGAGAACAACCCCGAGGTCATGACCGGCCTGGTTCACAAGCTTGGTTTATCCGACAAGCTCGCATTCCACGACGTTTTCAGTATTGACGATCCCGAACTGCTTGCCTTCGTACCGCGTCCTGCGCACGCTCTGCTCCTCGTCTTTCCCGTCAGCAAGACATATGAGCAGTTCCGTGTGCATGAGGACAAAGACAAGGCCGAGTACGATGGACACGGTCCGGATGAGGAGGTTATTTGGTACAAGCAGACGATTGGAAACGCCTGCGGTCTGATCGGTCTACTTCACAGTGTCTCGAATGGCACAGCACGCGCCCATATCTGTCAGTAACCACACGTCACTCACACACGGATTCAGTATGCTGACAATGACGTACTCAGTGCCAAACTCGAACCTCGCCAAGCTAGTCGACGACGCGATACCGCTCAAGCCCATCGAGCGAGCCGACCTTCTATACGAGTCTCAAGCACTCGAGAGCGCACATCGGGATGCTGCGTCAGGTGGTGACACTGCTGCGCCCGCGGCCGATTCCGACGTCGATCTACATTATGTTTGCTTCATAAAGTCGCAAAAGAACCATCTGTGGGAGCTGGATGGCCGTCGCAAAGGCCCTCTTGACCGCGGTGCATTGGCGCCCGACGAGGATGTCCTCAGCGAGAAGGCTCTTGACCTTGGTGTACGTAGCTTCCTTAAGCGCGAGCAGGAGGCTGGTGGGGGTGAGCTACGCTTCAGCCTGATTACTCTCGCCGAGTCGTTTTAGTTGGACTGGGAAAAAAAGGAAAGTCGTGAGTTTGCCGACATGTATGACCCGGAGAAGCGTCTGATGTGACGTCCGACAGGGCGCCATGGTTAGTCACGCGATACGAAATGGAAGAATTTTCAAAGTTTACTTGAGAATCATGAGAACCCGAAGCTGGGATCGCAGCTCGGTAACGTGTTACCTTCATGTCTTAGTGAGGGATGTCAACCACTGAACAAACTATTGGTGTCTTACCCGCTTGCAGCGTCGTTGTTTTTTTCTAGAAACCAGTGCCACTATGCTCGCAACACCTACATTAGCCACCATCCCTTTTCTTTTTCGCACTTGTGCTTTCCCCGCATCAATAGCCCGAGATACATCCAGTTGAAACCCGTGACTTTTCTCCATCCTCAAGTACCTCCACAATGGCTAATGTTGTTACGGTCTCGCTTCTTCGATGCCTGGCTTTACTCCCTTTGGTGTCATGCTTACCCATGGGCTCCATCAGTGGATCAGAATATACCTCTCTTGACACTAAAGATGTGCAGCGCACGCTCAAAGTTCGGATAGCGGCTCTTGTATGCTCTTCCGTGAGCATGACAGCGTCGCTGACAGCTTTGTACTGGTTCTGCCGTATGGAGAAGCGTTTTCGACATCGGTCAGTATCATCACTCAACAAGTTCGTGGGCTGATTACCTTTACCAGGCTTATCATGCTCCTCGTGTATGGCGACCTGATGCGCGGCTCCTGGTTCTTCATTGCTGCAGTGGTAACGCTAGTTCACGGTACCGTACGAACAGAATCTGCCTTTTGTCAATCGAGTGGGTTTCTCATACAATACGGAACCGAGACCAGTGGTACGATGGGTGATCCTGATTCTCCTCATTTCCTGACTATTGTAGATTTCGCTGTCCTCGTCATTGCAGTCCACAGCGCCCTTCAAGTCTTTCATCCCTCCAGCCAAATCAGCTCAGACGGACTATACCCCTACCGGCGCTATGTCTACGCTCTAGCAGTGTTTGTTCCTGGACTTATGGCCAGTCTAGCCTTTATCAACCCTCACTGGGGCTATCTTTCGCAAGGCGCGTTCTGTACTCTGCCTATCCGTCCGTTTTGGTACAGGTTGGCGTTGGCTTGGATCCCGAGATACACCATCGCGCTTATCATCCTTGGGTTAGCGATTGCGATTTACACGTATGTTGGCTTCGAGTTTAGGAAATTTAACACAGCCAGTCAGAGTATTGGAGACTCGACCACGGATACTGGGACAGGCATGAGGGAAACACGGTTTTCGCTAAGTGGAAAAGAGGAAGATTATGGAACAGTGATGAGAACAGGAAAGCAGGACATGACGGAGCCAAGAGATTGGGCGGTGTCTCTCGGTCATGATGTCGCTGTTGCACAACGTCGTGGGTCGTCGGTTTCATTCATCTGCGCTGGATCTAGCACTGGAGAAACAACGACTCTAAACCGCGCTTCTTCTGTCACGCCCTCTACCAAAACACACTCTCTACCAGCAAGCGCATTACACCTACCCTTAGAACGCAAGGACACCGTTAGGCATCCACTCTTCGCCATTCCCTCCAACAACACAATCCAAACTACCATCTCCACCGACGACATACAAATCTACTCTCCTTCTAGGGCAACAGATAACATCCTCCTCACAACTACTACAACTACGACCCAAACCCCAGCCCTAGATCCCCTCGACAGAGACCCCACCCCTATTGCCCCTCCACCAAGCCGGCCAACAACGCTCTCATCCACATCCCCCGGTAACCGCCAAATGGCACATCAACGTTCACGCATCCACCGCCAACTCCGCCTCATGTTCATCTATCCCCTCGTCTACACACTGATGTGGCTGCTGCCCTTTGTCCAACACTGCACCATGTACCAAAACTACTACGCAAAGCACCCTATCTGGTTCCTGCGGCTCGGCAGCACTATTTGCATCGCCAGCATGGGAATTGTCAATTGTGCCATCTTCTCACTGAGGGAGAAGCCGTGGAGGAAGATTTCAAGCGCCGATGGCACGCTTTGGGGGAGTTTTGCGGTATGGAAGGGACGGAATCATCGGAGGGTGGGCAGTTTGACGGCGGGGAGTTCACTGAGTGCGCAAGGGGGTATGAATGGTGGAGAACGAGGGTTGGAGCAGACAAAGAGTTTTGTGGGGACGAGTGTGGGGTCTAATGATTATGCGAGGATGGCAGGCGAGCGGGCAAGGGCCAGGTTGGAGAAGGAGAGAATGGAAGCGGGGGGATTGGTTGATGAGGAAGGCGAGGAAAGCTGGAGTTGTTATAGCAGAGAGTGTGGGGAAAATGTGATGTGTAGCGAAGAGGAGAGGGCAGGAACTATGATCGAAGAAGGTGAGGATGAAGAGAAGAATGAGACTGTGGACAAAGGCAAAGGGAGGGCTGTGGCACTGTAGTTAATGATCACGTATCAAAGTCTGAGTGTACTGTAGTTGTTCGTTTCTTCTCGTTTCCGCATATATACCAGGTTGATTTCTCTCCATGATATGATACTCACTTCAGAAATCGTCCACGTTAACTTTTCGTCCCTCTTTCAACGGCAAGTAAACCTTCTCCCACAAGTCGCTCCTCTCGCCCAAATGATACGTCAAGCTGACATTTTGCATACCCGCAGACGCCGAAGAAGGAGAAGGCGCCATAGTTTCGAGCTGGGAGATGATGTTCTCTAGACCAAGTGCTTTGCCCGTTGCTTGTGTGCTCCCCGCCTCTAGCGACACATGAACGATGTGAATATGAAAGTGGTAGTAAGTCGGTTGATCTATCATCATGTCAGCGCGTCAGTTCCCCCCTCTCTCCACAGTGAAACTTACAATGCACATAAAGCTTCAACTCGTCCCTTTCAATCTCAGGATACAAGCCCACGGTCGCCTCGATCATCTTCTCCCGCATATGCCTCACCCAGCCCACCATGTCTGTTTGCAAATCTCTCACGCTCCAAATGTCTCTCCGTTCCACTATGCCCAGCAAATGCAAACTACCCATGGTCTTGCGGTCCCAATTGAGATCGGGAAGTAGCAGGAAGCCGTCGTCGCCAGACTCGCGGTACATGACATCTTCCTGCTCTGTGCGGCCCTCGAGGATATTGTACACCCAATTCAACGCGCCCTTTTCGCGCTGGGCGCGCATATACGGCCGGACATGGTTTGCGTAAATCTCGGGTGTCTCAGTCACTAGGCGGAGACGCTGGGCGTCGTACTTTTTGACATGCTTGTCGGTGCAAGGGTAGATGAGGTTTAGCTTAAAGTCTGGGGGTGGGTGCTCTTGCTGTGGGTTCGAGTTTGCGAGGAACCAGGCGTAGATGTCGTTTGCGCCGAGGTTTTTGATGTTGCGCAGCGAGCTGGAGAAGTGGGAGAGTGTGTCGGGGGCTGTGTCGAAGGCGGCGCGCTCGGCGAGGAGGAGGGCGGGCTTGTCGTCGATGGTGCCGAGGAGGGAGATGCGGCGGCCGGCTTGGTCAGAGTTTAGGAGGCGGGTCAGGTGGAATTTGGGAATGAGGGATTCGACATGGCGGGCCACGTCTGGAGGTGTCGTCGACGTCATGGTTGTTGGGGTGGCAGATGGGGGCAATGTTTGGTATTACAGTCTGTGTAGGCTTGGATCAGTTACATGACTTTTTTTTGTGTATATTAATTAGATGTGTATGATCATGTTTCCAAGCACAATTGGTCATTGTCCACCTTCGACCCTCTATCATGTAAAGTGTATCGCCTTTACAGCTTTATGATACATGCCGAGTAGGAGAGACATGTCGGCACTAACAAGATATGTAAAATCAGAAACTGTACTCACTCAAACACAGATACGGATTTTTTTTGGCGCACGGCACGGAGACTGGCCGCTAATTCGGGACGAGTGTGGGGGTGGAGATTGCTGTGGCAGATCACATGTTTGCACGTTTGCGCGATCTCGCGTATTACTCTAGCAACCAGTTTCGGAAGGCAGGTACCAGACACGCTAAGCCATGAGGTCACCGCAACCAGTACCAGCCACCCCATTGTCCCACCCCAGCTATACAAGAAGCTTCAATACCCGATAATCGCCTTGCAATCTCGATCGCACCTACGCAAGCATGCCTCCTAAACGCAAAAACCCCGGACCTGCAGCCAAGTCGCAGCAGTCGACACTTGCGTTCCACGGCTCGTCGAACAAGGTCACCAAGTCCGGCATCAAAGCACCAGGCGCAAAGCAAAGTATTCTCGAGGCGAAGCCCAAGGATGTTGAGCCAGACACGGTCGATATACCAGATACGGCGCCGACAACGATCGAAGTCTCTATAATCGAGCAAACGGAGCACGAGGTCAAGGCACAGCAAGCAGAGAGCACGCCAGACGAAGATGAAGCTCGGCGCATATCGGATGCAGCGATCCAGAAATACTGGGCGGCCAAAGAGAAGCAGAGGCTAGCGCCCAGAGTGCACCAGGGAGCTCTGAGCGTTCACGATAAGATCCTTCGGGAGTTCGACATGAGTGCCCACTATGGCGTGAGTGTGACCAACTAGCAGCTGACGGCTAGGCACTGCTTTATTCTACGACTGCTCGGCTAACACGATGTGCGCCATCTAGCCATGCACAGGAATCGCTCGATTGAAGCGTTGGAAGCGCGCGCAACGGCTCGATCTCGACCCGCCGATCGAAGTGCTCGCTGTTCTGTTGAGGGAACAGGATGGTGCGGATGACAAGGACTCGGACAAGATAGCTACTCAGCGATCGGTCGTCGACGAGCTGCTGAACGCAAAGGCCGAGCTCGATGGATGAGGGTGGGCTGGGCAAGGAAACTATGCACTGCAGCAGGGGCGTAGGAGCGGGTGGCTTCGCAATACGCTTGAGCCATGTATAACGACATTGAATTACGGAGTTATGAGCGGAGTGTGATGATTGGGGAAGTTCGCGGCCTGTATGTGTGTATAGGAGCATTGTCGTCAGGGCACGCGAGCACTTACTGCTCGCTGGACAAGGGCCAAACTCAAGACACAAAGCCATGACTATCAAACAACGCACACTTGACGACGCGGTCTGCAGCTCAGTTTCCCGTGGCACAAGAGCTCAAGTCGGTCAGTCTCTGACAAGAGAGGTTTCATTCATCTCGTTGCACGTCAGCACGCATGGGCTTACGTCTCCAGAGTATGGGGAGGGGTGGCAGTCGGAAAGTTCAAACTAACAAAGACAGCCGGTCCTGTGTCCCTTTTAGGTGGTAGTATGTAGCGGCGCTACGGGGCTGCAGGAGGGTGGGCTCGCTGAGATGCGGGGTTGCGCCAGTGGACGAGGGAGCCCCGGTCCAAGCGACGGGGGACCATGCAAGTAGAGTAGAGACGGTGGCTGGCATGCAATTGGGCGGTCGACAGCAATTGGACTGCTCCAGCAGTGAGGGCGCGGCTCGAGAGTGCAAAAGGCAGGCGGGGGAGTTGATCGTCGATGGGGCTCGAGTGTGGGTGATGGGGCGGAGGGATGCAGACTCGTCTGCAACTACAGTATGCGAGTGGCAAAAACAAAAAAAGGCAAGCTGCACGGTAGCGGGGCAGGATTGCTGGATCCGCATGCAAATGGTGCGGGCTAGCTGTCAGCCCGATTCCACGCAGCCGGGCATGGCTTGTCGCCTCGGGTGGGCCCTCTTCTCGAGTCCTGGGCGTCCTGGGCCTCTCCGCTCTCCTCTCAGGTGTTCAGGTGTGTCGATGAAATCCTGCCCGCCGTCCGCATGCATCCTCGCGACGCCCTCCGACCCACCCGCTGCATTCCTTATCGCCCCTACGACAGCTGCGCCGCCATGCCGCCGAATCCCAGCGGCTCGACTGGCACAGGCACGGCCGTGGTTGCTGTGTGCCCATGGCCTCTTGATTTAGCTGCAACCAACCGCAAAACTCAATCCGAGCAAGCGTTGCATGGTGGCTTGCAGCCCCCCCCAACCGGGACTGGGTGAGTTCAAAACGGCGCCTTGTCGAGGGTGCTGGGAAGGTTCTCAGAGAGATAGCGGGGAACCACTAGAGACGCCCATATCGGTTTGTGCTACAACCGACATCAACACTCCCCTCCCTCCTCCTCCATCCCCTCGCATTGTTTCTTCCTCTCCCATCGACACTTCCCTTGATACTCCTTCACCTCACCCCTCTCCCCGCAATGTCCACCGCCGCGCTGTAGACTGCTCCTTCTGCACAGGGCCGCCGCTCTCCACGGCTCTTGCCTTTCTCCACCACCCCGGCTGTTGATCAACTCAACGACCGAAGTGCGCCCTTCTATACCAGCATTCAACACTGTATGTAGCTCCCAAGGCGAGGCACGTTGGCGTCCCACTCCCACCTACTTATCTTTTTTTTTGCGCGACAGGCTCTTACCTGCTGTCACTCCACCCTGCCGTGACACGCACCTCTTCCCCCCCCCCCCCCGCATCATTGGCCGTCCTTTGACCCCTCCTCCCGGATCCTCTTCAATTGGGAAGCGACCATCAACAATTACCCAGCCTATTGCTATCGCCAACACCCTGCCCCAGTGAAGCCTCGCCTTCCCAGGAGTACTGGCTGAACACGTTGCGTGCCTTCAATCACATCCTCTCTTCCCACCCCAACCTTGGAGCCGTCAATATGGCTGCTGCTGTCGCCAGGTATCCTTCTATGCCACGTCGTTCTTCGACGCCTCCACCGCACCTGTCCTTGAACACTTCACCCCATGGTGTGCCTGCTCCTATCCCCAACAAGCACATTCCGGAATGCTCGCCTGGTGGGCTGCCCGCGACTCCCCCATCAACGCCGCCACGACAGGACAGCCTCATCGAGACCTCGTCCATCACATACCCGCCCGATGCTTACTGTTCGCAATACTCTGATGATCCGCCCGTATACACCATCACTGCCGACTGCATGGCACAGGCACTAGAGCACCTTGCAACCCAGCCTCTCCCAAACCCTGAGCAGGTATTCCCGTGGATGCATGGCCTCCACGCTGAGAACCAGATCCAACTCGCCTTCTTCTCGGGGCGTCGCAGAAGCGCTCGAAAGGTGCCCAGGTGCATTCGCAGTATCACTGTCGTCAAGACTGGCGGGAACTTGTCAGCCTCCAAGCTAAAGGCTGCCATTTCACCCGACGAGCTGCTCGATTCTGCCTCTTCTGACGTACCCAAATTCCTCGAATGTGACCCTAGGGATGGCTTCTCTGTGCGCAACTTCCAGATCCAGGCTTGTAAATTGGGTATGGTCTCGGATATCATCGTCTATGGTGACCACAAGACGAAAATGGAAGACACGATTGCACTAGCCCAGAAGATTTCCAAGGCTCAGAGGCAATATGAAGCAAGAAACGGGTTTCCGCGCTGCTTATTCAATACCTTTATTCTTTCCGGTAGGTCCACTGATTGTGTGCGTATACCACAAGAACTAATTGTCCAAGATGCCTTTGGTTTCGTTCAAGAAAAGTACCCAAAATTGGTTGCCATCAGCGCCTCGGGGGAAATGACTGGAGAAGTTGTCGACTTTTGTAAGTATCCAGACTCGGAATTGACACAATCCGTGCTGACTCGAGGAATAGTTTACTGGGAACGGTACGAGATGAGTGCAATGTCCAAGGCCTCGGAGATCAGCAGGAATGTTTTCTTGGGGCCCACGCCCGACCAAACGCTCCACCCAGATTGTGTGGGCGAGGAAGCGTATGACATGCTCATCGAAGCCACCGACCTCGCCCATGTGCCCGAATCACGTTCGCTACGCGCACTCCGAATGGGCTTGGAGCGAGTTCACCGCAAGTCCACCTTGCATATGGAGTTCCCGTCCTCCGGAAGCATCATGCCTCCTACATGGTCACACAGTGAAGTAGACGGTCTTATGGATATGTGCAAATGGATGTACGAACTAGCGAACCCACAAGAGGTCAGGCGGACCAAGCGAAGACGCGAAGAGGAGGACGAAGCTATCGAGATGGACGATGTTACCACGCCACGCAAGTTTTTGATACATTGCACAGATGGCTACACCGAGACAACGCTTCTTGCACTCGCATACTTTATGTATGCCGAAGGCCTGCCCGTTCACGATGCTTGGATTCAGATGCATCGCGACAAAGGCCGGAACTTCTTTGCGTACCCGTCCGACGTTGCGCTATTGAAAGCGATACAGCCTCGAATTCTCCAGAATTCCCCCCGCTACAACCAGAGCATCCTTGACATTCCGCAGCCACGTTGGCTCACCAAGCTTGATGGGAGCCTACCCAGCCGGATCTTGCCATACATGTACCTCGGCAATCTTGGACATGCCAACAACCCGGAGCTCCTCCGCGCCCTTGGCATTACCCGCATTTTGAGCGTCGGAGAATCGCTCTCTTGGCCGGAGGATCTGCAAAAGCAAATCAATTGGCCTAGCGAGAACTTCTTGATGATCGATCGAGTTCAGGACAATGGCGTTGATCCTCTCTGGGGCGAATTTGAGCGCTGCCTCAAGTTTATTGGTACGTACCACAGCTTTGACGGAGTTTACCACCGCTGACGTGAGACAGAAGCAGGAAAGACGGACGGCGGAGCTACACTGGTGCACTGCCGTGTTGGGGTGTCACGCTCGGCGACTATTTGCATCGCCGAAGTTATGAAAGAAATGGGTCTTTCCTTCCCCCGTGCCTAGTAAGTCGTACCCAAGGCCATGTGGAATAGATACTGACAGTACTTCAGCTGCTTCGTGCGGGCCCGGCGTCTTAATGTAATAATTCAACCCCACCTTCGATTCACGTATGAACTACTCAAGTGGGAAGAGTACCAGCGTCAGAGACGCAACGAACCTCTTCGCCGCGAACTGGAGTGGGCTACCGTCGCGCGCGAAATCGCGTTGATGAACAAGCCCTATGCCAGATGACGACCTTAACGAAATTCCCGACCCCTCTAATCTCTCCATGACTCACGACGACATGAAATCGTACATGTACGACTACGAAACCTTCCTCTTTAACCTCTCGGCCTCACTAGGGCTATGTGCTCTCTACTGCGTGTGATACACCGGCGTTTGCAATCTTTCCACTCTATTCACTTCACACTCTTTCTTAATAGTCCCAGCTGTTTGTCTGTTGCGTTGATTTCGTGCTGCGAAAGTGCTGGTCTTCACTATGGGCGGTGGGAGGGGTTTGCGTTGTCTAGTCTCTTTGCGCAAGAACTCAGCCACACGGCTTTGGCTGTACTGGATTTTTTTCCGTTCAGGCACACACCATCTGGATGTTGAAGGGATAGGGGCATCTTTCATCACTGATCTTTTCGATACGTGTATTAATGCCTCAATCGGCTACAGCGGACTTTGCGTCGCTGTTTGTCATTCTAAGCCATGGACTGGGATTCAATGGAAGTCGGTGAGATGTTAGAATTTACGGCGTATATACTTTTAGTCACAACAAGAGCTTATTTTTTTTATAACTTGCTCATTTTTCAGGTGATGCTTCTACACTATTGCATTCCGTGTCGACTGCGACTTCCCAGTTGTCTTGGGTGCCCCACTTGAATGACATAAGGAATCGCTTTCAAGCTCGTACCTCGACTTGTTCATCCTCAAAGTCTGTTTTCCTTTGCCTCACAGCCTCGTCCTCCTCTTTGACGAACGGAGAACACGTGTGAGCTACTCGGCAGTAGGGGTGAGTTTAGCAGGCTTCGAGACTATCAATCAATGCTAACCCTCTTCTCCAGTTGAATTTGTTAAGTATGCTTCCCAGAGCAAGCTTTGAATCTCAGCCTACCTCCAAAGTACTCCATCGTCCGGACAATGCCTTGGGCCCCACCCATTTCGAGCGAATGACAATATCAAAAAAAAAATTCTGCGCTACGTACTGTACAATCGCTATCGAGGGTCATTAGAGAGACAGCCAGATACGGACCCGAAGTTTTTCACATGCCTACACGATCCGGGTAGCCACGCAAATCGTTGGGCAAGAAAAAAAAAACGAATGGAAAGGGGGAAGAGAGCAACACCATAGCACGCGTTACGGAGAGCTATTGAAGTCGCGCTGGGAGGGGGAGGCAATACCATGTCACGCGTTACGGAGAGCTATTGAAGCTCTGTCGCGCCGGGTTGATGGATGGTGAATTACAGACAAAATGAAGAACAAGAAATAAGGCGTACCTGCTTACAGAGAACCTCCTCCTGGCAACCTACCCACGACATCTTTTACTTGAGTAACGCCCTGACAAACGGTTTCCCTGGTCTGATACCTGAAATCTCGGACGTTCTTCATAAAGCCAGGATCCGGAGCGAATGTGCGGGCGAGATATCCAACGTGAGAGTGTCAGGAGCCAAATGGCGACGATGTTCCAAGGGGTAAGTGTTCCAGGACAAAGACGAAGATAAATAGAAGTGGGCGAAACATATGAGAGACAGGTTTGATTTGAGTGTTGATCTGGTCATAAGTCACATACAGCAGGGCTTTGAGTTACAGCGGTGGTCCGTAAACAAGTTGTAGATAGCAATAGCAGACCTCGCCCGCTCTTGCTGCGTCGCCTACGTATCTATTTTGCTCAACACTTCACCTCTATTGACTCCCGATCCAACAACCAACTCACCTTTCTTACTCATCTATAGGCTACTAAAATGATGACCAGATGGAAACGCCACTTTCTTATTCGAAGCTTTACGATATCTACACTCTCCCGTTCAACACGGGCGTGCATCTACTATGCAGCGCTTGGTATCAAGGAATAGCAACATTACATTGCGATGTATTATACTGTATCCAGATTGCTTCATTCGTCACCAAAAAAAGTCTACTTTGTGTAACCGTCGCCCACTGGTGCAAGCGGTCATGACAACGTGATGCTCGCAGCTTCTCGATAATCTTACGTAGTCTTAACTACAGCATAGAGCTCTTACATCTAGGGCGGTACGTGTCACGTTGCCGACCTTGATGCTTTGGTAAAAACAAAAAGCGTGCTCAAAGCATGGCTTTAGGGGGTGAAGACGAAAAGAATACGTGGGCGACCAAGATGAAATTTAGAAATCCCGGAAACTCAAAGGGGGCTTGACTCAAGAAAGTGTTGGGACGAATCGAATGAGATTAATATAAATATCGGTGAAGAAGAAAAAAAGAATAGATCATGTCGAAGAAAGACGGTGAAGGGGAAAAAGACATGATATGCAACCCGTGAGACATATCTAGGCGCAGAATAACGCCATAACCATAAGCCAATCATCCTAACCCTAGAGACATGACTGAAGACGTAAAAGAGAGAGGCAGTTTTGTACCACTCTAGACATAGATGATATGATGGTGAAGTAATGAATGAAAAATAATAATAAATCTCTCGACGCATGGTCATCATCGTGACATGAACTGGTTCTTGTCATGCGTGTATGGTTGGCCGTGATAGTGACCTGTGAGGAAATCATTATATCGGTGAGCCCGATCCTGAAGAAGGGGTGGCTCTGGTGTAATACGAATAGAAATAGTGATGGAAAGGTGAAAAGGCGTCGAAATGGCGACGAGACGGTTAACGGCGACTGTAAACTTGTAAGCATCTAGTGAACAAAGGTGAAGCATGACCGAGGCAAATAGAAAAGGCCTACCTGTAGGCGGCATCCACCTGAGATCGCCTCTTCCGCTTAGTGTGGTCCTCTTGCTGCCGCTGCCGCTCATGCTCGTGGTCAGCATCTTCGTAGCTTCTTTTCCGAGAAAAGGAACTATCGCTTCGATCCAATGAAGGTGCCGCAGACATTTCTTCCTGTCTTCCATTTGTCGGGTTCTCAGGCTCAAAATCGGATCCAGCCATAGTATGATTGCTTCCTTCAGACAGGGCGGGGCTGCCTCTACAGCCATTGAAGCCATGTCCGGTAGGCTGTGGCGCATTCCAAGGATCATACTGTTGCTCTTTCGGAGGAGGTGGTGGAGGCCTTGAATTGACTGAAGATGACATGGAGCCATAGGGGCGAGGTTGAGCAGATCCATACCCGTTGTTACGATGTCCACCATATGATTGGGCCCGTTGGGGCGGTGCTATAGGGTCAGGATTTTTGGCGAGGAGAGGAGCCACTGCTGGCTTTTCGGGAAGGGATACTGGCGGTCTTAATTCAGATGCCGAGAAAGGGAGAGATATTGGATCATTTGAAGGCGGTTTCGGGGCTCCAGTCACGCCTAATTTGGCAAGGATATCATCCTGGCTAGGCTGTGCAGGTGAAGCCGTCTCTCGCTTCATGACACTGGACCTCGTAGACCCATTGTTCGTAGCAAGAGCTTGCTCAAGATTATCCATGATATCCCATGTTGCGTCACGCATCTCTAAATCTTCATCCTGTCGTTCGTCGTCTTGGGGCTCATCGGGACGATCTCGTTGCGCGATACAGTCTTCTAGTGTCACTAGGTTATTCTGCATATCCTCATCTGTGAAAACAACAAAGACTGGGTCATCCTGAATTGTCTCCCACTCATCCGTTTGCCTGACGTTCAAGAAAGCCTCATGCGAATTCTCGGCTGTGAAATACATGGACACGGAATCTCCGTTATCCAGTTTTTCCGGCGTAGGCTTCAGAGATTCTTCTTCAGCTTCAGCGAATGTCGACGGTAGTGCACGTGTCATTTGCTTCGCAGGATGCCATGTAATGACACCAAGACTGAGTGCTGGGTCGACAGGCTCATTGCTCTTGGGCCAGATAGCGCCGTCAAAGTCGAAATCCCAGTCATCCCAAGCGAGGAACAACTGTGGCTTCTCGCTCGAACTTCCATCACTCACAGCACTAATGGGCTGTGCAGATGGGGGGTGGGGATGTGACGTGGCGAGATGCACTGTCGCCTGAGTGGGTGTGGCATGGGGGTCTAGTGGCAATCCATTGAGGGAGTTTGGTTGTGGCCACGCCCCATGCTGGCCATAAGTCTGTTGATGAGGGTCAGCAGTAGCAGGCTGGGGTTGATAGCCTTGGTAGCCGGATTGGGGCGGTGCATAAGGTTGTGCGGAAGAATAGTTCGGAGCTTGCGAGTAGCCTGAATTAGACGGATAAGCTGATTGAGGCCATTGATAATTAGTTTGTACCTGGGAGTATGGCGGTTGCGAATAACCTGCTGCTTGAGGCTGAGGCTGACCGTAACCTTGCGAATAGCCATGGGGAGCGGTATAGCCTCCTTGTGGATAGGCTGGAGGTGCTTGGGCTTGTGGAAATGCAGGCTGCGGCGCTTGACTCTGAGTAGGAAATGTACTAGCGCCAAAAGGACCTTGAGGCTGCGCAGGTCCACGGTAACCTGGGGGAGGGGGATACCGAGTGATTATTGGGTTTCCCTTCTTCTTTGGGGGTCTATGGGCAAGTCAGAATAGGGCACTGACGTTGGGAAGTATTAGGGCTGCGAGATTGCTTCCGGACAGGTAAAAAGGAAATGACCGAAGAAAGAGCGAAACCTACTGAACATGCGGAGCCCGTTGAGATGGTCCAGCTTGTGGATAGGCTGGTCCGGCTTGATACTGTGCATAGGCTGGTTGTGGGCCTGGCTGTTGTCCGTATTGGTAGGGCGGTGGCTGGCCATATGATGTTTGGCCGTTTGCATATGGTTGCTGCTGGAAAGGCGCCGCTCCGGCTACGGGCCCGCCGCTCCACGACATGCCACCCCAATCGATTTACCTGCCGAGATGCACAGTGGAGGTGAAGGAATCGATTCAAACAAAAGCCTAATGAAGTTCGATGGATTGCTCGCGGGCGATAGTGTAGACTGGGTGTGGTGTGGGAGAGAGATTCTTTGAAGTGAGAGGTGCGCGTCTCAAAATTTGGTCTGGTTAAGCGCACGAGCCAGGACAAAAGAGAAGCCCAAGCTTATGGAGGGTCTTTCAAGTCAGAATCACCCTGGTACAGCGTGGAAAGTAGAAAGGGTCGCAATTATGACGTTGGGGAGGCGGGACTGAGGTTGAGTTGACGGGAGATGTGAAACAGACAGGCTGCTGATGTGAGGAAAAACGCCTGGAAGTAGCGATTGAGAGCACAACAGAAGACAGATGGCGAATTGGAAGGATGCTGGAGAAGGATGCCTAGGCCTTCTAGAACACAGCAAGTGCGGTAGAAGAGTGGATGTGAGGGGCCAGTCGGCCGTTGGTACATTCTCGGAAGCATGACAAGCGAGGGTCGCGCTGAGATGAAGTTTGGAGCGTAGTCACGTGTGCGCTTGGGCCAATGGCTGCGGGATGCTGCTGCAAGTTGGACGGCGAGCAGGCGAGATATTTGGCCCCCTCCCCCCTCCATATCATGCCGCTCGCCTTTACGCCATCGCCCACCTAGCGACCCCTAATGCGCCTCTAAGGATGATTGTACGATACAGACATCTGTTAGCGACCAGTATAGACTCAATACCCTGAGCTGCGTTGCGAATGCTGCAATCCCCACATCTATCTAGGTAGCCTACAAACACCACCATGCCTGGTCTACCGTGTACGTCAGTCGGTCGCCAGCGCCCTCGCGGTTTTGATTCCAGGCACCTGTACTAATTGATGCCTTGCAGCTAGCGTCGACCTCGATGAGTGCATCTCGCGCCTGTCCAAGAAGGAGCTACTCGCCGAGTCGGTGGTCGAGGCGATATGCGCAAAGACAAAGGAGCTGCTCATGAAGGAGAGTAATGTGGTACACATAAGAGCACCCGTCACTGTTGTTGGCGACATCCACGGCCAGTTCTTCGACATGATGGAGATATTCAAGATTGCCGGGCCATGTCCCGACACAAATTATCTCTTTTTGGGTACGTACTGGGTGGCTGGCCCGCCACATGCGCACATGCGACACGCGACCTCTAGTCATGGAGCTAACGGCCGTTAGGTGATTATGTCGATCGTGGACTCTTCTCGGTCGAAACTATATCGCTCCTCGTGTGTCTCAAGCTCCGGTATCCGCACCGCGTCCACCTCATACGCGGCAACCACGAGTCCCGCGGCGTCACGCAATCATATGGCTTCTACACCGAATGCTCGCGGAAATACGGCAATGCGAACGTATGGCATCACTTCACCGACATGTTCGACTTCCTTACCCTCTCCGTCGTCATCAATGACCAAATCTTCTGCGTACACGGCGGCCTGTCACCGTCAATCCACTCAATCGACCAGATCAAAATCATAGACCGCTTCCGCGAAATACCCCATGAAGGACCAATGGCAGACTTGGTATGGAGCGATCCAGATCCAGAAAGAGACGAGTTCTCCCTCAGCCCGAGAGGTGCAGGGTACACATTCGGAGCCCAGGTGGTGAAGAAGTTCCTCGAGGTCAATTCCATGTCACACATATTGCGAGCACACCAGCTCTGTCAAGAAGGCTACCAAATTCTTTACGACGACAGACTAAGCACCGTTTGGAGCGCGCCGAATTACTGTTATCGGTGCGGCAACATGGCAAGCGTGCTGGAAGTTAGCGACACCGGAGAACGTTTCTTCAATGTTTTCGACGCAAGCCCAGATAACGATGTACACCGAGCGGAGCAGCAGCAACAGCAAGGAAAGGAAGTGACGACTGAGTATTTTCTATGATACCCACTGTACCTAGCAAGCGTTGTGATTTTGACGCAAGCCTTGCATTTGTCGGCGTTGGCAATATAGATGGCGTTGAGACAGGTGTTAGCTGTTAATGTTCTAGCTCAGCATCTAATCATACACAATTACAAGCGCAATGTGGCCAAGCTTGCCGCTGCATATATTCAAACTGCTACAGCAATTCGTCCTACCTCAGCACCCGAGATACTTGCTCTCCACCCATCGCGCCTCTTCGTCGTTTCCTAACCTCGCAATCACTATCTTGATGTCTGGAAACGCACTCAACACCCTATTCACACCCACCCGGCCTGCAGTATATGTAACGAACACTATCTTGTCCTCGGGGACGCCGTGGTCGACGAGCACTCTTACTGCCATCAGCGCCGCTGCACCCGTGGAAAACTGGGGATCCAAAACCAAAACCAGCCCATGCTCAGCGATGTTTGTTGGAAGGGCCCGAAAGTGCAGCTCTGGCTCACCAGTCCTATAGTTTGTCTGGATCAGCACTCTCCCTGTCCTGCAATCTGGGATTGTTCTTCGCAGGCCTGTCTCGAATGCACTTCCACCACGCAAAACTACCACAGCACTGACTTCTGCGTCCTTCTTTAGCCCCTGATATGTCGTACCCTGTGGCGTCATGACCTGACGCGGCGCAAATGGCAAAAAGTCCACCGCGGTCTCGATCAGCAGGGCGACCATGCGGTCAAAGTAGAACAGAAAGTCTTCCCTCGACGTGGTCGGGTTGAGGAGTAGCGTATGCATTCCTTTAACTTGATTGGTCTGCTTGAGCACAATGGCATTCTCGCTCAAAGGGCTATCTTCTGCAATCTTGCCCAGGCGTCTCAGCTCTGTCTGGTGCTGCATACTTTTACTCCTTAGCGTCTGTCGAACCTGGTTGCTCACCATAGTAATCGCAACCTTGTTCTCTATGCCTCTCGGGATGATGAGATCGGCAATCTCTCGTTGCGGAGCGACGTATTTGTAGAAGTTGGGCTTAACAAAGCCAAACCACTGCTTGATGCAGCCTTCGATATCGCGACCTCGTTCTTTGACATCCCGCACAAGACGTCGAGAAAGGCAGAGGTCGGCATCGGCTTCTGCGAAGATTTTGAGATCCAAAAGGTCGAGTACGCGAGGATCATGTAGAGCGAATATGCCTTCTAAGATCAAGACATGCGGAGAGTAGATTGTTGTGGTCTTGGGAAGACGAGCGTGCTTTTGGAAAGAGTAAATGGGTACTTCAGCAACTTTGCCACCCTTGATGTCCTTTAAGCGGTCGACTAAGATGTCGAAATCTATAGCATCTGGAGAATCAAAGTCGAACTCGTTCCGGAATGCCGCAGCAGATTGCTCTGGCGTCAGAGGTTTGTAGAACGAGTCCTACATGCAGTGTCCCTTAGCTGGTTGGAGCACGTGACCATGGTGCGAGGCTGGTACGAACCATAGACAAGATGACAACCCACGGCAAGTTCAGGGAGGCCACTATAGCCATCGCCAAAGATGTCTTGCCTGATCCTGAACTACCAGCCACACCGATGATGCTGGCGTTGCCCCATGGCGGTTCGTAATGTGTCCTTCGGCCTGCAGAAGCCATGGTCGTAATGTGATTGTTTCCTGGGTGTGTTATGACTTTCCTATCTCATTTATCGTCAAGTCACACGTTTCGTAGCAAAACTTGACGATATAGATGGTGTGGTATCCAGGGTTCACACGTTCGGGTTTCTGCAGCAGGCGCTTGCAGCTGGACTTGCACATGTGGGCTCTGGCTTACATAACCTGCGACCCACACGCACTAGTCTCGCCAAGCTCGCAAGCTCAGTCTTTCTCTTCCACAACCCGAGCTCGCAAACATTCTTCTTTCCTTCACGCAGCAATTTTTGCGTGGCCGCCAGCACACTCGACCACCGGTCGGGCAGCTCGAATCATCTACTGATGGACGTCGGCTGAGGCTTGCTCGGCGCCTCGCTTCATCATGGTAAGCTACAGCGCGTCCAATGTCGCAGTCGTTGCACGTACTGACAGGCATGCAGAGCTCATCCACCGTTTCTGTGTCGGCTGCTACGCCTACGCAACATCCTTTCCAGAAGAAGGTTGATGATGTTAAGCCATCGAAGACGTAAGTTGCCACCTATCCGCGCCACTGCCCCGTCCTCCTTCACATGATGATTTCAAAATAAGTTGGGAATCTCTCCGAAACAACGTGTGGAGAACATGTTAACTTGTATCTCTGATCTTGCAGTAGCTTCTGCTCTGCGCATCACTCTATTCCTATTTTGCGATGACCCAAGACAGTGGCACTAACGACTTGTCTGCAGGGACATCAACTTTGTCATTATGGACTACCTGGTCAGCGAAGGCTACCCTAGAGCAGCGGAAAAGTTTGCCAAGGAAGCCAACATCCACCTGCCTCTTGAAGAAGAGTCCATATTGGCCCGCGTAGAAATACGCCGGGCTATCCACGCCGGTGATATCGATACAGCTATCACTAAGATCAATGATCTGAATCCTCAGGTACGTGTGATCCACACTCCCCCACCATAGTTTTTTTTGCAGGATTAAACTCAGTTTCATGCACCACGCATAACTTCTTTGATGATAATCAAACCTTCAGTCCTCAGTATGATTGCAAGCATCACCATATACTCATTTCGCACATTTGTTACTGGCCTTTGCTAATTTGTATATCAGATCTTAGATACAGACCCAGCCTTACACTTCGCGTTGCTCCGGCTGCAGCTCATCGAGCTCATCCGGGCGTGCACCTCCTCTGCTACCTTCGATATGACCCCTGCCATCACCCCGGCGCTCAACTTTGCTTCAGCTCAGCTCGCTCCTCGCGCTGCCACAAATCCAGACTTTCTGAAGGATCTCGAGCTTACAATGTCCTTGCTTATCTTCCTCCCTGCACCGCCCGGCGAACTACAAAAGGAGCTCAAAGAGCTGCTTGAACCTTCACTTCGTCGAAACGTCGCAAGCAAGGTCAACGAGGCGATACTCACGAGTATGGGGGCGTCTGGCGAGTCCCGCATGAGAAGGCTAGTACGCCTGCGACAGTGGGTGGAGACAAAGGCACGAGCAGCCGGAAAGGATGTTCCTCCCAACTTACCTCTTGGGTTGCAAGAGGCGGACGAGCGGCCGGCCAATGGGAATGGCGAAGTTGCTGACGTTATGGTGCAGTAGAGAAGACACCTGCCGGCGCTGTGCGCCTGGTTCTCTACCAAGGAACATTGGCACTTGGATGATTATCGTTGCGACACCTTACAGTAATGACTTGCGCGGGTAGCACCATTTCAGAATTTCCATGAGAGCCACAATACCACGCCAACACGAGTATGGGGTTTGGTACTTACTAAGTAAAAACTGAATAATCCATGATTACCTTCTTCTGATTCCCACACTGTGTCTATGATGTGCTGCAAATCCTGTCGATAGACGATTGCACTTCGCCCTGAACATGAACTACCATACCATGTATCATTGGACTACGACAAGTCATGATGGTGCTCAACTGCGCATCAGGGTTCTCAAGGAGACACGGATATAAAGGAGAGGCTTTCCCCTCCGTACCTATCATCGGTGTTCCGGAGTCTTTCTCACTTCTCGGCCATATTGAGCAGCCCGCCAGCCGACTCGAGCGCAAACCCCCTCACATACGAGTTCCCCCGCATTCCCCAACTTTTCTAGACTCCTTTGCTCCGCGGTGCAGAATACCCGACGAGCATGCCAGTGAGCAGCTTTCCGTACTACCCCGCGATTGCGGACGCGCTACGAAAACAACTCTGAGGACCTATAGGACCCAGGATCCCCGCGTGGTACATCAGGAGCCGCATATGGTGGATTTGCTTCGAGGCTACCCCAAACAGTCCTATTGGTCCCTACCTTGCCCGACTTTCTTCATTAGGAGTCATTGATGCATGGATACATGTGGCTGGAAGAGTGGGTACTTTGCGCTCGTCCGATCCAGTCGAGTTTTGTTGAACTTTGTGTGCACTCACATGAGCTGCTGCTGGTGGAGACGTGAGATGGAGTCGAGGCGCGGTTGAACCGAGCTGTGCCCGAAGCTGGGAGCGAGCGGCTGGATGATGGTGAGATGTTCATCATTACATGTTCACAGCATTTCAAAACCCATCCAACAGCTTAACAGAGGATAACAGGTTCCTTTGGTCGGTGCTGGCCGTGGACTGGCAGCGCTGAACGCACGACTATCAGACCATATTGTGCCAAAAGAAGCTAGTTGCTTGACGTCAAGAACACCCCACCCGCTTGATCCATCCTCCAAATCACCCCTCACACCACAGCAAACAAAACCTCTTGCCGGTACATTGATCCCTGGGCTGATTCCCACGCGCTAATGTCAGACCACGTCAACTTGGCATTCCTTAGCTGTGATCTTCGCCTTGCCCCGGAAACTTCGTGCTCACGCTATCATCATGATCCGGAAGACCATCCAATCCTCGCGCATCGACCCCTCTACAAGTCCACGTACATGTTTATCTGGCAACTGTTGACCAATCACAATTGTCCTAGTCGATCTCCGAGTTTCCGGGATCCGGAATAGTGAGACGTGATTGTCATGGATGAACGGGACGCGTTGCTTTAGCTTCCTCTGAGAGGGCACGAGCGAATATACTCAAATACCAGTATCACGTGTAGGTATTACCAGATGGGGTAAGGGTGCGGGGGCTCTCACCCTCAAACAGTGAGTATATAAAGCTCACCTTCTCTGTGATGGTCAAGTCGTGCAACATCAATCGACTCTCGACTTCCACTGTCAGCACTTTTACCAATTCCAACTAAACCTTGCAAACCATATACCGCCAACATGTCAGAAATCCCGAAAGAGCAATGGGCGCAAGTCATCGAGAAGACCGGCGGTCCCGTTGAGTACAAGAAGATTCCCGTCCAGAAGCCCGGCCCCGATGAGGTTCTCGTCAATATCAAGTACTCTGGTGTATGCCACACTGATCTACACGCTGTCAACGGTGACTGGCCACTGGTAAGCATACTCAGCAACGATTATGCGTGGACAGATTCTGACTATCCCCAGGCTACCAAACTACCTCTGGTCGGTGGTCACGAAGGCGCTGGTGTGGTAGTTGCACGAGGAGAGCTGGTCAAGGATGTCGAGATTGGAGACTATGCAGGTATGTCGTGCGCCTCTCACAGCGTCAACATTGCTAATCCCCCTCAGGTGTCAAGTGGCTGAACGGTTCATGCTTGGCCTGCGACTTTTGTCAACAAGCGGATGAGCCCCTATGCCCCAAACCTCTTCTCTCTGGATACACTGTCGACGGTACCTTCCAACAGTACTGCATCGCCAAAGCCGCCCATGTAGCTCGTATCCCGAAAGAGTGCGACCTTGCCGCCATTGCTCCGGTTCTCTGCGCTGGTATCACCGTGTACAAGGGTCTGAAGGAGTCCGGCGTTAGGCCTGGACAGTACGCTGCTATCGTTGGTGCCGGAGGCGGCCTCGGATCTCTCGCTTGCCAGTACGCAAAAGCAATGGGGGTACGAACGATTGCCATCGATGCCGGAGAGGAGAAGAGGAAGATGTGCACTCAAGACCTTGGTGCCGAGGCTTTTGTCGACTTCTCGACATCGAAGAACCTCGTGGCAGACGTACAGAAGGCGACGCCCGATGGCCTCGGTCCACACGTGGTGATCCTTGTGGCTGTCAACGAGAAGCCGTTCCAGCAAGCTGCAGAGTACGTGCGACCACGTGGTACAGTCATCTGCATTGGCCTGCCAGCCGGTGCTTACCTAAGGGCACCCGTTTTCGAGACTGTCATCAAGATGATCCGGATCCAGGGTTCGTATGTCGGCAACCGCAAGGACAGTTCAGAGGCGATTGAATTCTTCCGCCGTGGCTTGATCAAGGCTCCATACAAGGTCGTTGGGCTGTCGGAACTGCAGATGGTGTACGACAAGATGCACCAAGGCGCAATTGTTGGACGCTACGTCTTGGACACATCCAAGTAGTAGATGTGGTGGTGCGGTAAGGGGACTACTTATGAAGATGGATGGATGAACTGTATATAATGTTTGATGGATCCAATACAATGAGTTGAAAAAAGAAAAGAAAATGTATAACCCTTGTCCTTCTTTGCGTAGTGTGTTATCACGAGTCAGCGGCGTGTAAGGGAAGTCAAGATGAAGCAACAAGATAGGTGAAGTTTGGCAAATACAGTTCTTTTGCCTATAAAATGGACATTGAAATCCAAGGGTATATATTATGAACAAACAAAAAAAAACAGGGCCAGATTTATTGAGAGCCCGGAAAAAAAAAGAACGCAGTGGCTCAATGCAGTTATGTTTACCCCATCTCCTTTTTTTTCCCGAAACCAAACCCCAAAAAAATGTAAAAAAGATCGTAGTATTAGTTATGGCAGTATTCTACTCATGACGTCGTTAGTGTAAAAGGAAGATGCGGTGTAGGAGACCATATGCCGGAAACCCAAATCTGTCAAAGAGGGACTTTCAAGCGCCAATTCCCTTTTTTGTTGATGCTGAATTTTGAGTAATACAAGGGCGGAAGAGGAAGAGGAAAAAGAAAAGGTTGAGAGCAGGTCGGACAGGTGCAAACCAACAGTAACATGTCTAGTAGAAATGCTGTCCGCCGTATCCGTTGACGCCACTTAGTGGCGGTTGGAGTAATGTCGGCGGTTGCTGTTGCTGAACAATGTTTGCTGGTACGTAATGTGTCTGGTAGGGGTGTTGTGGCATGCTGAAGTCTGCCACTAGGAGTGGGTTACCAAAGCCCGTTGGCCGTCTTGGTACTGGAGCCGGGGGGGCTATTGATACCTGCGGCATCTGTTGCTGGACTACGATTTGTGGCTGTTGCTGATACATGACGTTTCCGTCCTGCATGTGGCCGTTGAGATGCTGTTGCTGTTGCTGTTGTTGTGGCGGTTGCTGTGGCGGCGGTTGTTGCTGTGGCGGCTTCTGATCCTGACTCTGAGGCGTGTCCCAGCCCCATTTCTGTTTTAGTTCGGTGTTGACGAAACCAACTCGCCAGCCTGTTTCTTGCCGAATCTTGTCGAATATCTGGAGTACTTCTTCCTGTTCTCTTCGATCTGTTAGAGGCTCAGCAGCAATGGCAAGTGACCTGAGCGCCACACTAGCGACGCCACGATCCTTGACGTGTGCGCTAATACCGCAAATGAATTTGGAATTTTGCTCTAGCATAGCCCACATGTCGGGTTCGCTTGGACCCTGAATCGGATTGATCTGGGCTAGCAAGACCATGGAGGTGTGGTAGAAGAGCCGCGCAATGATCGATGCTCTCTTGATTAGCCAGACTTCGGGAAAGGCTGATCCGGATATCGTCTGTCCCGGGTACAGGTAAGCCATGGGATGCATAGTGCGCGGTATGCTGTCGTTCCATCTGTCAGCCATGTCCTTTAGCCTAAGCCATTCGTTGTGTCGTTCCTGGAGTGTCTGTCTCGCAATGTCTGGGTTCCGGGGTATGGAAGCGCGGAAATTGCAGATCCTCGCAACGACATAGAGAATACGATGTGTCCACACTTCTTCCTTGCCAGACTCGGTCTCTGGGGTAAAGTCCATTTCAATGCCCCATTCGTCTGGATCCCAAGCGACCTGCCAATTAAAGTGCAGGCAGCTCAAAATCTCCATGCCCACATTCAGCCAGAAACACGCGGCTCCGATGCCAGTAGACCTAGCATTCCAGCGGCATTCCTTGATCAGGGCTCGAGCCCCCGCAATGTGGTTCATCCGCTGTAGCGCACGCTCACCCATGATTTCGTAAACGTTGAGTATGACGGCCGTGGTTGCGCAGAGGATAGTGTCACGGTCAGGGTCCTGCAGCGAGTGCAGCAGATCGCGTGTGGCCACGTCGTAATAATGCAGTGCCTTTTCCTCGCTGTACTTTGGGTTAACAAGAGCCAGATGGCGTGCCCCGCATGCGAGGAAGGCGTGCAGCAGCATGGGTTCGTTGAGGGCATGGAAGGGTAGCAAGCGCGAGAAGTGCTTGTGGGCATCCATGCTGTCCATCCATATACCGATTTCCTCGACAAAGACCTGCATGTACAGCACCTCTTCTTGGGTTTTTAGATAGTCGCGCTTGGGCATGACCCCCGGACTCGCCGAGTGCTCCATGGTGTAGGAGGATGGTGTGGGGTTGTTTGAGTAACTGGACACTAGTCTGGTCAGCAACGGGTTGTATATGCATTTAGCAGCACTTACGGGATCGTGCATGTTGTTGTTGTTGTTGTTGTTGTTGTTGTTGTTGCTGCTGTGTCCGTTGTTGATCAAAGTTGTAGTTTATCTGAGCCTGCTGGTACGAGTCTTGTGTGATGCCCTGCATTTGAGGAATGTGCTGACGCGATGCTGCTGGTGGGCCCATGTCGAAGCCGTTGTTAGCCACGGGCAGGTGGGAATCCATGTCCTCTACCGGGTACATTTCTCGGCCGCCCACATACTCGGATGCAATGGTCCTCGATTCGTCCATGAAGGCTACTTGATAGTCTATGCCTTGGGGTATTATGTATGCATTTCTCTCGCATGTGGTGTCGAGGAAGTTGAGTTTCTTGCCCCAGTTGCACTCGCGCTGCGACTTGAGGCAGTTGTGGCAGGTTGGCTTGGTCTCATCGCATTTGAGATGGCGTTCTCGGCATGTCAGACAGCCAGTGCGCGTCCTTTTTGGCTTTTCCTCGGGCGTTGCATCGCTGGCTCTCTTGCGGGTGGGCAGCGGCTTACTTCCGGGAGAGTCATTGTTGGATGGAGGTGTGGCAGTACCGGTCATGGTGGCGTCCTTTTGCTGCACACGGCTCGTCCGGAAATAGGTCGCTGTGCCGTGGGGTGTGCCGGGCAATGGGCGACCACGACCCTGTGGCAGGGCGTGCGGCGAGGGAAATGCGTTGACCCCTCCAGTTCGGTGTTCGATATGGCCAGTGGTGGAGTGGGTGCAGGAGCGAGGAAGGTGGCTTGGCCGAGGGCGGCTGGATGCGAGGCCGCAGTGTAAGACGGGGCGGAACGGGACTTGTTTCGAGTGCTCAAGAAGCGGATGCGAAGCGTGGTTGTGGAAACATGAATGGTAAAAGTATCCAGAGTTGGCGCACGGTCGGTTGGTGCGGACGTTAGACTCGTCTCGTCTCGTCTCGTATAGTGCCGGGCAATACGAAGATTGTGTGTAAAGGGAGGGCGGGTCACATGTGCTGGCGACGGTTGCGGAAATGCGACGGTATCAGGTATACAAGACGGGTCGGTAAATGGCAGTAATCCAAAAGGCCGAGAGAGAGAGAGAGGGGGGGGGAACACGAGTCGCTCAAAGGGCGGAAATATTGGATTATACCTGAGCGGGCGGGCGATGACGAAGAATAGGGAGCAACGAGCGAAGCGATCCTGGAACTGGGTGTCAGGGATCCAGGGTGGGCCAGTAGTGTAGGAGGGGCAGGAATAGCCTAGGCTAGATGGTTCGGGCGCTGTTACATTGACAGCTCACTTGAAACAGCCACTTAGCAGATGTCGCGCCTCAGATCTGGTGGAGAGGCGGGCCTCGGGGATGCTCTGAACGGTGACGGCAAGCTGCACGGCAGCTGGGAGGGCAAGTGATCTGAGCCTGGTGTACGCCATAGCTACGACGGCAACGCACCAGCGCCATGATTTGCGCCCCCCCGACCCGGCAACCATGGCTTGTCGGCGACGTGAGGTGTGGTGGTGATGGTGGTGGTGGTGGTGGAAGGCAGCTCTCCCGCAGTCCACTGACGTCCATGAAGCCTGCAGGATTGCTCGCGCGAGCCCTCCATGTACCCGACGAGCGACAGATTGTGGCGCACAGTTGCAGCCCACGCCGGGCTGAGGATGGGGATTAGGGAACGGCCGGCCTCGCAGACGCAGGCAAGCGGCTCGTCTGCATGCTGCGTCACACCCGGCCGTCTTCAACGCTCCGAGCGGTGCTGACTGGCTGTATAGGCGTCGGTATAATCTTGTAGACTTTTGGCGGGAGGCGAATGAGCTTACGACCAAAATAGCCCCATCCCTGTCGACATCGCCAATCTCTCGTCTGTCCGAGCGCGGCGGACGCCTCAACAGTGATATCCAAGCTGGAGCCGAAGGGGGAATAAAGGCCACGGCCGAATACCACGAACGCGCCCCCCCCCCCTTGGAACAATAATCATACATGCATAGATACCGCTCCGACGTCAAGGTGCCTGCAGCAACGGCCAGACTAGCCTCAACCCGCCCATGGCCATCTTCTTGCCCAGCCCATGCCATGGCCGAGTGCGCGCCCCCCCACCCCCCCTTCTCTCCTCTCGCCTCGCCTCCCCCCTCTCGTGACTGCGACTGCGACTACGACTGCGACTACGACTACGCCTACGCCTACGACTACGACTGTACCGGTACAGGGCCGCGGTCTGGGCTGGGTCCTTGCATGTGCATGTCTCCTGCACCCGCACCCGCGCATCTACCCATCGTTTGTTTTGTGCGCTTTAACCGAGATAGCACCGTTCATCGTTGGCCCCACCTATCGTTCCTCGACGATCCGCCCTCGTGCCGGCCTGCCCGAAATTAACACCTCAGCTTACACATGGCCGTCGAGCAACAGTCGGCCACTCGCCCACCAGCTTGCCCTACCTGCATCCTGCGCGGCCATGCCTCACAGATACACTGCCTCCAGTTCGTGCGTCAGAACAGCTGCTTGTTGACTGGCGACGCAGACGGCCATGTTGTCTACTGGGACCTCAGTACCACACGCCCACTCGAGGCCTGGAAAGCCCATAATGGTCCCATCCTAGGCCTTGCTCAATGGGGACACGCAGCCATCATAACGTAAGTTCTCGACAAGCATCATCTGTCCCTTGAAATCCCGTCTGCTCAAGCATTTCCTTGCTTGCTCCCACCTTCAGATCGCCCGAGTGAAGCCTCGTCTATACCTTCCGTCCGGACCCCATGTTGCTTTTCTTCTTCTTCTTCTTTCTTTTCTTCTCCCTCCAAACATCCATGCCACGCAAATCACCATTGCCCAAATCAAGATAACCCCGTTAACTTGGCCATCGGGTCCACAGCCACGGCCGAGACAACGCTCTGAGAATATGGCAACTACACCCACGACCAGCTGAAATCACTGAACCTGTCCTCTTGCCCTCGGATCCACTCAAGGCACGCGAGGACAGCCGAAGGAAGCCATGGCTGCTACACGCCTTTCCCGTCAACACTCTGAACTTTTGTGCTTTCTCCATGTGCCACCAACATGCCAGTACCGATCTTGCAGTGCGAGATCCTCCCAATGACGCCATCCTCGTAGCCGTCCCGGGTAGAGACGACACAACGATGGAAGTATACCAGTTTCCAGACGAGCGGCTCAAGATTGTCATTCCTCGAGTGCAAAGCATAGCCACTGGTATGTCTCCAGATGCTTTCGTACTCACCCGGCCTGCCATTCGCCATGTCGTGCAAGTCAAAGTATGATCCGAGCAACACTGCTGACACGAGCAGGAATGGCCATGGCGGTAAAGCTCGTCCGCCATCAAGCTACGCAGAATATCCTACTTCTCGCCGGGTATGAGGGTGGCGTCACAGCAGTATTCAAACTTCCAGGGAATTGCACTGGCCCTGGTATAGAAAGTGCCGAGCTGGTATATCTCAGCCAACCCCACAGCCAGCCCATCCTGTCACTAGACGCTTCTCCAGACGGCGATTCATATTTTACCTCTTCGGCAGATGCAATGCTTGCCATGCATCGTATACCAACGCTACCCAATATCAGCAAAGGTCAAGATAGGTTGGACCATCGAGAAGATGCCGATAGCGACCCGCTGTCGTCTACCTTGAGTGAGCAGGAAGAGTCTATGAACAACTCGCCATGGACAGTCTCGCAAGAGGCAGACGTGTCATACACTAAGCTCGAAGAGGATGGCTTGTCAACCCATTTCACAAAGCAACCCATCAACCAAGCAACGAGAGAGAATCCCAAGCCAAGCGGCTTGCATTCTATGCTCTCATCTAACCAGCCCTTCCAGGCCAAACGTGTTATGCCATCCCAGCCAGTAACTGTACAACCACCGTACAAAGTAGTCGACACCAAACATGCCGGTCAGCAATCTCTCCGCGTGCGCTCCGATGGCCGGCTCGTTGTCACTGGTGGCTGGGACGCCCGTATCAGAATATACAGCAGCAGAACACTCAAAGAGGTCGCAGTTTTGAAATGGCACAAGCAAGGCGTGTATGCAGTCGCCTTTGGTCAAGTTTTGACAGCGGAAGACCTCATGCCTCAAGAGTATGTAAGGGCGGTCGGGGGACGGCCAGAACAGCGGGAGACACAAATGAAGCTCAAACATTGGGTTGCTGCGGGGGCCAAAGATGGAAAAATCAGTTTGTGGGAAGTATATTAAACTAAAAGCCATATTAGAGTGACAATGCAGCAACAATTCAACATAATCCCATGTGCATCTTCAAACACTTTCATGGGTACATGCGACTTGAGGGGTCAAGACTAATAGTCCTTGGTGCAATGCACAGTGTGGAGGAGCTCGTGGGTTCGCGAATCATGGAACGAATCGGAGATGAAGCTGGGCCGGCATGGCTTCCCCCACAAGCCGAGGCACAATGGGCCGGGGAAGTGGGTCTGTCTCAAGCTCGACATTCGCGCATCCATCGCGCAGGCATCATCTTTCAACGACAACACTTCACGATGCCATGACACTAGTCTTTGAATGTTCCACAGCGAGAGACTGAATACACTGAACGCCCATTATCCCCAGCTTGCCCCCCCCCCCCCCCCCCCCCCTGACTCCACAAGCGCGTCCTGTTAATGCGCATCCCACGCACCTTTTCCTAAAGGAGACATCCTTTCACTGGCCGCTTCAAGCACCATGGCCTCCTCAGACGAAAACAGCAAATCCTCTACTCCGCCCTCTCCCACGTCCGAGCAAGCTCCCGATCTCAGCATAACCGCCGATGACCATGTCTATCTCCACGCAGCCGGTTACAACGAGTCGCCCGACCGAGGCCTCATACACAGCTTCGCCCGCTTCCGCTCCTCGCCCCTCGACTTCTTGCGCGAAGTTTCCCTGCACTTCTCAGGCACAGGATGGCGGTCTTTTGACAATCACATCGGACAGCCAGAGTTCTACTCGGGCTTCAGCGAGGATATGAAGGGCCGGGTGCTGAGTAGTCCGATGCTTGTGGCCAAGGTGCGCGAGCTGGCTGAAAAGAGAGTCGAGGTCGAGGCAAGCGAGGGATTGCTAGATGAAGATGAAAAGAGGCAGAAGAGGAGGGTGCAGATTGAGGAGTCGCTCATGCAGGTCAGCGAGGGATGGACAGACTCCATGATCTGCAAGATGGAAAGCAAGGCCTTCATACGAGGCGCATACTACTTCGCCACCCAGCTTCTGACTCGGGCCTATCATCAGGGCGTCCACGTGTCCAGCGAGGAAGTGCTGCGGTTGCGCGCTGTAGCCGAAAAAGCCGCCAAGAACAAGCAGTCCATCATCTTCCTCCCGTGCCACCGCTCGCACGTCGACTACGTTTCCCTTCAAATAATCTGCTACCGACTGGGAATCTCGCTTCCAACTGTAGTGGCAGGTGACAATCTCAACTTTCCCGTCGTTGGTTCTTTCCTGCAGCATGCTGGCGCCATGTGGATACGGAGGAGTTTTGGCGACGATCAGCTCTACATCACGCTGGTGCAGACGTATATCGATACTCTGATGCAGTGTGGGTATAACCTCGAGTGCTTTGTCGAAGGCGGAAGAAGTCGGACGGGCAAGCTCCTGCCGCCCAAGTTTGGAATCCTGAGTTATATGTTGGAGAGTGTGGCGAGTGGGAGAGTGGAAGATGCCATCATCTGCCCAGTGTCAACACAGTACGACAAGGTCATCGAGGTCGAGTAGGTCATTCTTTTACTACGAACTAGAATGCAGACCTTCAAAACTAACGACTTAACAGCTCCTACATCAGCGAACTTTTAGGCCAGCCAAAACCCAAGGAAAATCTGATGGATTTTCTCTCCGCCTCCTCGGTTCTTTCCCTAAAACTTGGCCGCGTAGACGTCCGTTTCCACGAGCCATGGTCGCTAAAGACCTTCATCAGTCAGCAACGCGAACGCTTCAGTAAACTACCCCGGCAAATCGATACACAGGAAGATCGACTGCGCCTGCTCCGAACACTAGGCTACAAAGTTCTGTCTGACATTAACAACGTCTCGGTCGTAATGCCCACTGCCCTCGTCGGCACCGTCCTCCTCACCCTCCGAGGCCGTGGTGTAGGCAAAACCGAACTCATCCGCCGCGTAGAATGGCTCAGCGACCGCGTGCGCGCACAAGGAGGACGTGTCGCACATTTCGGCAATCTACCTAGTAGCGTGGTCGTCGACCGGGCGCTCGAGGTGCTAGGACCCGGGCTTGTTGGACTCGTCCCAGGCCTACCAGAAGATACCTTCTACGCCGTCGACCGCTTCCAACTATCCTTTTACCGAAACATGACCATTCACCTCTTCATCGAGCAAAGTCTCGTCAGTGCGTCGCTCTACACACACGTCAAGCAAGGCGGCGGACCCGAGTACCAGCGCATGTCGTACGGCGACCTGCGCGCCCAAGTCCACTTCCTCTCGCAGCTCTTCCGCGGCGAATTCATCTTCCCCACAGAAGGGCTCGACACCAATCTCGCCAAAACACTCGCCGGCCTCGAGAAAGACGGCGTCATTGAAATCACGCGGTCGACGACGGACGCCGGTGACGAAGTCGTCGATTACGTCCAACTCTCCTCTGCCGAGCGCGCCCAGGGGCGAGAAAACTACGACTTCTACTGCTTCCTCATCTGGCCATTTATCGAGGCAGCGTGGCTAGGTGCCATCAGTCTGATGATGCTCACGCCGCCTTTGTCACAACAAACTTCTACCACCGAAACGCCAATAGAAACACCAGTATCGCCAGCCTGGCTCGACCTCAAAAAAGTCCAAGACCGCGCACAGCTCCTCGGCAAAACCCTCTATCATCAAGGCGACCTCTCCTACTTTGAAGCCGTAAACAAGGAAACGCTCAAGAATGCCTACACGCGCTTCCAGCAGGAAGACATGGTGCTCGTTACAAAGCCCAAGGACAAGGCCCCTGCTACTATCCGCTTGGCGGACGAGTGGGTCCCGCAGAGAGGACCAAAAGGCGCCATCGTGGCGGATGGCGCCTTGTGGCGGTTTGCAGAGCGGATTAGTGCCAGTCGCCGCGAGGGCAAGAACCGGAGAGATGGCGCGACGGTGCAGACGAGGGTGCTGGGCTTGGTGGATACTGTGGGCGAGGGCTTATGGGCCGATGCTGTGTTTGATCCGAGTGTGTTGGACAAAGGCGAGGTCGAGGGGGCCAAGGCGAGGAGTATGCGGAAAAAGGGGAACATGGCAAAGCTTTGATTGAGTAAGCGTAGATATCCTCATGTAGTTTCTAATCTTCTTCTTCCTCTTCCTCTTCCTCTTGCAACGATGACTTGGGTTAGAACTTTTTGTTCATTTGGTAAGAATAAAATAATCTTTCAATTGTAGAAAAGAAACAACGAGGGTATATCGAATGTATCCATCTAATTCATGGGCAACGTTCGCTGTCAAAGAAGAAGAGGAAGAAGAAGAGAAGAAAAAACTAAAACTCCGCGCTGATTCATGATTCATAAAAGCTCGACACTCTGGCTCACAATTCATCCTTGCCTTCTTCTTCTTCTTCTTCTTCTTCATCATCATCATCCATGCCAGCCCTCCATCCTGTCGCCGAAATCCCCCTTCCTTCATAAAGCCTGGAGCACTTTCCGAGCCCGGACAGCGTGCAGAAAGGCTCCATAACTCCACGTCAAGTCCACAGCACCCCGCATGTATCCCGTGACGCGGTCAAACTGCTCACTCATGCTGCCTTCGGCATCCACATGCGACTTGACGACTTCAAGAAACTGGTCGGCAGTCACCTGCAAGCGTTCGACGACAGAGTGGAAGAGCGCATCCGAGGGACCAAAGGTGCCGACGTTGACGTCGAGAGAAGAAGTGGCGAGAAGGGATTCGTAAAAGAGTAGACCGGTGTCGGTGATGGTCAAGTTGCCGGCAACTGAGATGTGGGATGCGGTGCGGTACAAGATGTCGGCGGCGCTAGAAGTGCACAGGAACCATGGGTTACCACCACGGTTCGACGTCCCGTAGCCGTCATATACGTCTTCGGGGTAGCGCCCAATGCCCGTGCCTTCAAAGGATTCCTCGTTGACATTATCCTCATCACCACCATCTTGGTTCTCATCAGAAGGCCTGCTGTTGATCGGAAAGCGGTCTCGCTGATCGCGGGTCAGGGCGAGCAGGGAGACGAGAATCTCGTCTGACCACGGAGGGTATACAGCTTCATGTGCTGATCCCTCGGACGATTGCCCGTGTAGAGAGCCAAGAAGCAATCCGCAGTCCAAACCGCTTCGCTTGCTCCAAAGCGTCTCGACAAGATGGCCTTTTTGCGCATTCCAAAACTTGCGCAAGAGATTCTCGATATATCCTGCCTGCTTCTCGTACCACTCAGCTGCGCCAACATCTTCGAATGCCCTTGCCAGACTGCTACCTTCTCTCAGGCTCTTCGCGCTGACCATCAAGTTGAAGAAATGTAGTCCCTCTACCTCCTCCCAGAGATCAAACGAAGACTGGTTCCAGAAATGGCTCACATATTCCAAGTCTGCTTTGATGACGCTGCGAGGCGGCATCTCCACAGCATAGAACGGCCCGAAGAAATCGGCGGAGCTGGCGGAGCTCCAGAGCGAGGGGTGTGAGGTGTTGTATTCACGAAGGTAGTGCATGAGCGTCAGAGCACGCAGAGCCGGGCCATCACGCTGAGGCCTACCCCATGAGCCTGTGAATGGCTTGCCATCCACCTGAAACTTGGGCTCTCCAAGACCAGACAGGTCGTCGAATGTACCCGACGGGTTTGATGTATGCTGGATATCGCGCTGGAGAGAAGCGTAAGCGTCAAGGATGGTGGAGAGTGAAGATGCGCGGGAGGAGGATGGGTCTTCAGCGTAGACGTCGACGACAGTGTCCATGGTTATGGCTGCGTCTCGGACCCCTGTTTTGTTGGTCAACATCGTAACGTGTAAACAACACGTAGGAGTACAAACATTGGAACCAATAATCTGGCGCAGTCTGGCTGGGACTAGCAATGACTGTGCCATCTGCAACGCCCTTCCCTTTGACATTACTGCCACCCGGTGCGACGTTTGCCAGAAGCTTGTCCAGCGCAATACGCTCTTCCCTTTCTATCCAGGCATCGAGGGTGTCTTGTAGCGGCTGTTGCTGGGTTTGCGCATGGCTGGCGCCGACAAAGGTACTCAGGCGAGGTAGAGCTGGTATCGAAAAGGCATAGGAATAATGGACGATGCCCGTGAGGAGGACCAGCTGAGGTAGCATGGCGGGAGCGCTTAGGTTGACTCACGGAAGACAGGGGGCGGCTCTAAACGAAGAGTAGCGCAATTAGCAGCTCGTAAAAGAGAAGGAAAGAGAGGAACAAATAGGGTATCGTGAGAACTAGGTGTTCGCAAGCGATCAAAGACATAAAGAGCCACCATGGGCCCCCAGGCTTCAGTCCTTCCGCCTCCACGGTCATGCTCCACCTCGGCCATGTTTCTGATCACAACGATGACGGCAAGTCTCGTGCCAGCGTTAGCGGAGTGCGTGGACGAGTAGGAGGCGGTGGAGATGATGGGGCCGGCGGTGAAAGTCTCGTTTGACGTGCCCGGGTGATGTGTAAAAGGCCACGCGAGTCAACGCCAGCACGTCACGCGACCCACTCTGGCGGATCCGGGGTAATGCAAGGCACTTTGGCCTCGGTATACGACGCTTGATAAATTGCCCGAATCGCGCGCAAGTCAAGTTGGCAGTGTTTGACAATTAAAAAGGTTTGGCCGTGGTAAGAAGCTGTTTCGTCAGACCACGATTATCCTGGCGTTCTCGGTATCACCTAGGTCAGCCCGAACTGGGTTTCGGTAAGTAGTTGCTTGAGTGGCTGCGGGCAACTCTGCCTGGCCTGGCCTGTCCTGAGGTCAGCTTCCGTGGAACAGTAAAACCGGCCGAGGCTGTAAGCTTCTACCGTCATGTCGTGCTTGTGAAAGTCGCTTGTTATATTACAGGTTATACTGTAAGATATCCAAGATTGTACGTGTGTAAGTTGGCAGCCAGTACACCGATCTTCGGATGTACAAGGGGTGCGTACATTCGGTTACATGTGAGTAGCCTCAATGCAGCTCGGCTACTTCCGCTGTTACCGTCAATCAACTCAACTACCCATCCTCTGTTAGAATATGGACAAATCTCAACGAACGTAGAGCTGTATTGTTTGTTTTATTATTTTCCCCATTGCCGAATGGAAAGAACTTTGCTTATCGTCCCAGCGCAAACCCTGTCCTTTTTACTGCCGCCGCAATCTATGACGTCGATTTGAGGTTTCAGATTCTTCCTATCAGATATGCTTTCACAGCAAGCGCACGGCCTACGCAATACGCTCTGTAGAACCAAGTATCCTGGCTACCGGACACCCCGGTCTTCATTCTCAACATCCCCCCGGCACAATGGTTATGACTCTACCATCCAAAATCTCAAGATTGGCGCACACACCCGCGTCATCTTCCAAGGTTTCACAGGAAAACAAGCCACTGCGAATGCAAAAGAATCGATAGAATGGGGCACCAACGTAGTCGGCGGTGTGAAGCCCAATGGATCTGGAGAGCACCTAGGTTTGCCAGTATTGCCGTCTGTGAGGGCGGCAATGGAGCAGTTGAAGCCAGATGCTACGGGCATCTACGTGGCTGCACATCAGGCTACTGCTGCGATTGAGGAGGCAATCGAGGCCGAGGTACCACTTATTGTTGCAGTGGCTGAGCACATTCCACTGCATGATATGATGAGAGTGAGTTGTCACAGTACGCTGTTGCCTTGGGAAGAAAGCTGGCTAATCAGAGTAGATACATTCCATGCTGCAATCACAATCCAGGTCGCGGCTTATCGGTGCCAACGCACCCGGAATTATCTCAGCTATTGGTCGATGCAGAATCGGGTTCCAGCCATTGCCCACCTTCTCCCCTGGCCACATTGGCATTGTGGCAAAGTCCGGCACTCTCTCCTATGAGACGGTCGGATCTTTGACCAGAGCTGGCCTCGGCCAGAGTCTTTGTATTGCTGTCGGGGGTGACGTGTTTGCGGGAACCAATTTTGTCGATGCCTTGAAAGTTTTTGAGCATGACAAAGATACAGAAGCTATCATCATCGTTGGTGAACTTGGCGGTACGACCGAAGAGGAGGCAGCGGATTGGATCGTGGATTATAGGAGACGCATCAAGGACCCGAAACCTATCGCAGCAGTCATCGGAGGTTTTCAAGCACCGCATGGCAAGGTAATGGGTCATGCTGGTGCATGGGTGGGCTTGGGCGAAGGCACTGCGGAGTCAAAGTACAA
Organism: Drechslera avenae; assembly: GCA_034640345.1. Classification (NCBI taxonomy): domain Eukaryota; kingdom Fungi; phylum Ascomycota; class Dothideomycetes; order Pleosporales; family Pleosporaceae; genus Drechslera; species Drechslera avenae. The sequence continues at coordinate 311,493 of JAXRVH010000001.1, forward strand.
GGCATTGGAAAGAGCTGGTGTCACTATGGTGGATCATCCTGCGAAGTTTGGTGGAGTAATGAAGAATATTTTGGCAAAGTCTGGTCGCAGTGCCAGTAAAATTGTACGTTGTCCTTGTCAGACCTTATGCCTCATATATATGCTAACTATTTACATTTACAGGAGCAATCGGCAGCTCAACATCGCCGCTCATACCATACTTCTCGCTTCTCGCGTCGGCCTCGGGTCCCCATCACCGAACCAACACAGTTCTATCAAAGACGCTCCCTCTTCCTCACAGCAGAGCAATCCGCAGCTCTTCTCAAAACTCATAACATCCATCCAACACTGCCCCCCGAAGGCTCGCCATCCACACACTACCTCGGAATATCTCCTCACCGCTCCAATCGCTTTCCTTCGATAATCGCAGCACCTACTGCAAACCCATTGCAACTAAACCAACGCGTCCGTCGCTTCCCTTTTGACTACCGCACAGGCCCAAGCGCTGAAGCTATCGCTGATGCAATCGCCCACGTCCAACTCGATGCTGCCCCGCCCAAGGCCAAAGCCCAAGCTGTCCAATTAATCCAAAACCTTTGGACCTTGTACACTGAGAAAGAAGCTATCGACGCCCACGTCAACTTGGCCTTATCCGTAGACAATGACGAGCTATTAGTCTACTCGCCATACCTCTTCTTCGACGACGCAGCATTCAAATCGGGAAGACGACAAGCATCTCTCCACGCCTTACGAGATGAAGCCTCCATCTCTGCTACGGACCGAGAGGCAGAAGATGCAGGTATCGTATATGTACCTCTCGCTTCATCCGTGTTTCCTCAGGGGACAGCACACAACGAGACACAGAGACCACCCTCATCGGCTGCAGAAGATGGTCCAAGAAATCTGATAGGTACATTGGTGAATGGTGCCGGCTTGGCCCTTAATACCATCGACACGCTCTCCGCTCGCCTCTCTACACCCCCTCATTCCACCTCGGCAGCCAATTTCCTTGACACGGGCGGAAAAGCGACGTCGGATACCATCAAAACGTCCTTCAAGCTCATCCTCTCCGATCCACGTGTTAGCGTCGTGTTTGTCAACATTTTCGGCGGTCTAACGCTATGCGATATGATTGCCAAAGGCATTATTCTAGCCTTCAAGGAGCTTGACGTGAAGAAACCTGTTGTAGTCCGATTACGCGGTACGAACGAAGCCATTGGACAAAAGGTGTTAGAAGATGCCAAGCTGCCCATCCACGCCTTCGACGACTTTGAAGAGGCAGTTAAGAAGGTGGGCGAGCTGGCCAATAGTCATTCAGGACAAGTAGGTTGATACGTGAAGTGAATCGCTTTTGGTTTTCATAAGAGAAAGAGAAAAGCATGGGGGATATCAGATTAATAAAACTACTATTCGTCCCACACCACACCCTGCTTGCATGTCGCCGAACGAACGTGTTACCAAAAAAACGAGAGAGAGAGAGCCCTTTCTTTCCAATCCAAGGGAGCCACCTGTGTTTTCTTCGTTCGTTGCGCGGCGTACGTATTCGGTACACGTGCATGCTGCGAAACCACGAAAACCCTTGCATGCGCCATTTGCAATGAACAAAAAATAAATATCAAAAGATGGAGAAACTGGGGGGTGTGGTATCTGCAAGACAAATCGAAGGGGTAGGAAGAAGAGAAATCAAGAAAAGTGGCGTGATTTCGAATCATCCAAGACATGCACGAGGAGAGCTGGTGCCCATCTAACTATACGAAGTACTGGAAAGCCGTTCTGTGCCATGTTAGTTAAGCGCTTGATGGCCGGACGATGAACGATTGCTTACCCAATGGCTGCCATGATACCCACACCCACGAGTGCCCTCCGTGTAACCTTTTCCTTAGTCATCTTTTGCTCGGTGGTGTATGCGACCTTTGCTAGCTTGTTCAAGCGCTCTTCCGCAATATCCTCGGCATCCAAGACATCCTCGATACCGCGCTTTGCTGACTTGATGGGCCTCTCTGACGATTCACCGTCCAGCTTTTGTGCCTCCGCTACCATACGCTTAGCCTCTGCGATCAAAGCGGCCGGGTCTTCTGGCTCAGGAAGCGCAGGGTGATCATGTGGGACGTCGACGGTGACGTTGGTGCTGGTCTTCTCCGTGTCGCCATTTGTCTCGACAGTTTGCTGGACCTCGATATGCACTGTTCCTTCCTTGACGACTGGTTCGGACGCGGATTCAGCCTCCTCTACCTCCTTCTCTTTGACGTCGCCCTCAAATGATGAGACAGAGGGTGTGGCGCCGTTTGCGATTGTGGCCTGCAGCGCACTCGATGGTGTAACAGCATCAAGCGCTCCGAACAAGTCGTCCCCTTTGGTGGTGTCAGACTTCATCCCGCTCCTCGTGGCTCGTGACTTGCGTGGGGTCGCAAACTTGCGACTCGGGGTAGCACCTTTGCTGGGCGATACAGATCGAGTCGAGCGTGCACGAACTGGGCGGGTGGTGGGTGTCGGAAGTGTGACAGGCTGGGCGTTGTTGATATCGAACTTTGGCGGCATTTGAATGTGGGTATTCGATTTGTCCTTATTGCCCTTTTCAATGGGCGTAGGGTCAAGGAGTGCCTCTATCCAATGGCGCATACCGTATTCGTCAGACAGAGCGAGAGCTACATGCACTGTTAGTGGGCTAGTTTTTTTTTTGAACAACGTCATGACTGTCACTCACCCTCTTCAGGCGCAATCCATACACTTCCAGCAACCTCGTCGGCACCGGCCGAAGGGAAGGTTTTCTGGTACTTGCGCTCGGCGTCCTCCTCAATGAGCGAAGCCCAGGGGAATGCGGCCTTGAACATGCCGGTTGCACTAATATAGCCGTCGCTGCTGCGTCGCTGTTTGTCGCGTCAGTCGGTCGGTCGCGCTAGTTGCAAGGCTAATCTCTGATCGCGTACCATTAAGAAGTATGATTCCGGGAAAGTTAACTCTCTGCGATCCTTGCTCTGCGCTGACGGCTTGTTCGCCATGAAGATGCCGGAGTCCTTGAGATCTTTGGGAAGTGGGACTCTCAGATGCGCGTAGTCAAAGGTGCCCATGTTCTCCGGCTGGGTCGCATTGGTAAGACCTGAAATGCCAGTTCTGACGCCTAGGTTTGTCTGCCCCAGTCGGCGCCTCTGGACCAAAATATCAACTGCGGATGAGTGTTAGTCGCGTCATGGTGATGATGCGATGCGCCATGGCTACGTACTGATGGTTGATTCCGTAGGCTCAAGAAGAGGATTCCTCCTCTCGGGCAAAGCGCGTCCATTTACCATTTTGGTCATGTCGCCCTTTCTCATTATGGTACAATCTTGCGCGCGCAAAAGATTACAATGTGTGTCGACGACGTGTGAAGCGCGCAGCGCAGATGTTGTCGCGCGAGGTTTTGCGTGATGGGATTACGTATGACGCGCGCAATGGCTGACGACAGGAGCACTTGGGACCCGAGTCGTTCGGGACGAGAAGTTGATTAAAAGGCTTAGTAACGGCGTGGGCGGCTTCGGCGACGACGATAAGGAGCGCGCAGTCGATGTGATGGAAGACGCTTCGATCGAAGTTCGGTGGATGCGACGAGCGTGGACAAGAAGGAGTGATGGTGCCATCCCTGTGTACTAGCTCCAATGCCCAGCCACCCCCGGACGGCTTCTCTTCGCGAACGCAAAAGTTTCGCGACTCTCTTTCTGCTGCCTCTCTAGAGCTTACGCGCCCGTGCCGATTGGCCGTGGTGTTTAATTTCCTCGTATTGCAGGCCTGGAAAAAGGCTCGTCCATGGTTGTCGCCCGGCTGAATCGGGAGCCGAGTGCATGTCTGGGAAAGTCACGCGTTTCTCACATCAACTTTTCCAGCGCGATGCTCTTTGAAATGCTCCAATCGAGTGTAGACTTGTCTTCACACCCCAATCATTGCAAGGCAGACTGTGCGATTGACCCGATGTATGCTGGATTCGAGCATGCAACCGACTCTGGTCAGGCGACGCGAAAATTCTCAATTGATGTGTATGCTGTAAGACACATATGCAGCTAAAACACGTGCGAGGCATGCTGGAGTATACATATATACACAGCTGTAGTACTGCAAAGTTCTACACATTGTTTTTTTTGTACGAACGCCGAGCATGAACTCCCCGTGCATAAGCTAGTGCCATCTGATTGCGAAAATATCTCCGAGACGGCAGACACGTCACCAATGTCGACACCAATGTCGACTGGCTCCTGCCAGCCAGACGTCAAGAGCTACAACTCACAGGTGCCGCTCAATGTACAGTGGACGCAGGGTTCGGTCCATGCCCGATGGTGAGACGTAGTCGCCGTCAAGGAGCCTCGCGTCTTTCAGGCCGAGCAATGCAAAACAGACTCATGCTGCAGCAACAGTCTGGACAGCATGCGGCATATCGAAAGGGTCCACCGTCCACCTAGCCAATGGCTTGCACGAAGCTATCGGAGCGGTGAATGTGCCCCGCTAACCTCGAAGCTCAACACGCCGCCGCGCCTGTCCTTGGCCCCTCATCCTCACAATTGACCCTCCAACTTCTCCACAGATTTTCTCCAGCTGACCTTAATCCCTACACCAATCAACCAAGCTTCACTCACTACCCATCGACACATTCGCCATGGCCGACCACGCAGACGACCTACACCCCGAGCAGACCGAGGGCTTCAAGGTCGGCGAGAAGAAGACGATTGACGAGTACCAGAAGCTAGGTAAGCAGCTCTTGCTCCCTCTCCGCGGACAAGCAAGCCTGCCACACATGTACTAACATTGACTTCCAGACCAGAACGACGAGTCTCTGCAAAAGTGGAAGGCATCCCTTGGTCTTGGTCAAGGCAAGGACATCTCGGACCCCAACGACCCCCGCAAATGTATCATCCTCTCCCTTGGTCTCGAGGTTGAAGGTCGCGACGACATCATCATCGACCTGCGGGCACCCGGTGCGCTCGAAGCTCTGGAGAAGAAGCCCTTTACTATCAAGGAGGGTGCCAAGTTTCGCATGAAAGCGCAGTTCAAGGTTCAGCATGAGATCCTCGCAGGTCTGAAGTACCTTCAGAAGGTCACGCGTATGGGAGTCAGCGACAAGCTACAGGAGATGATGGCACGTATTTCTGCTGTGTGGGCACTTTTGGGCAATTGCTAACAGCTCCAAACAGGGCTCATATGGTCCCAGCACCGAGGAGAAGCCGTTCTACGAGAAGAAATGTACGTACATGTTGAGGAGCTTCACGCTGTCGCCCTGCTAACGACCGTTTAGTCGAGCCCGAAACAGCCCCCTCTGGTATGCTCGGCCGTGGCCACTACACAGCCGTTTCAAAGTTCGTCGACGATGACAACCAGGTCCATCTGCAGTTCAAGTGGTCTTTCGATATCAAGAAGGACTGGCAATAGGCGACTGGATGAGATTGGATAATGGTGAGAGGTTCATGTAGCGACATGAGCAAGTTGGCAATATCTTTCAATTGGCAGTTGGTGGTTGTTCCGGGTAGCAGGGGCTCCCACGAAGTAACGAAGCGACGGCTGACGGTCGATGATCTAGGAGGGCGAATCGAGTCCAACCGGATGTGAATCTGGTAGCATTGGGGTATCAAAAATTTCAGCACCTTTCATATCTCCATTGCGAGAGCACATTGTCTGTCATCCGTGGCCTGTATGTGTTTGCGGATTCCCAAGTGTGCGGAAGTGAAACCACCTTGCGGCGATACTCCTCGCCTTGACAGTACGACCTGCCCACGCTCGCTCCCCCGGCCCAGAGCCAAATCTTCGTGCTGAAACATTCAAGATGGATACTTCTTGTTCCCATGGATCTTCGACTTCTAATCCAGTAGGAATCTCTTGGTGTCGGATTTCCATGTCTATATCCGCCTCGTCGGTCTCTTCATTGAGCCTAGGTTTTCCTGTACATTCCACAATGTGAAGCTGAACGCCAGTCCGGAGCGCGGTTTCAGCCACCGTCGCAAAGCACCTTGAGAGTCCTTGGGCTGAAAACGATGGCGTTGATGCATGCAGAGTGAGTGGGTTCACCAACACAATCTTCTTTTTTCCTTGGGTATCACCGATGAGCCCGGCAGCCCCGGGCCGGCCGTATGCGGTCAAGTAGGCTAACAAGGCCTGCACAGACGTGCAAAAGACGAGCTGAAAGTGCCTTGTGGTGAGTAAGTTCTGTAGCGTAGGGGCAATCAATCGCTCTGTACTGGCTGTATCTTGTTCACTGTGGCCTTGCTGCAATGAAGTGGCAAGCTGTTGGAGGAAGACGTCTCGATTCGAGCAGATGACGAGCAGTGTTGGACATGTGTCGGACTGATTGGCGAGTAAATGGTGAAGTAGTCCAGCGGGCGTCAGCGGGCCCAGAACCGTGGGCGGCGTTGGCGACATGACAGATGGCTTTCTGAATCGACGCCGGGTGCCATGTGTGCGCGCGTGTGTGTGTGCCCAATTCGGCGTTGGTATTCTGCTTTGGGACGCGGAGTAAAACGCACTCGGTGAATGTCTTGGTCGGCTAAGCGGTTGACGCCAATCGGCGGTAGTTCCCGCTCCCCGATACCCCCCACTACCTACGTTGTCCATGACTCCAGAGCTGCCCAAGTGCATGCACCCTGTCACGATTAACCACTACAACGACGGCCAGACCCGGATTCCCCCCTTGCCTGGCTCTGCGTAGTCGGCATCCCGTTCGTGGGCAAAGACGAAGCGCGCACGCTCCGGACCGAAGCGCTCGTGCTGGCGTAGGTGGCTGTCATGGAGTCCATCAGTCGCATATCGAGCTTGCTGGAGACAGGTATGGCGCCCTTTCCAATTTTCTGTACACCAGTGCGCGCGGCCATGACTTTCCCTCTCGGGTTGTTGTCGCTCTTGGACATGTAATTGCATCGCTGGACGTCATGCATCCCTCGAGTTTTGCTCACTGGTCTCTCTCTGCAGCCCGCGACCTTACCCTCGAAGCCGCCCGTGATGCCAGCAATGTGCGCAGAGCACCTACCAAGGAACTGCCCTCGGGACAGCTCAAGAAACTCCTCGATAGTAGATCAGAGCGCGATGTGCTGGAGGGGCTGCGGCGGGTTGTCACTGTAAGTACTGCCCCACCGCCCATGTTGCAGCACCACCACAGCAGCCATGGGGCTGTTGGAAACGTGTAGTAACTGACTACAGACCATGTAGATGTCTTACCGCCAACCACCCTCGCAAACGCTCCCTTTCTTTTCCCACGTCATCAAGAATGTCGCCTCGCCCTCGCTCCAGGTCAAAAAGCTCGTATACATATACCTTCTACAGCATGCCGAGCACGAACCGGACACTGCCCTCCTTTCCATCAACACGATACAAAAGTCGCTTACGGACACAAACCCGCAGCTACGCGCGCTTGCCCTCCGAGTCATGTCTAGCATACGGGTGCCAGTCATCAGCCAGATTGTGAGCCTGGGTATCAAACGCGGTTCTGGGGACATGTCGCCATATGTGAGGCGGGCAGCAGCTCTTGCCATACCTAAGTGCTATAGGCTAGATCCGAACACGGAGCCCCAATTGCTCGAATACCTCTCCACGCTATTGGGAGACAAGCACTACTTTGTGACTGGAGCAGCCGTAGCCTCCTTCCTCGAACTATGTCCAGATCGCTTGGATCTGATACACCTGCACTATCGGTCCTTGGTGCGGAAGTTGGTCGATATGGATGAATGGGGGCAATTGGCGACACTGCAACTTATGATGGTTTATGCCCGCAAATGTTTCCCACGGCGGACAAAAAAAGTCAAGAGGCCAGCAGGTGCCAACACAAACATCAAGGCTACACAGTCGACAAAAGGCTTTTATGATGACTCTGAGAGCGAGTCTGAAGAGGAGGAGCAGGAGCAGGACATGGAAGAAATTGCAATTCTAGACCCTGATCTCGAATTGCTCCTGAAAGACTGCCAATCGCTTCTTCAGTCTCGCAATGCAGCTGTGGTGATAGCAGTAGCAAGAACATATCTCTATCTCGGCACGCCCGAATACCTGGTCCAGGCCATTGGACCGTTGGTATCCTTGCTGCGGTCCGCAGCAGACATTCAGCACATAGCGCTGTACAATATTGTACAAGTCTGCCTAACGCACCCGGAGCCTTTTGTAAAATACTACACGCATTTTCTGGTCCGATCGACAGACGCGCCGCATATATGGCAGTTGAAGCTAGAGATGCTAACACTAATATTTCCCTATGCACAGCTGAGACTACAGAGTCTGATACTGGCCGAACTTAGCCACTTTTCCCATTCCGGAAGTCTGGATCCAGCTCTGGTGAAGGAATCGGTTCGAGCAATCGGACGTTGCTCACAAAGCCCGGCTACGAGCCCACAAACATCAGCAAGGTGTCTGAAACTACTACTAAAGCATATTGGCTCTGCCGACACCCATCTAGTAGCCGAGTCCCTTGAAGTGATCCGACATTTGATTCAGCGAGATCCCAATGCTCATCGTACGACTGTAGTCCGGTTGGCAAAGCATCTGGATGCAGCGACAAGTCCCCAGGCCCGTGCAAGCATCATATGGCTAGTCGGAGAATTCTCTGGTATCGACCCGGAGAACAACATCGCCGCGGACGTACTACGTATCCTAGTGAAAGGTTTCGCCGACGAAGCTGAGCCGGCAAAACTTCAAATTATGTTGCTGGCTGCAAAGGTCTATGTACACCACTTGGCTGCAAACCCACCTCCAGAGCCAAAGCTGGAAGAGTCTAAACCGAGCCCGTCACCTATGGATGACTTCCAAGAAGAGCATGGCGGGTTCAGAGATGAGCATCTCGAGTCCCCGTCGCAGAACGCCGAATCTCAAAAGGAAGAAAAACCACATATCATCGAGGCACTCTACAACTATGTGCTCCTATTAGTAAGATATGATACTTCTTACGATCTTCGCGACCGCGCGCGTGTCTACAAGGCATTGCTCGCGACGCCGACTTCCACACAGCTTGCCTCGCTCCTGCTCCTTGCACCAAAGCCTGTTCCGCACATTCCAAGTCCTAGTGAAACAAGAAAAGATTATGTTCTCGGCAGCGCCAGTCTGGTCATCGGCGATGAAGGCGGGATTGGTGGCCTACGCGGCTATGAGAATCTACCTCGCTGGGTCAAAGAAGGCCAGGAGCCTGATCCAGCACTCCGCGACGAAGCTGCTTCGACTGCTTCATCAACGTACGTTTCAGCATATGAATCTGCAAAGAACATGTCGGCAGCAGAAAGGCTCGATGCCGCTGCCGGTGGCAGCAGCAGAGCGACACCTGACAGCATGCTTAGTCCAAGGACCTTGAACGGTATAGGTGGAGACATGAGTGTCGGCGGTGTACCTAAACCCCCACAGAAGGAGAAAACGCTCGATGACTGGTTGGCTGAAGAGGAAGAGGAAGGCGGTAGTGAGGAGGAGACGGATGAAGAAGAGACAGAAGAGGAGAGCGAATACGAGACAGATAGTGAAGAAGAAGAGAGTGACGATGATGGAGAGAAGGATCAGCTCATTAAATAGACGACGAGTGAATATGCTACTACACACATACAGAGACAAGGTGTCCTTGACTGTGCACTCCCATCCTAGATCCAATTCAAGATGTGTTCCAGCCTGCTCCAGTATTGTCCATGCTCCCTTCGACATAACTTTAGTTCTAGTGTTTGCAGCACAGTGAGCTTTGACCGGATGTATTATTGTAAAAACCAAGTCCTTTAGAGTTGTAGATAGGGAGAGCACGCCCACCAGTACCTGTAGGTCTTGCAATTTCCGCGGGAAGAGAGAAACGCAAGGAAGGCAATGCATTGCGTTGCCCATGTAGAAAAGCCCAAGTTCTCATTCTGTGGGTCAGTTAGTTCATGGCTCTTACTAGGGCCTACCATGAGCAGCTTCATCAGCTGCATTGTAGACTGGTGCTCATTACAGATTCTCTTAATGTCCTAAAAAAAAACCCTCCGAGAAGCGCCATTAGCTCATAATAAGTAGTACGGACATTTGAGCAGCAATACGCTGGTCGAGTGCAAGTCATGTTTCAGTCCATCCCAGATTTGGCACTGTCGACTTGGACAGCCTATCCCTCCATAATTAGCGGTTCGGCCAAGCTTCGCTCAGCGGATGTTCACCCGGCGGGACAAGCCTGGACAAGACCTCTTATAGAGTACCAAGAACCTGGGCAAGAAAAGGGCGCTATACGTCCGAGATCCGGGGTACAGACGGCTATGTAGGCAATTACCGGTGGTGGGCTCTGTGCAATTTGGCGGGTAAAATTTGATTGGCATGCTGCGTTTCTCATACCACATCACGCCTAGACATTCCCGGGACGGGAAAATGACGTTTCCTCTGATTATTTTGCTTTTGTTTCGAACACATGGACCTACGGACGGGTTTGGATGGCGGGGAGACGGAAGTCGCGTCCCCGTGATCCAGAAGCGGTGACGCATTTGCATACTAGCATACCAAGGTTCATCTACACAATCCTGGTGATATAGGTGGTTAGTAGGGATGTGACTATCAGATGCTGTAGCCGCATATATTGAAGTTGCACGGCTTTTCGTGTTACTGTTGGCAAGGCGAGGGTAGTGCGTGCATCCAGGTTCAGGTAGCTGGAGAAGGAAGCTCTACATCGCCCAAAAGTGTTTGCCAAGAGTGTCCGTTGCAGACTAGTTGGCCTAGTTGGCCTAGAACAACAGCGTCGAAGTACCTAGCAGTTAGTGCTGGAGGCACGTGGCGTGCATGCGGCTTTGAGCCTCATTTGGATAGGTCGCCCAACTTCAACGCATGGACCCCACCATAAGTCCTTTCGATCCTTCTAATCTCATCTGGTCCACACTACCAACACCACGGGAGCCAGCAGCACACAACTACATTCACCGCTCCAGACGGAAATCTCCACGAAAAGACTCACGCGGCGGTCTCGAAAGCCAAACAGTACGCCCTTGCCGCTATCTTCGGGTACCACATGGGTCACGCAGCTTCACATTGATTAACATCTCACTGCCCCATAGTTCTTGCTCATGCCAAGGTGGCATTTAACCGCTGGGACAAGTCCGAAGCGGAAAGCTTGGCAAGTGCATGAAAAAGAGGACAGGGTGCATAATTGAGCGAGTTCTTGCCATGGCCGTTGTAGCGCCCCTGCCGCCCGCAGCCAACCCCAACACGGAGAAATTGCAGCCTTTCGGCTGATAACCGCACAGCCTGGTTGTACAAACATTGTTTCAAGTGTCAAGCCAATAGGAGTACATGTCTGCCCGAGGTTCTAGAGTGTTTCACGGTCTTTGTTGATGCCATTGGTCCACGGCACTCACTTCTAGGCACTTTCCTTTACGCAAAAGCCAAGCTCGTCATATTGCTATCTCTCCACTCTCCTGCTTTGATCGACATCCTAGCTGATAGTAGACCGAACACCGCAATGATGGCAAATGGTTCTGTCTTGGCTTTGCCAGCATACCTAGGCTTCTGTGGGACGCTGCGTGCACAGGGGAAAAGTCTATAAAGACATCGAGAGTCGTCCTTTGAGTAGATCACAACCACAACAAACAACTTCCCTTCACTTCTCAAAACCAACACCTTACATTCAAAATGGTCTCCTTCACTTCGCTCGTCACCGCCGCCATTGCTGCTACCAGCGCTTTCGCTGCTCCTGCTACTGATGTAGCTGCCCGTTCATCTGGCGACCTCGTTGCTCGTCAGAGCACACCCAACTCTGTGGGAACCCACAACGGCTGCTGTAAGTCAAATCATTGAAGCTACAACAAGCATTGGCTGAACATGACCACTAGACTACTCGTGGTGGACTGATGGTGGCTCCAAGGTCACCTACACCAACGGCAACGGTGGTAGCTACAGTGTCCAGTGGGGTAGCGGAGGCAACTTTGTTGGAGGAAAGGGATGGAACCCAGGATCTGCCCGGTATGAACACCCCTTGCTCACAAACATCCTTTCAAAGGCAAGCTTGCTAACATCATGTCAGTACTATCACCTACTCCGGTTCCTACAACCCCAACGGCAACTCCTACCTTGCCATCTACGGCTGGACCCGCAACCCTCTCATCGAGTACTACGTCGTTGAGAACTTTGGAACTTACGACCCCTCTTCCCAGGCCCAGAACAAGGGCACCGTGACGGCCGACGGTTCATCCTACAAGATCGCACAGTCGACCCGCACCAACCAGCCATCCATTGATGGCACCAAGACCTTTCAGCAGTACTGGTCTGTTCGTCAGAACAAGCGCTCTTCCGGCTCGGTTAACATGAAGACTCACTTCGATGCCTGGGCCAGCAAGGGCATGAACCTGGGTACCCACAACTACCAGATCGTCGCTACTGAGGGATACTTCTCCAGTGGTAGCGCTTCCATCACTGTCAACTGCCCGTAAGCTATTCATAGTGCGAGGGTTGAGTAGTGAAGGATGGTGGTGATGATGTGGACGTTGTGAATAGTTTGTGCTGTTCTACGCATCACTGGCTCTGACAATGACTTCGATTCTGTATATAATTTTTCTACCACGTATCAGCTTGCTGGTATCGAAAAATGTTAAAATTTTGACATTAATCATGTGCCATCTTCGACTGCTATCAATGTTGACCTTATTCCTCTTGCCTTTTAGCGTGCTGAAGCCACATCGATATGACGAGCTCGCTGAAAATTTTATTACTGGTACCACTAGTTATTAGTTTATAAAATGTGCTTTCGCAACTGCATCGAGTACTCCTGCCCTGGTTTGCACACGCTTATCAACCCCACCCAGCCTTTTACACTGTGCCAACTAGCTCAACATTATCCTATACAACGCCAGTGTGGCCCTACTACAAATATATTTGAGAAGAGCGACGAATGGTGCATAGACTGCTGGATGCGAGAGCATGATGGGAAACCCAAGGATGGTGAACACTGGAAGAACGTTTGGAACGATCACTGGCGAGGTGGGGCAAAGTGGTCAGGATACAATCGAGACAATGGAAAGAATATCTGGCGGGACGATGTACCACAGTAGTGGCGCAGTATACTTTTTTTGTGTTGAAGAGTATCCGTGAGTAGAGTATGAGATAGCTACATAGGATACTGCTATAGTCATGAGCACCGTTCATGGCTAGTTTCAAAATGTAGTAATGTAAGAGATTTTAATTCTTAGGCTTGGTAGTCTAGAGCTCTAGTTACAAGAACGATTTGAGAATAAAATTTTGCTTATATAACTGAACTAGATAATAGATGGTAGCCTATTCGGATAGCCATAAGTCATTAGGGCACTGAAAAGCGCCATAATGTGTCTTCTTTCCTCATCACACCGTTGAGTGGTACAGTATAGTGAGAGAACGAATAGAGGGAGCCCGAGGCTCGCTAGTTTTACACCAGGTCCAGGATCAATGTTTGATGTCTGAGAGCTTGCAGAAAAAGCATACTACAGGTGTACCCCACCTTTACTTGATTCCGTGATCATTGTGAGAGTTGACAGCGACATTCTCTCTAGCCATTTCTGGTTGAGCTTGATAGGAAGCCCTCTTATTTTATTACCAGTTGAATCTATACCAAACAGCTTGGAGTACTCACACTTCCACAGAGCGCTATCTGGTGCCTTCATTGGTGGCTAATTGTCTGCAACGATAACTAGGTATACAAGTACTGATCGAGCCTCCAACCCCACAGCCATGACTTGCAGCGGCGGCACAGATACTTCTGTGAAGAACGCATCGACAACCCCCAAATCCTACACCTTGGACGAACTCCAGCAAGAGATTGCAAAGGACAAGGACTGGCGAACGGCATTTCGATATGTACCAAGAGTCAGTAAGACGAACCTAAAGTTCCATCGGATGCCTCAGATCTTGGCAAAACCTTGTTTACTACCGGAGAGACTTCTAATCGGCGGGTCATATAAACTTGGTTCCAAGGGCAAACGGGTATACGCTGAAGTCTTTCGTTCGCCCGGTGGTGCCTTCAACCTGGTCGATATCCGCCACTGCAATGACACCAAGACAGCACTGCATCGCTCACTCAAGGATGAGGAAGTCAAGATGCTGCAGAGCGTCGTCTACGTCGAGCCTTTCAACCTTCTCGAAAAGGCAGGGAGTACTGGCTGGCGGAAGTGTGTCCGCTTCCTGGTATTGTACTACTTCCTCGAACAGCATACTCTGACGAAGCTTGTCTTCACGAGTGATGGGCTTGAAGCGCTGAAACGAGCTTGTACAAGTATTGCTGCACAATCACAGCGCATAACAAAGCCGCCATTACGACTCCGGTGGAAAGGCCCAAAACCTGGTTTGGATCAGGAAGCCAAACCAGAAAAGACAGAGTCGCGGATATCAAGCTGTGCAAGAGATGAGAATATCGGGAAATCGATAATCATGAAGCAGGAGTCTTTGTCAAAATTCACACCGGTCAAAGCACCAGAGAACGACTCGACAAGAGCTGTGTCTACCATGATCCTGGAAGACGACAAGGTCGCATCCTTGTTACTCCCAGAGCTAGGACGTAGTAGTGAGGACTCACTAAAGAATGAAGACAGCAAAACTCATGCTATGGCAATACCTGAGCACACAATCACCACATCAAGCGCACCCGAACCACAGCTCAAGAGAAAGAGATCCACTGACGATACTTCTGAAAATGCGAACACCGAGCTTATAGTAAGTTATACCACACGTTCATTGAGCGGGTAAGTCTCATACGACATATTCGATGCTAACATGGGTGGCCAGTTCGACCGCTGCAAGCAGATTATACATCTCAAAGGCAAAAGGCTTGCAGAGGATGAGACAGCGTTGCAAAATACCCTCAATGAGCAGTCAAGTGCACTCACCAAGGCTCATGTCAGATTGATAAGGCTCCACAAGGACTTGAAAGAAGCACAGGCAAAGTCAAAGACAGCCGAAGAAGCCAAAACGGTGACGGAGACTCAATTGAGAGAATTACGAAAGGAGCTCGCCAGTCATCGGCTGTTTGAGCAAGGCTTTGATACCTATCGCGGATGAAGAATGGAGAAGTTGCAGATGAGCTGTAGGGTGCGATAATGGGTTCTAGTGGTGGTAGCGTACCCCATATGGCAATCAAAAGTGACATGAAGGAGTAAGGACATTGGGATAGAAATACAGACCAACAATTTTCAGATCCATTAGTACCTTTGAGCTATAACGTGTACTATATCTGACTTAAAGCTGTGAAGTGATAGAAGAATCGTCAACGTATAGCGGCATTGTGCCTGGAGTCGTCTTGAGTGCCTCCTCAATGATTGACAATGCGAGATCGAGCTGCTCCTCTGTGACCGTTATGGGAGGCGCAACTCGAAACACTCCACCAAACGATGCCATAGTAGCTAGTTGGGACCACAATCCCATTTCCATCATCTTGTTTGACACTGCCATGCCCACTTCCGGCGCCCCAACTTTCGTCGTCCTGTCGGCAACAATCTCGACGCCAGCCATCAGGCCACGACCGCGCACGTCGCCAATGCAGCCGTATCTTGACTGAAGCCGTCTGAGCCCGGTTTGGAGCTTGACTCCAAGCCGCTTAGAACGAGCACAAAGATCGTCTCTGATGACGATTTCGAGAACTTTGTCGCCTACAGCCGCCGGAAGAGGGTCATTAATATGTGTAGTGTAAAACAAGAAGCCATTCTCTTTAGCGTGCTGAGCAATGGGGTTTGATGTAAGAACCGCGCTTAGAGGAATGCCGTTTCCAAGTGTCTTGCTTAGTGTTAGGATGTCAGGCACTACACCCTCGTCTTCGGGATGGTGTGTAAAGGCGAACATGTCTCCTGCTCTTCCGAGTGCTGTCTGCGCCTCATCGACGATGAGCAACATGCCCCTCGCTTCACAGTGCTCCTTCAAGGCCTTCAGATACCCAGGTGGAAGCTCCAGCATGCCACCACTCGATAGTATAGGCTCGACAATGACTGCTGCAAGTGAACCGCAAGACTGCTTGTCTAGAAGGTCGAAGCCATAGTCCAGCTCAGTCCTCCAATCGTATGTTCCGTCCGTCTTCCTGAAAATCGAGCGATACGCATTGGGTGTCGGAAGCGCAAGGTTGCCAGCCATGTTTGGTCCATAACCCGAACGACCAGCATGATACTGAGCGCCGAGCGATGCGCCCGTCATCCCATGCCATGACGCAGCCAGACCAACGATTTCGAACCTCCCCGTGTAAAACTTTGCTAAACGGATGGCAGCCTCGTTGCTCTCGCCTCCAGTGCTTAGGAAGAACGCTTTATCCAGACCAGCTGGCGCAGCACCGGTGAGACGTTTCGCAAGGTTGATGACTGGAGGGCTAATCATGCCACTGAAGAGATGGTCGAGATGCTGCGCGTGATCATTTACCACCTTCACGACTTCGGCATGACCATGGCCTATCAAAGTACTCATTTGACCGGACGTAAACTGCAGCTTCTAGTTAGTGTCGAGTCCCCGATGAGAAGGTTGGATTGCAACGTACGTCCATCATCCGATGGCCGGAAGCCGTCTCGACGTAGATGCCATTAGTTGAGGTGATGATCTCGGGATGGAAGTCGGTCCCGTAGGTAAGCAGGCAATCGTTGGCATCGCGTTGAAGCTGCTCAATATTGGCATTGTCGTACGGTCGAGACATGGTGATGAAGTTGTTCAGTTGTTATATATCTAGATAATGTCTTCGAAGTCTATATATATTGTATTCTTATCATAGATAATGTAGAAGTCCGTGGGTATTATCGTGCGGGGTGGACGCAATCACAATGCCTATCATATGGTTTTCCGTCGGAGACGCCTAGTGACTTCCGACGGGGACGGTGAATAGTAGTGCAGGTCGATACGAGATAACTAACTTAGATAAGCGTTAGATACCCTACCGTTATCGGTGCACGGAGTTATATAATGCACACCTCTAGTATTAAACTTAACATTATATGATGTAATAAGAAACTCTTTCTATTTCAGGAATGTCTCTGATAGTCAAACTTTTTTTGCGCATATTTATAGCTCAAAGAAGTCTAGAAAAGATTCTGTGCAAAAGTACCAATTACATTGTGCGATTGACCAACCTATGTGTTGGTTAGTAGAGAATTCCTTCGGCGTTGCTACGCATTACAGGTACGGGCACGGTATAAACCGAACTAGCTTATCTGGTGTATATACACCATCTGACAGCTTTCTTAGCCTCGAAACTAACTTGCCTACAATCTGCGGGGTAATACTACCGTACAGCTACCCGACATTCAGAACAACAAGTCTGGAACGTACTGCTACTTGTCTAGCTTCCGAGAAAACGCTTATTGAAGTCCACGTGGTAATACTAGAGGTTCCACAACTTCGGAAGGAGTAGAAATTGGCCATAGAAATTCAAGTACCATTCTGGTTACTATCTTAGCAATGCGCTGTCCTTTATACTCAAGACTTCATTACTTTTGTGTAGGCTATAGTAGTCTGTTGATATTATCGAAAAAATTGTAAACTCTCAGCACTTGACGACAATGACAATATAAGCCCCAAGTATGAGCGTTCCAACCAGAAAAGCCTCGTCTTCAAGATTATCGGTAACACTGCTCTCACTAAGAGCGTTTTCGTTCCCAAAGCGAAACACGACCCTTGCTCGTTCACTTTCATGGAGTTGGCTTGATTGTTTGCGATCGCGTGTATAAGTTATGGTTTGCTATTTGGTAGTTAGAACCCGAAACTTGGTACGCTGAAAGTTTTGTCTAACCAGCCTATTCAATCTAGGGCGCTTCAATACACAAAGTCGGAGGTGCTATTGTAGTGTCTCCCAACTACCACCTAGTATTAGAGCCAACTGGCACTGACATTCTTAATAACGTTGAATACTTCTAGGACTAGGTTAGTGATTCATTTCCAGCATTTTCATCTGAAATTGCATCGCGGTTCTGTCTTGATTTTTCTGGACTTGTAGCGACTGGCGGATGTGCGAGTAAGTACCACAGCTTGTTCTAACGAGCAGCAGCCGCTAAACTATGTAAAGTAGTTTGTGATCTATCCCTACAATCGACACATCTCTTTACAGAGCTTAATATCAAATTCGTCATGGTTCAGCTTGGGACACTGGATTTTGAGAACCCTCATTGTAACCCTCCGCCCGTAGTAATCCCAGCAGCAGACAATGACGTTGTAGAGCTATTTATAAAAAGCGTATTCAGGCTGGTGACATTATGCTGTCATCTCCTACTCCTAGAGACTGGAATTTCTGTTCAGCAGTCCTTTCGCTAGGCCGTCATCGAGAAATGATAGGGTCAGATGAGAGGATGTTGATTGCTAGAAATGTAAAAGCTGCGAAGGAAGCTCCCTGCTTTCGGGTTTCGTCAGGTCGAGGAAATTAATATTGTAAGAGTATACTAGGGCATCACTTTCGAGTAGAAGGTTAAACATATCATCAGATGCGTCTACAAATCGCTAGAGATTTTGTCAGCATGGTGCGTAAGCATCACCTGACGGCTTCTGTTCATTTTTCTATTCAACCAGGCCCACGCAATTTCGACCTTTTGCTCGACATAGAGGAACTCCGGGTTAAAGAGAGGCTCGCCTTTGCAAGGAAATATTGGTGACTAGAACTTGGCGTTGCAGTTGCTAAACAGAGAGCAATCTACTACCTACTATTTTGCGAATCATAAACATCCTTTCCTAGCACGTAACTGGAAAGTGATCATAAATTTGTAACAGGTCTGTTCGTAGGGTCGACCGCGGATCATGGCGACTGTGTCAATATACGGTAGGTATCCTGTAGCACCAAGCTGGGAGCCTACCAACGGCTCCATTATGACGTTGGTTTTGACAAAGAGCAGATACCATCTTTTGAGATACTTCAAAATATGCTGACACATAGCGGATGTAGAATACGGGATTGGTCCTGGAGCGGGCTTTCAGACGAGTGTAGACCAGAAACGTCCGCCTACAGGTCTGACACCGGGAATATTGACCGTCGAGAATTCAGGTCTGTAAGACAAACTTCACGCATAGAAATTCAGACTGGCTAAACAAGCCCTTAATTCAGGAGTGGAGCAGATAGTAGATAACCTCTTTAGGAAGAGAAAAAGTCTAGCGGTTCAAATATACTAGTTGGAACACAAAATCTAGAATTATCAACGTATAGGACTATATCATAGGTCAATCCCGTGTATAGGATCGACAGTGAATAGGCCCTAACAACACTAACCTGAAAGCACCACATAGGCTACGCAATACGATGACGCTTGTTGATAGCGTAATTTAGTGATAACACTACGTTGTACTAATTGTGTTCCTAAATGGCCGCCGCGTCTGGGCGCCTCGATGATAATGCTTTCTCACCCTAAGCTATGGGCTTCATCCCACCCAACCCCCATCAATGGACCACGCTGCTTTGGTGACGTGTGCGGCCTCATCACCAAGCAAGAATGCAACTGAGCCAGCTATTTCCCATGCTTCTGGAAATTCACGCTTCAGAATGCACGTCATGTTATCCTTGTTCAGATGAAACACCCCGGCGGCAGAGTTGAATGGCTTGGTCACCATCTCCGTATTGAAACCCCCACTGCTCTCTGTTAGCTACCAAGCAATCATGCGGGATAGAATTCTAAGTACGGGCATAAAGCATTGACTCTCACTCGTCTCGGTGCTCCTTCCAAGGCGGCCACTTTAGTCAGCCCGATGATGGCATGCTTTGCAGCGACGTATGCTGATGACCCGTATGCTCCGTACTGGCTGCAGACGCTTCCAATGTTTACAATCGAACCGCCGTCATTTATCACCTTCATCTCTTCTTTCAGACAGTTGAAAGTCCCGATGACATTCACATTGACTAACTTCGCAAAGTATTCGGGGTCCAAAGCTGTGATAGGGAAGATTTCACTTTGCCCCACCCCTACAAATTATCAGCCAATGAATAATAAATCCCTTAAATTACGACAGCATGACGATGCTTACCAGCAATATTGGCAGCACCATCTAATCTTCCAAACCGACCTACAGTCTCTTGGATCCATGACCGCACATCGTCTAGATTGGCAATATCTACAGTGCATGTCCAGTACCGGGTTTTCGCATCTGGAAGCTCATCATCTATCTCTCTAGAGGCTTTTGATAGATTCTCGGCTGATGTCGCACACATGGAGACGGTAGCGCCTCGAATCAATAGGTATTTGCTGACAGCTAGCCCCAACCCTCGACTAGCTCCGGTGACAGCGATAACCTTTCCCAAGAAGGGAAGCAGGTTGACCGCGTACGGAAGAGGAGCACTCATGTTTCAAGTGCTAACAGCGGTGAGAAGAAACAAAGTAGCAGTACAAATGCATTCGCAAAACCTAGCGGTTAATGACAGCTGTTGCCAATACTAAGCTCAGGAATGAGTAGGAGATGAATCACTGAATTGTGAGGGCTTCGTGCTCCATTTTATACTTTGGAGATAAGCACTAGTTTGAAATGAGCCTGGTACCGAAGTAATTCGGTCCTACACTGATGAGGGGAAACTTTATTTCTGTGACAACAGCGTATATACCTAAGATGGAGTTTTAACGATATATACTGTAGGCTAGTCTTCGCTATAAGTTCTCAACTCCTACCTAACTTCTTCGCCATTATATATAAATTAAATTGAAGAAGTAGAAATGCACAAGTGATATCAATGCCTAGTAATATACTACAGTACCTCTAGGGTACGCTATACTGTAGTTAATGAAGGTGTGATTGTGATATAATAACTATTTTAAATGAGTAATCACGATTAGATACTAAAACGTGCCGATAGGGTCGGATGAAGAAGTTAAACTACTCTCCTTCTATTCTTGATATGTGGTATTCGATAAAAAACAGTCAATAGAACTAATCCTCAAGCAGGTACTACAAGCTCAATTGATGTGGGTTGGCAGAAAACCCTGGGTACTGATTTTCTTCAACGAATACTTCATACGTTCATAGGATATTGGTGCCAGTTTGCGTAATGTCAAGACCCTCCGGGACCCACTGCCCATACAAACCTATAGTCATTCGAAAGACAAAAGAAGATTTTGCTCAAGGGAAATAGGGGCAGAAGTTGTGTTCTCCTGTAGTGCCTGAAACAAAGTCGCTCCTTCCCTTGGTCTCGATTAAGTCGTCTAGGAACACTTCGGTGTTTTAGACATTAGTCCAAACTGTGAAGACATCTAAATTGGTGGTTTCCCTCGCCTGAATTTATATACTTGCCTCCATAGTACGATCGATTCCATATACCTAAGTTCCGACAACAGGGCACATGAATATCGCTCTGACTTCTGTTGTGCCTAGAATACCTTGTTGCTTAGCTCTAGCAACTAGAGAGTCATGTTTAGAGAGTTCTCTCTAGCATCAAGGGAGCCACTGGTAGAGGCTTCTTTGACAAGTACCTCGAGCTCCGCATCGGTATGTAAAATTTGTTTAACTGAATTTGTATGTATTCAGGTAAACCGATAGACTAGTTAGAACCAGGTCATGTAAGACGAGACAATGCCGAACCAATTCATTTAGAGTATAGAGAGTGGAAAGGCTTCTTTGGCTAGACATCGTGTTACATATCCTTGTTGAGAGTAAATGCTCTCTGTATTGGCCGTTTCAAATGCAATTTGCAATTCTGGACAGTAATATGTAATAATAGGTTCGCTTTCTCGCGTCATGATTTGAATCTATGGACTTCCATGGCCGATTACACATGTCTCTATGTATTTCTGTAGAAGTTATCCTAGAAGGCTTTTCTATTTTGTCTTCATCGAGTGTTAGTACTTCTATCATCTACTTCATGCATGTAACACAAGAAACGAGGGAATGGATTGGAACTGTCTTCTGATTTTAAATGTCACATCAGGCCAAGGCAAAAAAAGGTTACATAAGCACGGACTGTAGCAGTATACAGATTGCTAGGCTATTAATAGTAAGTGCATTCACAGTTTTCTCTAGTACAAACGGGAAGTGTTTGCAAACAGAAGGTGGGAGGCATGCACTAATACGGAAGCGGTAAGGGCAGTTATCTAGCGTATCAAAGGTACGAAAGTCTACAGCATCATGGCTACACCTCCATCCCATTTCCCTCGCCCGGATTTTTTCTTCACAACATCGCAAAAATGAACAATAGTGAAGAGACTCTTGATCTGTACGACATTGGCGTACTGATGACTTACGAGCGAAGCATCGCAGAACCCCAGTTCAGCCACACAAAACTACGAGAGGTTGCTTTCCCAGGTAATCAGCCACAGTCGTTTGATCCCGACAGTATAGTAACCCAAGGCTGGAACAAGAATGCCTGCACCTGGATCGTTGTCGAGAAGGAAGTCCCTAGCGATCCAACGGCACCTGATCTCCCCCAAAATTTCTTGCAAGAGGATAAGCGAGCTGGGAACACGCTCTCAGACGAGCAACTCGAGACTCTTTTCCACCAAACACGTAGCCAAAATGGCTGTTACAAAGCCATTGGTCTTCTCTCTTTTTTCTTTGGCTTGTTTCCCGACCACACGAAATTGAGGGTTCGGCACGCGCCCCTCAACAAGCAGCTCGGCAAGTCGTATACGACGACGATAGACAGGCGTGTCATCATCGAGGAGTCGTTCCGTGAGCCAAAACTCTCAACTGCGATTGGTGTACTTCCAGAAGGTACGCTGTACGACAGCGGTCACCAGTCGCAAATGCCACATGCCGTCGTAGGTTTCTCGCCGCTTGACAGCGCCACGGTTCAGACGTTCTTCGATCTCTCGTCTATGCAATTTGGCGATGTAGGACGCGGTCCTGGACCAAAAGGGAAGCAATATTTTGCGCTAGATACTCCTGAAGAGTTCGCCATACGGTTTAGCCACTTGGCCAAGGGCGTAGACCCCAGCCAAAGCCATCGTAGTCTGGCAATTGACGACAAATTACTTGATGACTGGCTTAAGCAGGTGGCCATCAGAGTAAAGAAGAGGTGGGATAATAGGGACGAGGAAAAGTGGTGTGGACATTGCGGGGTTCCCAACGCAGCGTCAAAGTGTTCTGGCTGTGGACAGGCGTATTATTGCGGGAAGCAACACCAGAGGTTAGCTTGGACGTTTCACAGAGGTTACTGCTCCAAACCATGAACGCATCATCTCTCGATATGGGGTATACGCTTTATTTTCATACGACATCGACTTTTCAAGTCGCTTTACAAGGAGACAAGTTGTAAATCCACTGCACTAGCAAAAAAACTGTACCCACTCCTAAATACACCACCCGCGTAATAGCCACCTATTCATGCAGAAACGACTAGCAACCTGACCTCTTAACATCTAATTTCACATCCTGCCAGTAGGCAACTCATTGATATTCGCCGGAACGGGCGGCGGAGAAGCGGCAGGCGAATACTGCGGCACAGGACTAACTGGCCCGTTATCTGCATAATAAGGGTTCATCTGCACCGGATTTGTTCCTGCGGGCGACTTTTCCGGGGGCGGTACGGCATAGCCTCCTTGTTGATGTGTAGCAGCATAGCTAGTATGTGCATTAGGGTCGTAAAACTGGGGTGCCTGAGCAGCATTTGGATCATAGTGTGCATGTTGTTGTGGAGGAGGCATCTGCTGGACCTGCTGCTGAGATACGGGCTTCTGCTCTTGGTAGTACTGTACGGGTGCTGGCGGTGGCTGTTGTTGGACTTGGGGTTGTGGCTGTACTTGAGGCGCGTTGGTGTTGATGTTATTGTTGTTAGCTCGGTTGCGCCTCCTTCGCCTGAGGAGGAAAACAATTGCGAAGATGATGGCACCGAGGAGGACAATGCCGCCGACTACTCCACCTGCAATGGCGCCGATTGGCGTGCTCTTCTTCTTCTTCTTGCTGTCGGTCTTGATGGTTCCTGAGGGAGGTAGAACGTCGACGGTGTCGATAGAGGTTTCCGTGGAGCCGGGGCGGGTGGTGATGCTGGTAAAGGATATTGATGTTCTTGTACTTGGGGAAATAGATGAGCCTTTGAATCGCACTGTTAGCAGGGAGTTCAATCTAATGTACGGGAATCAGCGAGCGTACCATCTTCAGGTGTGGTCATTAAGATGACACCACCGGTCTCTGTCTTGTCATCGCACCAGTAGTTTGTCAATGGACTTTGGTCGTTGATGTCTGTTGCAAGCTCCCAGTAACTACATGTGCTGCTCGCACCACCACTACAAGACTCTATTAGCGGCCATTTCCAAAGTGTATACAGCTTGCAACAACGTACCAGTAAATAGAAGTAGTAGCAAAGACTGCATAGTCATTGGAGCAGGAGAAGAACTCGCAGACTGAGGTGGGATTGCAAATCTTGTACAGGTCACCAGAGGTTGCGATGACCTGATTTTGGTCGTTTGCGGTGATGGTATCCCCTGGAAGGTGTTAGACGACACAGGTGCGTGGTGAGTGCAGATTCGTACACTGTGTAGTTCCACCCCGTACCCCGACTGATATGTAACCAATCGTAGTGACTGCCCTTTTTACAACCGGCGCAGGGGTTGTTGTGGCTGTGTAGGTGATTGTAGCGGCGATTGCATCTTGGACAAGAAGAGCGAACAGCAATGGACGGAGCTTATTGTATGCCATCGTAAGTGAATCTGGAGATATCCAAAACAGAATGTAGACAAGTCAAGGCTAACAGCAGGCCTGTTCAGCTAAGTACCCCCCCATATGTCGGATAGCGATCTATACGAGCATTGCCGCACAATCAGGCGTGCAGTGGCCCGCTGAGGCTTGCATGTCACAAGTAGGATACGGGACATGAGTATTGGCCGGCTGGTCAGCTGGAAATCAAGTGCCTCTACGTCTTTCCACGATTGCGGCTGAAGACACATACTGCAACGAGGCTGCTGCTGCAATACCCTCACTAAACCCCGATTTTGGATTCTGGTTTTACTGCTAGAGCAAAGAGCAAACGTTTGTTTTTTTCATTGCTAGTTCTGCGCAGTGGCATGACACAATGCACAGTGTCAAGCGATGTAGAAGAGAGAGTTGATAGCGAATGTGGTGTAGCAACAAGCATGGGGAGGCGAGCTGAGCCCGAAGTCAACTTTGTACCCACTTGTGCAGACGTTTGATAGGTCACAGCAGCAGCCACAGAGCACGTCCTTTCCCTTCAAGGTGACCGCCAAGTACACGTCGGACGTTTTCGCGGCGAATACGCTTCACCGGTAGGCAGAAAAGTCCAATACAGACGTGGCGTTTTAGCCCCTAAATTACATTTGCGCTGTTACCTCGGTGGTGGCTTTGCCAAGTCAGTAGGCGCTGATCGCAGGGCGGAGCTTGTACAGCACAGTGTGCGCCTTGCACGTGGGTGTCTGTCGAAGCCTTCATTACGCTGTCGTTATCTTTTCAAATCTATCTCTTCATTGCGCCGATTTCATACGGCCTCTAGTGTCCATGCCCGTCGTCACCACCTCCGCCTTGCTCCTCTGGGTCAAGTTTGATCAGGGTATCAATACGCATGATGGCCACACATGCCTCCACTGCCGACTTCAATTGCTTGACTTTGCTCATGCTGGGTTCAAGAACACCGGCCTTCAAGCAGTCATGTACCTTGCCGTTGGTCAGGTCCAGGCCGTAGTTCTTGTAGTTCTTGGACTTTGCGAGTTGCTTGGCATCTTGCGACGATGGGTCCGCTGGGTTCACTGTGCGTTGCGAGAGAGCATGTCTTGATCGGAGATTAGCAACAAGCTCGGTGGCGTCCTTGGCTGCGTTGATGGCAAGAGTCTTGGGGATGGCAAGGAGAGACTGTGCAAAGGCAGCTATGGCCAACTGTTCCCGAGAGCCCTAGAAGAGGCATTAGTAGGGTTTAACGCATGGAGGAGTTTGAAAAGGAACTTACGACTGACGTTGCCCACTCTTCCAGGTAGATGTGAAGTGCAGTTTCAACCGCACCTCCACCAGGCACAATACGTCCGCTCTCTAGTGTTCGCTTCACGGCTGACAGCGAGTCATGCACTGATCTCTCCATCTCGTCCAAAGCATAGTCGTTTGCTCCTCGCAGAATGATGGACGCGGAAGAGAAGGCCTTGGTGCCCTTGACCAGGATACACTCGTCGTCAGAGATGCGCTCTTGTGAAACCTCTTCGGCGTGACCTAGGTTGGCTGCCTCGAACTTCTCGTCACCGTTCAGATCCGAGAGGGTGCTGACCAAGGTGGCTCCTGTGGCCTTTGCTATCCTTCGCAGATCCTCCTTCTTGCACCTTCGCACAGCCATGGCACCCTTCTCAATAAAGTGTTTCAGGCAAAGGTCGTCAATGCCCTTGGTTGTCATGATGACGTTGGCGCCAGCCTTCAAGATCATCTCGATGCGCTCGGTGACAATGCCAGCCTCGCGCTCTCGGATCTTCTCTAGCTGCTCTGGGTCATCGATGGTGATGTGTACGCCCAGCTTCATCCGCTCCTTCTGTAGGTTGATGTCGAGGCAAGCAATCTTTGCGTCGGTGATGCGAGTCTTCATGGCTTGCGAGGCGACTGTGCAGTTCAAGGCGTAGCCCTTGACCAGTATCGACTGGGTAGCACTTTGGCCGTGTGCCTTGAGGATGTTGACAGCCTTGACAGGGTACTTGACCTCGGCCTTGTTGTTTGTCATCTTGACGGCAGTCATGGCGTCCACGACCATGTTGGCGAAGAAGTCGGAGTCTGAGCCAATGATCTTGCTCGACATTGACGTCTTGGCAATGTTTACGAGCGAGTCCCGACCGAGCGCATCGACCTTTGTACTGATGTTCTCGTTCATGTACTTGACTGCCTCCCTCAGTGCCAGCCTGTAGCCTGTGATGATGGTGGTGGGGTGGATCTTGTTCTTCATCAGCTCGTTTGCCCTCCTCAATAGCTCCGCGGCTATTATGACGACCGATGTTGTGCCATCTCCGACTTCCTTGTCTTGTTGTTGGGCCAGGTCGACGAGGATTTTGCCTGCGGGGTGCTCAATGTCGAGCAGACTGAGAATGGTAGCGCCGTCGTTGGTCACCGTCACATCACCAATGTCGTCGACCATCATCTTGTCGAGGCCCGAGGGCCCAAACGACGACTTGACCACATTCGAGATTGCCTGGGTCGCAAGCACGTTTTGGTCGCGAATGTCCTGCCCGCTGATTTTCTGGCCGCCGAGGACTGCACATGGTATTAGCTTTCTGCCGCCCAATTCACAGCTGCCCAAGCTTACACAGAGTTCCACCACTGCGTGACTGCTCGAAGATTCCTGCCATGATGCCGTATTATAGCTGTTCTGCTTTTGTTGTTGCTGCCTCTACACGCGGTCTAGAAAATCTCCAGCACGCCCGCCTGCGTCGGCGAATTGTAGCTCCGCCGGTGCCAGTCACGCTAAAGCGGACCCTTGCGTCCATGCCGATGACTCGACACATTGGCTTGTCGACTTCATACGGGACTGCAGAACAAGATAACTCTTACTCGGGCTTTGGTTGACTGTGCTGTGACTCTTGCATTACCTCTCTCTCAAGTCTTCAACTCTTCCCATCTCACATTGTCATCTGTCAATTGCACGTAAGTATCTCAGTGTCGCGTGTTGGTACCCCGCCCTGCCCCGCCAACACCGCCAATTCAAGTCCAACAGCTTCAAGTCGCGTTGCTTATATCGTGACTGGACGCGCTTTACATCAAAACTCGGGCGATACCCTGAAGTTCAAGTTGCTGACTTGCTTGCTGTCCTCCGACAGATCCAACATGGCCGAAGCAACAGCAGCCGATGGGAAAATGAAGGATCTTTCCATCTCCGAGACGAAGAAGAGCAAGAAGGACGGCAACCCCCAGAAGGCTGCAAAGAAGCCCCAGCAGCAAAAGAAAAAGGTCAGCCGAAGCAACACCGGCGTTTCGAGAGCTGAATCTGATGTTGACTGTACGGCAGATTGAGGGCTCAGCCCTGATTGGTATCGATGTCGCAAAGGAGGTCGACCTCGGAGACTGGTACCAGCAGGTCATTACCAAGGGCCAGATGATCTCGTACTACGACATATCCGGATGCTATATTCTCGAGCCCTCTTCGTACGCAATCTGGGAGAACATCAAAACCTGGTTCGACGCCCAGATCAAAACGATCAAAGTCCGCAATGCCTACTTCCCCATCTTCATCAGCGCCGACAACTTGGAGCGAGAAAAAGAGCACGTCGAGGGCTTTGCGGCCGAGGTCGCGTGGGTGACAAAGGGTGGCAAGTCTGATCTAGAGAAGCCCATCGCTGTGCGTCCTACCTCGGAAACTGCCATGTACCCATACTTTGCTCGTAAGATCCAGTCACACCGTGATCTGCCCCTGAAACTTAATCAGTGGAACAATGTCGTTCGGTGGGAGTTCAAGCGTAAGTACACAACAGCCTTGTTCGAACTGCCATGCCTAACCTGTAGCTAGACCCTATGCCCTTTATTCGAACGCGCGAGTTCTTGTGGCAGGAGGGACACACTGCACATCTCACCCGTGAAGAGGCCAGCGCAGAAGTCTTGCAAATCTTGGACTGGTATTCCGATGTCTTCCAAGACTTACTCGCCGTTCCTGTCGTCAAGGGCACCAAGACCGTCAACGAGAAGTTCCCCGGAGCCGACTACACCACCACCGTCGAAGGCTTCATCCCAGCTACCGGACGAGGAATTCAAGCCGCGACATCTCACTGTCTTGGACAGCACTTCTCCAAGATGTTCAACATTACAGTTGAAGACCCCACCGCGAAAGAGGCGGGCAAGTCAGAGCACGTGCACGTCTGGCAAAACTCATGGGGTCTGACGACTCGTTCGATTGGTGTCATGATCTTAACCCATGGAGACAACCGAGGTCTAGTCATCCCTCCTAGGGTAGCCGAGATACAAGTTGTTGTCATTCCTGTCGGTGTTACAGCCAAGTAAGCCTGTCGCCAATGACTCACATACCAGGATGCTGACTGAAGTAGAATGTCCGCTGAGGCTAAGGAAGAACTATACGGCAAGGTCAAGAAGATTGCAGATGACCTGACCGACGCAGGCGTCCGCGTTGAGACTGACTATCGCGAGGGGTACTCTCCGGGATGGAAGTTCAACGACTGGGAGCTCAAGGGTATCCCTCTGCGTATTGAGTTTGGCCCCAAGGATGCCGAGAAGGGCGTTGTCACCACCTCCCGCCGCGATATCGATGACAAGGACGCCGCACGTGGCACAATCAATGTCGACAATCTGGCGGACGAGGTCCCTAAGCTACTCGAGCAGATTCAGGAAGACATGTTCAAGAAGGCCGACAAGGCGTTTCGTGACCACCGCATCCAGCTTACCAACTGGGATGACTTCGTCCCCACCCTTAACGGCAAGAATGTCGTTTTGGTTCCCCACTGTGAAGGTGACAAGTGTGAGGACGAGGTTAAGGCAAAAAGCGCAAGGACAGCACTGGGTGATGGCATCGCTGAGGACAAGCAGGCTCCCGCTATGGGTGCAAAGAGCTTGTGCATTCCCTTTGAACAACCTGAGGGTATCGAGCCTGGCAAGACCAAATGCATTAACCCTGATTGCACAACGCCTGCTAAGCAGTGGATCTTATTTGGACGGAGTTACTAGTTCTTTGTCTATCTCCCATTCCAAGGGTACTTTCTTGTGTAAGCATTTGATGGCATAGAGTTTGGTGGCGTGGTGTTTGTAGCATAGTGAAAAGAGGGTGTTATTAAGTAAGCTACTTTTAGGAATACATTCCTTACAAAAGTTCTGTAGCGCAGGAATAAAAACACCCTTTACTATTTTAATAAGATGTATTTCACTATGTCCTATAGACTTACACACCACTGAGTAAATACCGCATTCAACTGAGTATAATGTGCTGGGATAACGCCTTGACTACTTTTTTATATTGCTGTTACTGAATCCTGCGTTGTGAACATCTGCTGTTGAGTATCGATATCACTTGTAAAACAATAGACTTACACACTTACTACTGGTAGCAACTAAAAGATATGTGATATGTAGTGACATGTATACATAGCAAAGTGTGAAAAAACAGCAAAAGAAACTCTACTCGGCCAAGGCCGAGTGAGAAGAAACGTAATTGAATACGTTTACTTTTTGATCAACCCCACCAGGGAGGTTCCCAACAGCTCTCCTTCTGTAAGCGAGGGCCCTCGCTTGCAGAAGGAGAGTCATTGAGAGCCTGGTAGGGCTCGAACTCGCATCTCCGGAGGTGGAGCATATGGTGCAAAGGGACAGCGTTTGGGCGGTCATGATTCGATCTACCCAAGCGGGTGATCGAACTCGCGCCCAAAAGGTGCTGCCAAAGTTCGCACCACATGACCACTGGAGATGGTCCTCGTTCGATGGTAATGAATAGAGTTGTTGGATATATATGTTGGCGTATTGGAGAAGAGGCTTGGGGAGTAAATAGTATTGAGGGTTGTGTATATGGTGCGGCGGTTGCGTGCCTGTGATGGTGGTAGCTGAGTGCTCTCGCACAGCAAACAACACGTGGGTCTGCAAACGGGCCTCGCGAATCCGGGCAAGCAGAAAAGTCAGCAGTCATTCAACTTCTAATGCCAGGTGTGTAACCTACTGGAAGCATCTCGCTCCA
Source organism: Drechslera avenae (assembly GCA_034640345.1). NCBI lineage: Eukaryota > Fungi > Ascomycota > Dothideomycetes > Pleosporales > Pleosporaceae > Drechslera > Drechslera avenae. The sequence continues at coordinate 341,854 of JAXRVH010000001.1, forward strand.
CTCCCGCAAACATTGCACCCGTTGGAGCACCTTTACCTGCACACAACCTTCGCTTCGGACTACCCAGTACTTACTCATCCACTACCTCTGACAGTTAACTGTGACTCTCGCACGCGCACACACAGACAGCTCAAAGTGCACCTCAACCGTATACACCCCACGAGACAACAAATCCACCATGTGCTACAAATTACTCCAGGTATACACCTGCGGACACGAAAAGACTGTATCTACTACACCATGTCCTCACGCCATCGCTACAGGACGGCGAATCCCCCAGGTCGATGCTGCGTTGACGCCAGAGCTGTCGCGGTCCAGTTCTGTTGTCTCGTCCATGGCGCCTGCAGCTGCGAGGAAGAGCAATGTACAAGACGTATCTTTACAGCGGGCTCCAGGTGCGCAGTGTGCTCCTTCGCCACTGAGGGTTGCGTCGCTAGGCACTCAAGGGCGACAGCAAGATGGAGCGCCGCCAGCGTTTCGCTTCGTGGCACCAGGTCAAGAGCCACTTCCATCATCACCCAGCTATTCTCAACTCAGTCCAACTTCTCCAACGCCATCCCAAGAGCCCTCGCCTACCTTTTCCACTACAGCCACCTTGGTCAATCAACCTTCCATGTTGTTCACACCTGCTGATCCTGAAGTTGACGACGGGTGAGTTGTCCCATCTCATTGGTTATCCCAGACCCAGTAAACATGACTAATCCTGTATCATATAGTGATATCGAACCAAATTTCTGCACCTATTACTTTCCACGCTACCTGCCGCAGGGCCAATTTCCCTGCTTGGGTTGCTATTCGAGACCACAGTGGGAGGGTTACCGTTCTAGTTGGATGCACATCTATCGAGAACAGCATCCAAATGTGAATGAAGAAAATATTGAAAGACTGAGTGGAGTGACTGGGGTCAGGCAGCGGTTTGGACAAGTTTAGGTTGACGTGAGAGAAAAGTACACAACAACGTCGTAGATTGAAGACGGGGCGTAAATTGCGGAGGATGAAGATGGTTCAAGGTCAGAGACTGATTGATAGGAGGCAGTAATGAACAGAGTGGACAGTGACTCTAAAATATGCTTCCAGGATGAAGGTATAGGATGGAGGAAGCAAAGAATGAAAGAGACGATCTATCCCCTTACCTTCGCTATGCAGTACCCATGTTCATGATCGTTCAAGCATGTACCATAAGTCGTATATCGGCCGTAATCCAGTTTCAAAGCGTATCCCACACTCTACATAGGGTAGAACGTCTAGCTTGTATCCATCTCGTCACCGCCCTTCTTCTCCTTCTCGACGGTCTTCTTAACTCCCTCCAAAAATGCCTTGACTGCATCATCACCACCAAGCGGCATACCTGCACCCCTCATGTATCCACCATTTTCAACATCAATCTTTAGTGCTTGACTAACAGTAGGCAACGCACCAGTCTTGAGGGCCTCAGTCAAACTGCCTAGAGCCGCCCTTAGCTGCGGCGCCCGCAAAATCCTACCTAGGACTTCAGCCTTCTCCTCTCGGCTCAACGTTTGGATGGCCATCTGCGCAGTCTCTGAGTTGGGATCAATTTGATCAACGTCCTCAACTTCGGCTTCTAATAGAAAGGGCGTCGTGGGAAGTTGGGCGCATAGAGCATCAATGACGTCATCGGATGCGGTTTGTACGGTGGGAAGGGTGTGTGAGGGCCATAGGAGATCGAGGAGCGATGCAAAGGGAGCAGATCGCTGTTGCTGCGAGCTGTTACCCGCATTGCCACCCTTGAGCGAGTTCATGAAATCGGCGACAATGGCTGAGACATCGCCTGATCCGGCTCTGTCGTAATGTTAGCCATGTGCTTGGTGTATTTCGGAACGCAGCAGAAGTGCGGGAACGAGCGCGGCGGCGTGGCCAGTGGAAGACGTAGCAGGATGCTTATTTTCTATTGTTGTACATGAGCAGCCAGTGCCAATATGCCATGTTTGGATGGACTTATGCTTCTTCCCAAACGCCGTACCGTAACAAGATATCGTGTAAGATTTGCAAAGACCCTTTGGTTTAGTCTTCTTCCACAGCAGCCAGAATCTCCACGGAGAAGTCGACCACGCCACGACGCCGCATATGATACAAATAGACGGAACCTACGCTCGACCACCATCAGCGCCTCCTTCTCGGGACTCTTCGCCTTCTTCTCTGATGTCACCGCCTGTAGCGTCAGCTCCTGCACCCCCAGTACTACCGTGGCGGTTCCGGCTAGACGAATGGTCAATGTCCTCCATGGTCTCGTCCTCGTCGTTGCCACCGGACGAGTTGGAAATGCCGGCAAGCTCAGCCTGAACATCAATCTCTTCGCCAGTCAGGAGGAGGTCAACGACCTGTCCAATCTTGAGGTCGCGCTCGCTGAACCAGCTTGCGCCGCGCGGGTGCTGCGACTTTGATTGTAACCAGAAGAGGTAGCGCTGTGAGCTCGAGCTGAACTTGAGGACAAAGATGCGGCCATCCGTAGGCGAGTTAACGTGGTCTGAGTCTTCGGCGGAGTCCTTGCCAGTGTAGGGTTGGAAGGAGCCGTCGCCAGGAATCATGATGAGGTCGAGCTCAGACTGGTCGAGGGACCTGTCGCGGGGTCTCCAGCAAAAGTGGACGAATTCTGCACATGTGAGTTGATGCCCAAGGATCTGCAGTCGCCAACAAACCATCTTCGCCCTGGTACAGATAGACGTAACCAGGTGTCGGCACCGGCTTGACTGTCTGCTGGGTGCCTTCTCCGCGCTGGGTCGATTGTCAGCCACACGTCGCTACACCTCAGAGATACACGTGACTCACAGTAAGCTCGCACTGGCCTGCCTTGAACGTGATGAGTGGTTGAATCGACATGTTTGCTGGTGTGGTGTGAGGCAATGAGGCAGGCGTGGAATGATGTTCAAGCTACTGGCCATGGCAGGTGGAGCTCCACGCCCCGAAGATGCCCAGTGCGGGGATTACATCAGCAGGGCCGGAACAATGCTCGGCCCGATCGCGCGTACGATTGGACAGCTTGGCACACACTGGAAACCACGAAAATACGATTGCATCGCCAACACCACCGACCAGCACTAACGACCACAGCGAAACGAAATGGCGGCCACACAAGAGGACACGAAGCCCACCACCCAGAAGTTCTCCAAGGGGGAGAGGTCGATACCGCACCACTCGCAGAAGGCCAGCAAGTACTACCCTGCTGAGGACGTTGCTGTCCCCAAGAAGGTACGTTTGCGATAGCAGAAGGTCATGATGAAAGAGCAGGAGTGCATTGGCATTGGAAACATTCACTGCGACAGCATGCCGCGGTTGTGCTTTCGCCGAACCATGGCCATTAAAAGTTCAATTGGAACCACCACTAACTGCGACCCAAGGCCCGCAAGTCTGTCCGCCCTGCGAAGGTCCGCCAGTCTCTCCAGCCTGGTACCGTCGTCATCCTCCTTGCTGGTCGCTTCCGCGGCAAGCGCGTCGTCGTCCTCAAGCACCTTTCCCAGGGTGTCCTCCTTGTCACTGGCCCCTTCAAAGTCAACGGTGTTCCCCTCCGACGAGTAAACGCCCGATATGTCATCGCCACCTCCACCAGTGTCGATCTCAGCGGTGTAGACGAGGCGGTCCTGGAGAAGGCCAGCCAGGACGGCTACTTCACTAAGGACAAGGCTGCCCACAAGCCTGGCGAGGATGCTTTTTTCAAGCAGGGCGAGAAGCCCGAGGTGCGTAAACACGACAGTAGCGGCATGTGCAGAACTGACAGTTTCGCAGAAGAAGGAGACCTCCAAGGACCGCGTCGAGGACCAGAAGGCCGTCGACAAGGCTCTTTTGGCTACTATCAAGAAGGAGGCTCACCTTGTCGACTACCTCGGTGCCAGCTTCAGCCTCCGCAGCTCAGACAGGCCTCACCAGATGGTCTTTTAAGCGACGGATCACGATCGGGCATTCGGCGTTCAGTGCATGGGATGAAAGATGACTTCGGCATACTGCAGCCGTACTAGCGAGGACCAAGAACCGCAGCGGCAGGGCAGCCAATTTTTTTCATGGAGGAAACCGACGAGGCATTTACCATAAGACTTTATAACAAGCGAGCGAATCCGAGACGGTCCAAAACTGAATATTTGGTCTCCGCTTGCGTGATGTCATAGTCGGGCGTTCAATGGGCGCGGTATATACTGGGTGGTAATCGAGTACTGATGCATGAAATAGAGATACAGGCTTTCCATCATTCGACCGATTGCTGCATCGACTGCTGCCTGACCTCGAAGCGACATGACGTAAGGATATCATAAACGACAGCTACGTGAAGGATTGCATAATCACGAACCACTTGCGCCTATCCAGACCGGCCCTTGTTTTGTCACAGGTCTACCATCTCGCTGACCTACTTCTTCCCTCGCCCTTTCCTTCCTCTTCCAAATTTGCCTGCCAATTCATTTGCCGCCTCTCCCGCCCCATTGATAGCTTTGTTTGCCTTGCCCTCCACATTGTGTTTTTCCATCTGCGCCTTCAGGTCCTCTACAACGTCTTTGCCCAATGTCGTTCCGTGACACCAATCTAACACACCCAAGCACCCATAGTTACCCTCTCCCTCGCTCATCATATGCGCATCGGCACGACGTGCCATTCCATTTAGCATGATGGTTGATGGAAGAACGTTGTAGCCGGAGTACACAAAGGTTTCCTCCAGGCTAAAGACAACGATCAGGACCAGGTAGGTCAGGATGTGCATGCGCATTGCGATAGCGGGAAGATACAGAGGTATGAAACGATGCAAGAGATGGCATATAGGGTGATCGTAGTTTGCAGCGAAAGAGTAGGGGATGCGGACGCTGTGGTGCCAGGTCTGATGCAGAGAGGCGAGTGCGCCACCTGTTGAGGAATGTAGGAGGTGTGTATGGATGTAGTATTGGAGGATCTTGCACGTCTATTAGCAAGTGCTAATCGGGAAACAAGCGCACCGTCTTACATTGCGAGAGACAAGGCCGATAATACCATGTTTAACCATAGTCCATGGGTTTGGTAAGTGGTTCAACCCCCATCTACTCCCCTTGATGAGCAACAAGCTCCTCATCTGCAGCACATCTGTTACAACAAACTCAATGCCCGCTTGCAATGCAACCGTAAGCAGTACGTTAGCACAGCTCCATGCTACAACTTTCCTCACAGCTCTTGCGCCGCCCTTTTGATTACTAGGGATACCCCATTGGCCCTGGCTCTTGAATTCAATTGCTAGACTGGGTATACCGATGTCAAACAGCAAGAAGATCAAGCTGGGGATTATGTACAGTGACAACCGTAGCACCATGGGCGCTACAAGTTCGAGCTGTAGGGGTGAATATGATGCAGCGATTGTTGTCCATGCCACTGAGAGGAAGATGAGGTTCAGCCCTGTGGACCAAGAGCTCAACATTGGTATGGCTAGGAATGAGCCTAGAGGCAAGGCGATGGGCGCCAGAAGGGATGATAGTAGCGCGCCCATGTTAGTTTCAATTTGAACAAAATGTAAAAGATGGGTTAGTGATAAGCTGGGTGTCTTGTGTATTATCAGGTGAAAAAGCGGCAACAATTTTGGTGTTGACATTTGCGATGACGTAGGTCAGCCGGCGAACTTGGTTTCTGGTCGCGTTAGGAATCGCATGTGTGACTGTTTCGGTACAATAGGCGAGAGTTTTATCCTCATATTATCTCACAACACTGCGTAATATCATGGAAGTATCTGCCTTTCCAGACTGTATTTTGATTTATCGTGAATATTGCGTGATTGTTCCCCCGGCTGAAAGTTATGAAGTGCCGCTATTGTCTCTCATGCTTTTGAGCTCCGCATCATGGCGGTTAGTGGTTTCCACCTTGGCTATCCAGTACCAGAGCTTATCCTTAATCTAGGATAACAGTTTGCATGGTCTTTGGTTTCCATGCAGCAGTCTTATTCCTTGCATCTTCTTGGTCGACTCCTGGAGTGTAGGTTCTCTTTGACTTTACAGAAATATTGCAGCAGTTGTACAAGAGAGAAGTCGAAGTGCTCTCCAAGTACCTGAACAAAAACTTTTACGAATCCAGTTCATGCTGGAGTTTTTTTGCGGCCACTGAATCAGCTCGTATATGACAGATGTCGGTATATCAGACTGAGGTATGTTTGAATATGCGGAGTAGATCATTGAGTACTATCCCTTAAGGTTTTACCCCCATGTTGGGATGTAAAGGCATCTTGCGAAGTCTTAGCCTCGGAAACGTTTATAGTGAAGCGAGAGGTGACAGCCATCCTCATTCATTCAAATAGACTTGTGCAAACAATGATACACTCCCCTGCGCTGCTTCAATTCAATACCTCACGACAGATTCTACTGCCTGGGGTAAGTAGTCGGCCGAAGTACAGGACTCGGTGCCGACATCGGAATGCTCAGCTGAGTACGCATATTACCAAAAAGGCGGAAATTACCAATGTAGACTAGCAGTGAGGCCAGACATGCGTCGACAAGCGTCTTGACGCGCCCTACGTACTACGAGATTGGCGCCCAGGAAATGTCGTATCGCTCAATTAGCGGGTCTCCATGTCAATTCTGCCAGCATGTTCTTTCCCAGTTCAATTCGGGCATGATGTATCAGCGCAGGGCGTGAAAGATGGAGCCTAAAAGTCGCCAATTGAAACGAAAATGACGTGTGCGGGGTGGTTGGGGGGGGGGGGGGGGAAGAAGCGGGGCGCTTCTGATCTCGCAAATGCTTCGGATATAAAGTTAACACCGTCTATTTATTATCAAGCGATAGCTTAACTGCCGAGAAGCCTGCTATCAAGCATTGCTCTCATTAGTTCGACTCTCGTGCTTCATGACTCTGGTTTCACGCCTTGTACTATCAGCGCAATTGCTCTCTAGACCGACCATTGCATCCGCACGGCTTGCTTCCCTCAATTCGCATCTCAGTCCGCGACCTCCCACTTTCCGAACAATGGCATCTCTTCCGAAAACGATGAAGGCTGTTTATATTGAGAAGACTGGCGGAACAGACGTCTTGCAATACGCGGATGTGCCAGTGCCAGAGCCAAAGGAAGGCGAAGTACTTGTCAAGAACGAGTACATTGGCATCAACTATATTGACACGTGAGATTATCCGCAACACCACTCCCCACTTCACATACTAAACTATAAAAAAACGCCCAGATACTTCCGTTCAGGTGTCTACAAGCCCCCAACGTTCCCCTACATCCTTGGCCGTGAAGGCAGCGGCACAATTGCTTCTGTTGGCCCCAACGCACCTTCCGATCTCACTCCAGGAACGCGCGTAGCCTACATGGCCCAGAGCGCCTACGCAGAATACACTCCTGCGCCTGTAAAATCTACTGTCCCTATTCCAGACTCAATTGACACCAAGACGGCGGCTGCGTCCATCCTACAAGCACTTACCGCTATAACCTTGATCCGCGACGCGCACGAAGTCAAGAAAGGTGATTGGATCCTGGTTACTGCGGCAGCTGGTGGCGTAGGTCTGTGGCTGTGCCAGTTACTGAAATCGATTGGAGCACATGTCATCGCTACGGCTAGTACGGAGGAGAAGAGGAATCTGGCCAAGCAGAATGGCGCCGAAGTGCTGTTGGAGTACCATGAGGAAGATAGGGATGTGTTTGTGAAGAAGGTGCTGGAGATTACAGGTGGTGAGGGTGTGCACGCGGTGTTTGATTCGGTCGGCAAGTCGACGTTTGATAGCTCACTTGCCGTTGTCAGGCGAAAGGGGTCGATGGTGTCTTTTGGAAATGCATCGGGCCCTGTTGAGGGTTTCAGTCTTGCGTATGTATCTCTGCCTTTGCTTATGTTGCAGCAAGAATTGACTAAAAAACCATGTAGCCGTCTAGCAGCCAAGAACATCAAGCTCGTTCGCCCTACGCTTTTCAACTACATCGCCACGCGCGAGGAGCTTCAGGCTGCGGCAAAGGAGCTGTGGAGTTTTATTGAGAAGGATGGCTTGAATGTCAGGATTCATGATGTATATCCTCTGAGTGATATTGTGAGGGCTACGGAGGATATTCAGAGCAGGAAGACGACAGGCAAGTTGGTCTTGAAGCCATAGACGGTAGTCCTGGGGTTGAGATTGAAATAGTAGGAGAGGCATTGAGAGCAAGACATGTTCAACTCATAACCCGATCCGAGTAAGCAAGAAGTTGAAACCTTGACGACTGCAATTACCTCCAACTCACGCCTCGCGATGATCCCATTCCCCATGTTTTGGACTTCTTCCAGGGTACGCTGTAATGCTTTCACCTCTGCCAGACTCTGATTTCAATGAAGTATCCAAAAGCACTGCCTTGCTGCAGAAGTGGCGCAGCTCAATTCAGGTATTTCGAATTGTTTTTACTCCGTCAAATCCACCACCCCAACCATTTTCTCAAGCTCTACACGTTGCTCTCGAGCCAATCCAGAGTGCCTACTCATGAGTACGTTAGCGACTTCTTTGGCATAGCAAGTACACTGTTCACAGTCTTCTGCGGCGGCACCGGTAGAGGACGTCAAGGGCTTAGACGATGGAGACTGAATCGCTGATGTAAGTGGCTTCAGTAAAATGAGAGAGATTGGGGGCAGAGGAAAGGAGGGAGACAAGTCTTACGCTTGTGGTGGGGGTTGTCGGTCTCGTCATTGCCATTGCCGGTGAGATGCTCTTGTGTGTCGATAAAGTCCTGGGCCTCGCTGTCTTCGGGAGCGGGTTCGTTCTTGACGGCAGGTTTGGCCATGGACTTTGGCTTTGGCTTGTTGATGGGATTGAACGTGTTGAGCCTGGCGGCCTTCGACGGTGTGTTGAATTCTTCATCGTCATCATCATCATCATCATCATCATCATCATCATCGGCGTCGGACTTGTACTTTGCCTCGTCTGTACCTGTGGTAGGGGTCTTCTTGGGGGCAGCACGCTTGCGTTTGACGGTTGAAGTAGCATCTGCATCTTGTGTATCATCGATGGGCGTGGTAGCTGCTTTGGTCTTCTTCGTAGTGGACTTGGGGGTAGCTTTGGCCTTGACCGGCGTATCCTGGGTACCTCCAGTATCATTGCCAGAGGCAGTGGCGTCGCCGTTCTTCTTGGCACGGGACCTGGGAGTTGCTTTCGGCTTCGCGGGCGTCGTCTCTGCAGCGGGCAAACTGGGAGCCGCATCGTCATCTTCGAACGCTTTCTTCATGCGACTGTAGCGCTTGGATGCCGCACCAACTGTGGTGTTGCACTTGGCAGCAATCTCGGCCCAGTTGAACGGCTGCTTCGCAGTCAGTCATTGGCATGCTTGGCAGCAGAGAGTAAGTGATGTACCTGAGTACGCGTGCTATTCTTGATACAGAGCCATAGAAACTGGTATGTCGATCCACTCGGAGCTTCTCCCTTGTCGATGGACTGCCTGAGACGGCTCCAGCGCTTGCTCACTGCGCCCTTGCTCAGGTTCATATCAGCAGCGATGGCGTCCCAATCAATCTTTCAGATATCAGCATAGTACTAATACGTAGTGAGGGTAGCATATACAATTGGGATACCATCGTTGGTGAGTACGAGGTAGAGGTACTGAATGTTTTCGCTCTCAGTCGGCATCTTGACCGTGCCTGCTCAAGTCTCCTCTGCAATATGGTGCTTTGATACTGCGCTGTTATTGTAGATCGTGTCACTGCTGTTGTGGTGTCGACTTGAGTTGTTGAGTGTAAGAGTGAGGGAGAAGAGAGACGGTGGGGTCGGTCAGTCACTAATATACCATTGGTGAAGGTGAGTCCCCCCAAGGCAGCGACAGAGGGCGACACGCTAACACGTTTAAAGTATTCCTGTGCCAGGTTTTAAATGGCTGTGGTGAGATCAAGTCTAGCGTTGTCTGAGTGATGGTGAGTGCTGGCAATCAACAGGATAAGGGTGGCTAGTAGTAGACTGTGACCGCTGGAAGACACTTCAATATGAAAGGATAGAACGAGCCCTAACGCGGTAATCTGTTAAGCTCCTTGTGTTGTTAATGATATGGACTTGAGGGACTTGAATGATGCGCGTGGTGCTGATGGTGCAGGGAGTAGCCCATCATGCTTTTGTACCCAGTAGAACCATAGCACGGAGATCTAGTCGGCCAAAACAGTAAGACAGAGGAACTGTATCAGTGGACATATTTACATTATTTGGGGTAGAGGAACATAACATGTAAAAGATATCTCATATCAAACGAAGCGATGGAAGACGCACCTGGCGTGCACTTTTCCAAGGTCTGTCAGGATATCCCATATAGCCACCTACGATACCCCCAGTCCTACCGCGCCCTGACCCCCTTCCGTCCCGCTCTCTCTAATTCCATTGCCCACAAGCTCCGTAAAGTCCAGTCCAACGCTCCTCAGCATTTCTGCGTGCTCATGCGCAAGTGTTAAACACTCATTCCACACATTGCCACCCTCGTCAACACTGCTCAACTGCCTCTTCAATAATATGTTGAACTGATCAACGTTCTCCTTGGCCCACTTCACGCATGCGGACATTAACTGTTGAGGAAAGCACTTTTGGAACATGTCGACGGTGTTCTTGATGATGGTGAAGTATATGTAGGAGATTTGGAAAATGTAATCAGGCAGATTGCCCTCAAAGATGCATTGGCTAGAGCATGTTAGACACTGAAGACAGGAGAAAGTTGGATATCTGATGGAGGACGAACCGTGAGCGGGTCTTGATAAGATTACCGCGAGCTTCCAGATAGGCTTCTCGAGCTCTGTCCTCGAAACCGAGTTGCACTACCCAGCTTGTGTGCTGCTTGACGGAGGTGAACCAGTTGTTATGCTCAATCATGTGCTTAACCAAAACGTTTGCTAGCCTAGCTGCGCGTTCGTTGACTTTATAGGTCACGATTGTTTTGGCCATTTCATTGCTCCTAATGTTCTTTGCAAGAACTTTTAGCCGATCAACTTTTACTACTGCTTCTTCAAAGTGCTGGAGGGCGATCTCAATATCCAAATCGTCAAGTTGGCTCTCTACCCAGCGGATGTTGCGTTGCTGACCATCAATATCGACAAAGGTGCTGACTTGTTCGTTGTTGATACCATCGGAGAGGTTGTCTAGTAGCTCTGTCCGGTTCATGAGCGCGGGATCCCGAGAGAGTAGATGACTGTAGGAGTCCTGCGTTCGGTCCTTTTCCTGCACATCGGCCTCCAGGGTCTTGCGCAGATCGTCTTTGGTTTTCCGGAAAGTGGCCACGAAGGCAGACTTGTCACCGGTGTCCTCCTTTTTGGTGTCGTACGTATATGTCTCAGAACCGGCGCGGATGATGATACGTTCTTCCGGCGTCCTGGTTACCTGAGTGTCCTGCAGTGGGAAACATCGTTGGGCGATGAATTCCATGTTGGGTCGGCTGCCGTCGCGTGGTTGGCCGGGAACATCGTTGCGTGCCTTCTTCTCCACGGCGATGAGAAGATGGTCGTTGAGTAGCAGCAGCCTTACTCTCCGCCTTGCCTTGAGAGTGGCCGAGTCAAGTTGGAACCATCTGGTGGACTTCCACACGATATATCGGCCGGGAATGGGCGGTAGGTACTTTTGCGAGCCCTCGACGTCCCTGTACAGCTGCTGCAGCTGGCCAGCCCGCAGTTGGTTGAGGTCGCCAATGGAGCTTCGGTTGGCTCTGCGGGAGCTTGCAGCGTCATTGGTCGCACCAGTGGCTGATGCGGTCTGTTCCAGCGTGGTGGTCAGGTCAGACATCAGCTGACGCAGGGTGCGCATCTCGCCCTTGAGCTTCTCTGCTTCTTTACTGATCTTGATGAACTGCGTCCGGTTCTGGTAGACATTGTGCTGGAGATCCAGGGAGGTGCGGTGTTTCGTCTTGCGCAGCTCGTCTTGATAGCGGTTGATGTCGGCTTCGGAGGCGTCTGCGAGGATAGTGGATACGTCTATGCGCAATCAGTATCGCCATTGCTGACATGTTTGCACAGTAGCCTCACATTGCTCTACTTTGAGGTTGGGGTCTCTCAGCGCTCGGGGGTCCACCTGCAACACACGCGGCCCATTGGAGCTTCCAGGCGGCCTCCCTTCTCTCGTCTGGCTCCGGTCCCTGAACTGCGAGGGCATCTGCGGCATCTGCGGCATGGGTGCGCCATTTCCCGGGTAGTCGCTAGGCAGGGTCGTGACCTTTTGCGAGTACCTCCTCTTGACCAGATCGGCCGTCTTGTCTGGTCTCTGGGGGCGGGCCTGTGGTGGGAGCGGGCCGTCCTGTCTCGTGCGGGACCTGTTGGACTCTGTTGAAGGGCGTCCAGAGCCGGGCAGTGAGGCAGCAGCAGCGACGCCAGCCGGCATGGGCGCACTAATCTGTCGCGGCGCGCTGATGACGGGCGGCGCATTCTTCTTGCTCTTGTCCCCCCGCTTCTTGCGCAGGGAGATGCCTTTTTGCTTTTCCGACATGGTGCCTGCCCACTGCGGGTGTCGGTGTCTGTGTAAGTGTGAGGGAGTGTTTGGAGGACAGGTAGCGCGGGCCGCGGTTCGAGGGCGTGAGCTCGGGCCCACTTTACGTTGAGTCGTGCCTTACCTCTAGAATGCGTCGAAAAAGTTGTCCGCCAACACCACATCACCCACCCACCCCTCCCTCCATTCACCAAGGCGTATCGCTGTGCCTACCCCCGCTACAAGCGCTTCTCACCCGCACGCATCCGACCTGCGTCATGTCCAACTCGTCATTAAAACCATCGACCATTGCCGTCATTAGCGCCGGTACAATCGTCACTGGTCTCATCGCATACGCCGCCTACTTCGACTACAAGCGACGAAATGACCCTGGCTTCCGCAAACAGCTCAAGAAGGAGTCGAAGCGCACAGAGCGACAGGCCAAGGAGGAGGCCGAAGCACAGGGCGCCGAGCAGAAAAAGGCCATCCGAGAGGCGGTAGAGCGCGCAAACGAGGAGGGCTTTCCCAAGGACCCGGAGGAGGTTGAGGCATACTTTATGCAAGAGGTAGCGCAGGGCGAGGGAATGGTGCAGAAAGGTATGGCAGAGAGTGGCATGGCAAGGATGTGGAGCTAACCTTATGCCCAGGTGCCGACAATGTCGAGGCCGCGCTATGCTTCTATCGCGCATTGAAGGTCTATCCAAACCCGAGAGAACTCATCAACATCTACGATAAGACTGTCCCCAAGGTAGGCCGCCTGCTGTGCTGCAATTCTGACCCTCCAGTGTGTTGACGCTTACTAGCCTGTCCTGGACATCCTCGCCGAGATGATCGCAGTGGATACCTCCATCCCGGTTGGCGGCAGCAAGACGCCGTCTGAGGCGGGCTCCGCAGGCGACCTGGAGTAAAATCTTGTTCGACGATAGCACTTCGATCAATTCAGCAAGCATTCATGGACCCCTCTCCCTCTGATGACGGCTCCCTGTAATATTCTTGTATATGTAAACTCTCCATGTCGTCCCCCTCACGGTCGGCGTTCCGGTTGAGCATGATGCACTTGGCTCGGGTACGTGGTGGCACAATGTCGACTTCCAATGCAAACAGTCCAATAGCACCCGGCATCTCTTGATTGACGTCATGCCCTGGTGCGCACGGATGATACGCCCTGGTACTCTACATATTACACGTTTCGACGTTAAGATGCATGCAGCCCATGCCGAACGCCTTGCTGACAATGACTTCCAGGCATGCCGAACATGCCATAACCACAATATGCTCTAAACAATTAAAACAGAAGCCGAGTGCTCTATCGAGCGCCTGCTTCAGCATGAGCACGAGCTGTCCTGTGGTGGTTGGCTTGGGTTGATGTTCACGTCGATCACTGCGCCTTGAGTTAGTGTCATGATCCCCCGACCACGTGCATGCTTCGACGTACTTTGACTCTGCCCTTGCTGTCCTTCTCCCTCCATGCCGGGTAGTGCTTGCGCAATTCGCTTGAATAACGCCTTTACGTTGTGTCCGACCTTTGCGCTGGTCTCGATGAACATCAAGTTATTCTTCTTGGCCTCCTCTTCGCCCTGCGCTGTCGTGACCTCGCGCTTGTCGTTCAAATCTGTCTTGTTTCCTACAAGTACAATGATGACATCGTTGCCGCGCTCGCCCCGTACGTCGTCTACCCACTTCCTTGTGTTCTCGAATGTCTTCTTGTTGGTGATGTCGTATACAACCACGGCTACACTAGAATCGCGGATATACGAGGGGATCAAGGAGCGGAATCGTTCTTGACCAGCCGTGTCCCAGAGCTGTAGGCGGACGGTCCGGTCCTCAAGGTACATTGTCTATGCACGCAAATCAGAAAGCTGCATGCAAGTAGCGCCTTCCCGGCGATTGTGCGGTGAGCGTACCTTGCTCAAAAAGTCGATACCAATAGTCGCCTGGTATGTGTTGTCGAAGGAATCGTACATGAAGCGGGTAATTAGAGACGTCTTGCCCACTGGTAGACATGTCAGCAGGCGCTTTTTTCGAAAAGTAGACATGCATACCGCTTTGCTCGCCCAAGAAGACAAGCCTACATGGAGTTAGTGTACGAGCTCCGTCTCCGCCGCGGAGGACACCTCACTTGAACTTTTTGAGCGGGTTCGAGTACGCTTGCGCCATGTTGGAGGATGAGGCGGGGAAGAAGGAATTTGGGCTGTTGTATCTGAGCGAAATAGAAGAACAAACTGCAGGTCGAGTGTCGTTGTCGGGCGCGATTGTACGAATAGGAGTCTTGGTCGGATCTGGAGGCCTTGCGGCCTACACCGACCGCTACCACTACTACCGAGAACGGCAGGGGTCTCCGGTGCACGGACTAGACCCGCTTTCCTTTGAGCGGAATTTTGGATCGAACTTTTTGCGACGACGCGACCCCACAACTTCAAGCACGACGACGACACGACACCATGTCAGATTCGGGAGCAGCACCGGCGCAGTACAAGCAGGCCAGCCGCAAGGGCAAGAAGGCCTGGCGCAAGAATGTCGACGTTACCGAAATTAAGGCTGGCCTCGACGAAGTGCGCGATCAGATTATCCAAGGGTATACATGCATTACATCCACCATATGCACCTTTGTATGCTGACAGATTACAGTGGTGTCATTGCGGAAAAGACTGCAGACGAGCTCTTCTCCGTTGATATCCTGGGATCTGCTGAGATCCAAAAAGATGTTGCTAAGCGACACAAGCCTCTCAAGGTCGACGAGATCCTTGCCAAGCGCTCTGCCGTTCCCGCCGTCTCCACCAGGAAGCGACTATCCGACATCGCCGACGACGGCAAGAGGAAGAAGGCCAAGATCTCAGGCAGAGAATATGACAGACTGAGGGCAATTGCGTACGGAGGTGAGCAGGTTAAGAAGGACGTAGTACAGACTAGCGATGCCGCGTACGATCCATGGGCAGTTCAGGAGATCAAGGAGGATCCCAGATTCAACCTTTTGGAAAAGAAGAAGCCAAAGGTCGAGCCCAAGACTCTCAAGCACGCACCCATCTCGCAGGCAAAGACAGGAAAGCCAATCCCATCTGTCCGCAAGCCGACCGGCGTAAAGTCATACAATCCCAACTTTGACGATTGGAGGAACGACCTCTTGCGCCAAGGTGCAAAGGAACTCGAGGCTGAGAAGAAACGCTTACAAGAGGCCCGTGAAGAGGCCGAGCGGATGGAGCGAGCAGCCGCCGAAACCGAATCAGACTCTGGCGAGGAGAGTGTCTGGGAGAGCGAGTGGGAAGGCTTCAGTGACAGTGAGAACAAGGAAATCAAGAAGAAGAGACCTGAAAGGAAATCTCTATCGCAACGCAACAAGATCAAGAGGAGAAAGGAGACGCAACGAAAAGCTACGCACGATGCCAAGATGAAGGCCAAGGAGCAACAGCTACAGGAGGTCAAGAGGTTGACCAAGAGTGTAGAAGCGAAGGAGAAGGCAAGAGCCGAAAAGATACAGGCCTTGGAACAAATGAACGCCGAGTTGGATTCCGAGGACGATGGCGAGGAGATAGAGCTTAGGAAGAAGCAGTTTGGCAAGGCTCCGTAAGTACCTTTCTGTCCTCACTTCAACCACCTTTTACTAACACTTTATAGTCTACCAGAGGCTCCGCTCGAGGTTGTCACAACTGATGAACTGACCGATTCACTGCGCCTCGTCAAGCCCCAGGGTAACTTGCTCAAGGACCGCTTCAGGAACATGCTATTGCAAGGCAAGGTTGAAGCCAGGAGGCAGATCCCATACGGCAAACAGAAGAAGTACACGGTATCCGAGAAATGGAGCTACAAGGATTGGCAACTGCCCAAATAGATTTACGATATTA
Source organism: Drechslera avenae (assembly GCA_034640345.1). Classification (NCBI taxonomy): domain Eukaryota; kingdom Fungi; phylum Ascomycota; class Dothideomycetes; order Pleosporales; family Pleosporaceae; genus Drechslera; species Drechslera avenae. The sequence goes on from JAXRVH010000001.1 coordinate 358,017, forward strand.
TTGGGGGCGGATAAAAGATTTACGGCTGTCCAATACTATTCTTTCGCCGTTACAGTCTTGGTGCACCATCCCCGCTTTAAGTTCTAGACGATGACGCGGATGTCGCAGTAGCTGCAAGTCAGGGTGTCAATGGCACAAGTATTTGCAGCAGTGCAATGTCACACAGTCCATGTATGCACACAGAACAAAATGGACATACTGGTACTGGTGAAGTTTAACATTGACTGAAAATACAATTGGACGGGTTATTGCCTTCTCGTCGTGGACCATTCACGCGTTTGCTCAGTGACATGTAATGTGTCCGTCGACTTGAAATTTATACACGAATGCACTAATGTCAGCTATGGGGGAGTTGGTAGCTTGAAGACTTACACAACACTATGCTGGGTTGACATGTCTTAGTCTTAGCCGGACATGCAGGCACATATGTGGGGTAGTATTGCGCACGGTCATCAACGCGTCATCCCAGTGATCCCTCATGAGCACTGGCACTGCCGGGATAACGTATAAAGTGGGAATATGCTTCTCACCTATGTAAGCGGTCCCGCGAATCATTCCCCTAAGCTAGCAAAACGATCAGCCAACGGCTCATCTCCCAAGTAACAATTTCCTCTCTTTCCCTCCATGCCGTTCCACAACAAATCTATGCGATGCCTTCCTCGTCCCAAGTAGCTTCGCCTGGCACGGATGACAGTTCCCAGAAGTTTACACCGTCGCCACGATCATCCCACGAGTCGGACGATCTGTCGATAATACATGAGCGGAATTCGCTCGAACTACACACGATGCCTCCACGCGGCGAGCCCCTTTCGAAAGAAGAGCCGGCAGAAGATGAAGGCTTACTACCCAGCCCGCGGCGCACCTCGCTGGACTCTGTTCAGAGTTATGAGTTGTATACGCCAGATGAGGATCGGGCGGTGCTTCGAAAGCTTGATCGTCGGCTGGTAGCCTTCATGGCTTTACTATACATGTTGAGCTTCTTGGATCGGTCGAGTGAGTAGTTTCTATACTTGGAGGGCTTAGAGGACGACATGTACGTCAGATATACGTCGTATGGCGGGAACAGCGTACCGCACGCCTGCTAATCCAAGTGCCAGATATTGGCAATGCCCGCATAGCTGGTCTCGCAGATGATTTGAAGCTCAGTTCTAACCAGTACGAGTGGCTGCTGTGGGCATTCTATATCACGTACATTCTGTTTGAGTGGATGACGCTGATGTACGTCTTCGCATTTATTACGTGAAGCGTCGCTAAACGTTACCAGGTATCGCGTCGTGCCTCCACATATCTACATTTCCATGTGCATCCTCTCCTGGGGCGTTATAGCGTCACTCCAAGCCCTAGCGACCTCCTTCAGCTTCCTCGTCGTGCTCCGCGCCCTTTTGGGCGTTAGCGAAGCTGCTTTTTCGTCCGGCCTGCCCTTCTACTTATCATTCTTCTTTCGTCGACATGAGCTTGCCTTCAGAATCGGGCTTTTCATAAGCGCTAGTCCGATATCAGCATCATTTGCTGGAGCTCTAGCCTGGCTCATAACCAAACTTGGCGAGCATAGCTCACTAAGGCCCTGGAGGTTACTCTTCCTGCTTGAAGGTTTCCCGTCCGTACTGGTCGCTGTTTGGGCATGGGACTTTGTGCCAGATGGCCCAGGTCTAGCCAAGTGGCTGAGCCCGCGACAGCGCGAGGTTGCAATAATGCGACTGAGATCGGAAAAGGAGGGTGAGGATACAGGCCAAGAAGAAGAAAAGTACCAGAACGAGCAAAAAACAAAACGCGTCAACTTCCAGGAAGTGTTGCAAACACTGAAGGACCCGAAATGTTACCTGACAGCTTTCATGTTTTTTTCATGTAATGTCGCGTTCAGCTCCATGCCCGTGTTTTTGCCTACTGTCATCCGAGATATGGGCTGGACATCCATCACAGCACAAGGCTTGACGGCGCCTCCGTATTTGTTCGCGTTCATCGTCGTCTTAGTAACGGCATATTTCTCGGATCGTCTGCAGTCGCGCTCAACTTTCATCATGTTCCACTCACTTCTCGCGACAATAGGATACGGCACCATTGCTGTTTCCGGCTACCTCAAGTCCGACTACACGATGATCCGCTACATCGCACTTTACCCCGCCGCTGCAGGCTTCTTCAGCGCAGTCACAATCATCATTACATGGATGCTAAATAACCAAGAAAGCGAGAGTAAGAAAGGCGGCGGTCTGATCATCTTGAACATCATTGGACAATGTGGACCGTTGGTTGGTACAAGCGTCTTTCCTGACGAAGATGGGCCGTTCTATGTCAAGGGCATGGGTATATGTGCCGGTTTCATGCTGCTTGTTGGGGTATTGGCTGCGGTGCTGAGATGGGCGTTGATCAGGGAGAATAGGAAATCTAGAAGCAGTAGCGGTGGGGAGTATGCGGGTATACCGTTGGAGGAGGGTGGGAGCACAAGGAGAGGGAGGAAGAAATTTACTTATACATTGTAGATTGGTAATCTTGCTGCACCCATTGTAGCATGTCTTCTCTCGGACTAGATATTACTGCGCGTATTGTCCACTCAGAGTAGTACACGTCGGCAGAGGGAACGCATATTCTTTCATTGTAGCAAAGCGGCCTCTATTCAAAACTGGTCTTGCGTAGGACTTTGGCTAGCATACGTCATAACCACTTGTGTATGTTCGTAGTATGGGAGAGTCTGCACGCGGTATCGGTCATTAGGTGCATCCATGGATTGACGTGCGCCAAGCCCCACTATCTGGAACCTTACCTGTACACGGAGAACGACACCGCCTTTACTACACCACAGCTCTTGCAGCTCGCATAACTAAGCGCTGGTCCCTGCATGACCTTCCTACTGAGCTTGGAAGTGTACGGGAACCTTGAAAAGCCCTCCAGCCTAGAACTTCGAGTCAGCTGCGCGCATCATCACGCTCTCTCACAACGCGCCCTTGACTACCTGCCAGCTTCATCTACTTCTCACTCGTTTGCACACGTCATCACTCATTGATTTCCCATAATGGAGAGGTCCAAATCTAGATTAGACTCGCCAGAAAGAGCCAGCTCTGTAGCATCCAGGGGAACGACATCGCACGACAGCAGCCAAGAAAAGCTTGACGACATCGAAAAGGCATCAACTGCTGTCGGGAGCCCACAAACCTCACCACTTGAACATGACAACAATTTTAAGCCAGAAGCTGATCTGGAAAAGCTACCTGGTCATGGGAAACCTCGACGGGAGTCTGCATCCACAAAGTTTGGCGGAGAAGAGGAGAACCCTAACGTCAATGTATCCTTCCACAGACCATCGACGCCTTCTACAGTCCATAAGGTCAAAGGGGCAACATATCAAAATGTCGGAGAGAATGGTATCAAGAGGATGCACAAGTTTTCACTCTACGAAACCAGCACCCGGTTCTATCTCATTGGTGCCGACATTACCGATAGGCAGTTTCGTGTACTGAAGATTGACCGGACAGCTGCCCCTGGAAACCTGAGCATATTCGAAGATGATATAGTATACAGCCGTCGAGAAATGCATCAGCTTTTGGACACGATTGCCGACGGCAACAGGGCTACAGGGGGCATGAAGCTGAAATGCAGTACGTGGGGCTTATTAGGCTTCATTCGATTCACCGAAGCTTACTATATGCTCTTGATTTCTAAGAGATCGCAAGTCGCCATGCTCGGTGGTCATTACGTGTACCAGGTCGATGGTACAGAGATGGTGCCTTTGACGACTGGCTCAACGTCACGGTACCAAAAGGACAGGAACCCAGAAGAAGCAAGGTTTCTATCGATTCTGAACAATATGGATCTCACAAGATCGTTCTACTTCAGCTACTCGTATAATGTAACCAGGAGTCTGCAGCAAAACATCATCCAGCAACGGACCGCGATGAACGAAGGCATCACCAATCCTGAACGCGACTATCAGGACATGTTTGTTTGGAACCACCATCTCTTGAAACCTGCGCGAGATGTGCTGAGAAACGTATACGATTGGTGCCATCCGATCATTCATGGGTATGTCGACCAGTCTTCGCTCGATGTCTTTGGTCGGCGTGTGTATCTTACCATCATTGCCCGACGATCACGATTTTTCGCCGGTGCGCGATTCCTGAAACGAGGGACGAACGACCTGGGCTATGTCGCCAACGATGTTGAGACCGAGCAGATTGTATCCGAGCAAACTACGACATCGTTCCATGCTCCTGGCCCACGAATGTACGCAAATCCTACTTACACATCCTATGTGCAGCACCGTGGAAGTATCCCCTTGTACTGGACACAAGACAATACAGGGGTAACGCCAAAGCCTGATATCGATCTCAATCTCATCGATCCGTTCTACAGCGCTGCTGCACTGCATTTCGACAATCTGTTCGAACGATATGGTGCCCCAGTTTACGTACTCAATCTGATCAAGGCTCGGGAGCGGACACCCAGAGAGTCCAAGCTATTGATGGCATACAAACATGCTATCGACTATCTCAATCAATCCCTGCCCAAGGACAAGAAAATAATATACGAGGCATTCGACATGTCCAGAGCATCTAAGACTAGGGGGCAAGATGTCATTAGCATGCTGGAGAATCTTGCTGAGAAAGTTTTGTTTAAGACGGGCTTCTTCCGAAATGGCGATGATGAGTTTGATGCCCCGCAAGTGCAAAACGGAGTTGCGCGCACCAACTGCATCGACTGCTTGGACCGGACGAACGCTGCTCAGTTCGTAATCGGAAAACGAGCACTGGGTAGACAATTACAGGCACTTGGAGTTATTTCGGGTGACACCGTGGAATACGATTCTGATTGTGTGGAGCTGTTCACCCAGATGTTCCATGGCCATGGCGACACCATTGCTATTCAGTATGGTGGCTCTCACCTCGTCAATACCATGGCAACATACAGAAAGATCAACCATTGGCAGAGTAGCTCACGCGACATGATGGAAAGCTTCAAACGCTATTATCATAACTCTTTCCTCGATTCGCAGCGTCAAGAAGCCTACAACTTATTTTTGGGAAACTACGTCTATTCGCACGGCCAACCGATGCTTTGGGATCTTTCTACCGACTATTATCTCCATCATCAAGACCCGCAGTCTTTTCTCCACCGAAGCCGACGAGACTACATTCACTGGTACACGATTTCGCATCTTCAGCAACGTACACTACCACCTTCCATCACGCCAGCTCGTCCAACACAAGAAACAGCCTTTGATTTTGTGAGTTTTCGTGATGACTACTGGCTCGAGTACTACCGGCCGCTAGCCATTTCGTCTTATCTCAAGATCTTCGCCTTCAGGCTGGCAAAACCAAGGCCAGGACGTGACAGTAGAGACGGAACATTGCCATCTCGCAAAGACAACATGTCTCCATTCGTGCCCCGTAAGAAGCAGCAGGAATACGAGGCGCAGGCAAGGGATGGAAAGAAAGCGCCTCGGAAGGGTGTCACTATCATTGACCCGTCGAGCGAGACCGAATCAAGGGCCAGACGGAGGGATCCACGTCTCAACATACACCATGTCCCACATACAGACACGACAGCCCGACACTCAATTCTCCGTGACCCTCATTTTGAAACACATGGCCCAACTTCCATGTCATCAACCTACCAATCCATGAACAACTCAGGCTCCACATCAACCGGGCTTTCGTCCACACTTAGACCAGGCTTCAAGCCCGCCGACAAAGCCCTAGTTCACCAATGGACCCTGACACAATTCTACGAAAACAGCATGAACCCCTCGGTGTCGTTGGGCGAAGAACATGAATACTCGCGCTACATTGAGCACCCGCTCAACCTCCCCCTTGTCGTCAGCAGCGAAATGCCCAGTGCAGACGACCCGAGCGCCATGGAATTCTACGACTACCTCTCCATGACCGAAGGCAGTATCCCTGCGCCCAAGGACTTTGACGAAGACGGCATCCAAATCACGCTCAGCGACCTTCCCCGTCTCGATACGGACGTCTCATCCGTCCGCTCCTACAATCGGCCTATGACTTCGCAGTCTGTCAGCACGCCCTTTTCCCACGCGCCGTCTTATCCGTACCCGCAATCATACAATTTCCATCCCCACGCGTATAATGACATGCTGCCGCAACAGCAGTACCAGCCGTCACCGCAGGTTTCGGGAAACAAGTTCCAGACGCCAGAGGAGGATATTGAGGAGTTTGAGGAGTTTCTGAGGGTCAAGGAGAATCCGCTTGATGTCGAGGAGGAGGATACGGCCAAGAAGAGGTACAAGGCGTATCGGCAGTGGCTGCGGGGTAAGAGCTTCTTCAAGCAGAGCAAGGTGGATCCTGAGTGGCAGAATCAGTTACCGGTAAGGTGAATGGAGGAGAATGGGATGCATTGAATGTAGTTTTTTTTTTAGCGCGGGGGGTTTTTTCTTCTTCAACTTGATCATGGTCTAGAAGTTGAGTGTAATGAACAGATGGTTAGCTGATGGAAAAGAAGTCATGTGGTCCAACTACTTTGCTTGTATTCTTTGTGATGAATTATCTACGTCTTATTTATACACATGTGCTATTCGTACAAAGGTGAGGTACCACAACACAAAATTTAATTCGGTCTCAATATGGATATGATAGTAGCCGCGATAACGGCTCCGGCAGCCGCGCCCTGGATAATGGCAGTTGTGTACTCTATTCTCCGCATAGAAATGACACGCTCACTGACAATATCTTGAGCTATAAACCTCGCCTTCTCCTGCCATGTCTCGAATTCTCTGTGAGGCTCGCGCGAGGGAGCAGCTTCTTTTTCGATGGCGATGCGCTCCTCAGGTGTCATGTCGGCTTCTTCTTGGGTCAGAGATTCGGGTACAGGCGTTATTGAGTCAGGGGTTGGGCCAGCAAAGATCTCGGCGACTGGCTCTGGGACAAGTTCGGGTTCTACCGGGTCTGTGGCTAGGGTTCGGGTTGTCGGTGATTGTTCGACGGTTTCTTCCACAACCACGGGCGTGCTGGCTCTCTTAGATGCTTGCTCAGTAACTGCGTCAATATCCGCCGAGGCAGGCGCTACTGCGGTAACTGGCGCGGCTACGGAAGCAGCGTCCATGGCCACCTTCTGCTGGGTTTCTAAAACAGTCTTGATTTCCCTAACCATCCTCCTTCGCCTCCATGGCTCCAGTATCGCCAAGCTAAGCAGCAGCAAGAAGATATTAACACCCATGAGGCCAAATGTGACCCATGTGCTGTTCCTGCGTATAGTATCGCTCCAAATTTGTTCTTCGTGGTACTGTGCACGCTCTCTCTTCTCTAGTTGGGCCCTCGCATCTTCCAAGGCGTTTTCGGCATTCGCGACGGCGTCCTTGGCTTCACGGACTGCTTGGTCGTTGATGTGTTCGGAGCGGATGAGGGCCATGTAGCGTTCCAGGTCGCCATTGGACCATGAGTGTTTGCGCTCGAGGAGGGCGACGACTTCTTTTTGAGAGGTTGCTTGGTGGGCGAGGGCGGTGTCAAGGGCTTGTTTTGCCGAATCGATAGCTAAACGGCGGGCTTTTACTAGTTTTTCTGGCGAGAAGTTAGATGTGGTGGTTGAGAACTAGCCAAAGGAATGTGTACCTTGTTCCTTGATCTCTCTCCGTAGTGCTTCCACACCAGAGTAGTCTGTTCCTGTATATGTGTTGACCTTTTGTGTGACGACGGCAAGCTTTGGCAGGAGGTCGTCCATGGCATCAGAGAAGCGTTTGGAAAGACTCCATCGCTGCCTCTCGCGGTGGGACGGCAATTGCTCGTCAGGTACACGGGCTATGGTATCCACAGCTTCGTCTTTAGGCGGTACTGTTGGCTCTGGTGGGGGAGGTTCCGGGACTTCAGCTGGCGGGGGTTCTTTCAATGCCGCCTCAGCACTCTCAGCAGCTCTTTTGATTGCTTTCTGGTCCTCCAACAGCGCATCCAGTCTTCTTTGTAGGCGCTCCTGGTCTTCTGGTGATGGTGAGCTTCCCGGCAGTTTGCTTGGTGGTTGTGGTAATGTAGGCTTGGATTCCGATGCGGGCGGCGGCATTGCAATGGGATCCGAGGGTTTTGGCGGCCGATCTTCTTCTCTCCATCTCGATGAGCTGCCGAAAGCACGTCGCGACCATGTCTCCCCTCCAACGGTGCTCAATTGCATCCCTCCATGCCATGGGGCTACTCTAGTAGCTGCGCGATACTGACACGCGCATACTGACGACGCGGTGCGGGCAAATACGCCAAAAGACGACCATGACGACACTACTTTGTTAGCAGTCAGCGAGCGTGAAGCATGCTGAAGCAATGGCCTCATTCTTGCCTCTTGCCTCACATCAAGAAGGCGATGCCGGATGACGAATGACGAAAATGCGCCAACTGCGGACCCCCGAGGGCTGATGTGCCCTGTGCGCGTGGGGTGCGGCACGACAATCACTGGCCTTTTGGGCTGTGTGCCTTACTGTTGACTGCCGGGATTCCGTTTGAGGGTTTTCCTAGTGCCCCTCCAGTTTTCGAGGTGGTGGACGCTGCTTGTTATCTGTCTCTCGTTCTGTCAGTTTCATAGATTTCCAGCAAAGACGCCCTCCAAGATGGGTTCCGTACAGATTGATTTGGCCGAGTTGCCTGCCATGAAGAGTAACCCCAAGGTATACCTGATTCCGCGAGATGATTGCCACAACCTAATCCATTCTAACCCTACGAGTAGTTCATCTTCTTCACAGACTTCGATGGCACCATCACACTCCAAGACTCCAATGATTTCATGACGGACAACATTGGCTACGGGCAAGAAAAGCGCCGCGCTGGCAACATTGCCTGTCTCAACGACGAAATCTCGTTCCGCGATTCTTTCCGTGACATGATGGATAGCGTCACCAAGCCCTACGACCAATGTATCCAATACCTAGTCGACAACATCAAGCTGGACCCTGGCTTCAAGAGCTTCTTCGAATGGTCCCTGCAAAACAATATCCCGGTCGTGGTCCTGAGCTCAGGCATGGAACCCGTCATCAAGGCACTGTTGGAGAAATTAGTAGGCCCTGATGCAAGTAAGATGCAGGTGTTGGGTAACTACGTAGGGCCGAGGGAGGGGAAGACCATCAACGAGGAAGGTGGTTGGCAGATTCTCTTCAAGCATCCAGACTCAGGCTTCGGCCACGATAAGTCCATCGAGCTACGAAAGTACTCTAGCCTGCCCGAGCACGTGCGACCGACCATGTTCTACGCTGGCGACGGTGTATCAGATCTTTCGGCCGCGCGGGAAACAGACTTGCTCTTCGCAAAGAAGGGCCACGACCTCATCAGCTACTGCGCAAGGGAAGACGTGCCCTTTACAGTCTTCGAGGATTGGTCAAACATCCTAGCTAAATGCAAGAGCATCGTAGAGGGCAAGACAACCGTAAAGGCCGCCGCCCAGGAGGGCTACGAGGCTTACAAGAGTGGAGCTGCCGGCATCGAAGTCCAGACCAAGAAGTAGATACGCGTTCGGAGATGAGACTGAAAAAAAAATCTCCCCTGACAATCGGAATTGGTTAGGTGGTGATGCAGCTGACAAGATACGAATTATTTCGTATCCTGAGTTTTGCGGCCTGTGCGTATTGTGGTAAGGCTTCACAACCCACAGAATACAGACTTGTTCGCGCCCTCGAGTGGCCCACTAGCTACTGCGTAAATCCAGGTAGCTTGCGGCTGTGCTCTTGACATTTGTTATTCCACGGATAGGCTGTAAGCACCTGCAGCATTCTACAAAGGATTGCTCTAGAGGAAACTGTAGACGACATGTAGAAATTATAGAGGCGATTGCACGATAGACTAGAATTGCTAAACTCGCTCGCTAGATAAAAAAACATGCTAGGATTGTTCTTCAAGGTCGCAATTACATACCAATATATACGTGGCGACTAATCATGCTTTTCGAAGGGTATCTCTCGCAAAGCCAAATCCGAAAACACACACTCTCTCCCTCTCTCTCTCTCTGTATTCACCGCCTTCCGTTTACCGAGTAATGTTCACCTCGGTTGTTCTTACAATCGTCATGCCCCTTGGAATGCTCATTCTTGCCCCACTTGACATGCCCTCGTGGTCAAGTATTGTCTCCTCGCTCTCCTCACTGGGACTCCGTACACAGGCCAGATTTCCACTTCTGCCCCCTGCCGCTTTCACTGTATACGTATCCTTGCCTAGCATAGCGTCTTCTGCGTACGGGTCCGGAACACTAGACTGTGACCCTTCAGACATGTTCTTCAAAGCGTAGCTGTTGCCCGATCGATTGACACTGTGCTTGACGTATCCATTTGAGCGGAATGGGGTACTGCCCACGCCATTGGAGCCGTGTGTGCGGCCTTTTGTAGCCAGAGAACGCACTTGGCCGAAGAAGCTCGCAAAGAGGGGTTTGAGTGTAGGAAGGCAGGCTGCGATGATGCCCACGTACATTTCGACCCTGGCAAGCAAAAAGCCCGTTAGCGTTTGTTCGTGTGCCGTATGGGGGAAGGAAAATCACGTACTCTTGCCAAATATAGTACCACGCGCCCGCGCCAGACCAATCTGTAACCTTGAAGAAGTTGTACTGCATCGGCGTCTTGTAGATGGCGACGGCTGAAGCAAAAAGACCGAGGCTCAGAATGACGGCCAGGCCGATGCGTGTTTGGACGGTGACTTGCAGTTTCCAGACCATGGGTATGGGTACCAGTGCGAAGATAAGGTCGGTGGCAATGTTGATGGACGAGTTGAAGACGCCAATGCTTTTGAAGATTTGGGAACTGTAGCATTTTGCGTTTCTGGGATGAGTGTTAGTGAACTGTGTAGAGTAATGGGTTGGGTCGTGTGTAGGACATACCCCATCGGCGGACGTAATTTGTAGTCCCATCCTGCTCGCACAGGAGTACACTGAAAGATGATGGGGAATGTGGAGCCGATGGTGAAGATACCAATGAAGACTATTGTCGCTGTTAACTCCCGGTGTTCTACTCTTCGATTGCCTTTACTTACTTAGCATGCCAATCATGAACGGCCGCCATTTTGTTCGGTCCGCCAGTCGCAGCAAAAAGAAACCAATCGACATCTTGATGAAGCTGTATGCGGCAATGATCATAATCGAGTAAAAGTACATGATTTCGAAGAAAGGGTAGATATTTTCGAGAGGGAAGGCTTCGGCATGCCTTCCAAGGCCCATTTTGATGACCTTCACGAATAGACCCAAGGTCGCTATGCTTAGTGCCTATGAGACAGGAAATTAGCAATCGTTTCATGTTCAATGTGCATATTCTCGTACCCATGCAATCACCATCATGACGTCTGTCAACGGTCAGTACTGTTCAGTGGGATTTGTAGCTCAATACGGTTCACGACAACATACCGTCCCAGCCAAACATCTTCAGCACGAATATCCGTACGTAAAACCGGAGTAGCACCGCAAGAGTAGATAACGCAAACAGTGGACCTGTTACCGCCAACAAGCGATCTGCTTGGTTCTCTGCCAAATACTCCGGTGAACGTGCTGGCATCGACGGCGGACCCGCTGCTTGCCTCGAAAGAAAATGGTGTACCGTATCCATGGTATGCAACGATAGGAGAGTACAACGAGGCAGAAGGCTTGAGCCTTCAGTGGAGGTTCTCTAGGCTATTAGAACATGTTTGAGAACTGTTCTCGGCAGGGTCCTGGTAAGCGGCACGCAGCCACATGCGCAGTGTAGAGATGCCAAATGCGAACATGTCTGGGGAAGTACTGGCTCGAGACCATGCCTGTTTCTTCCTGCATGCATGGTGCTCAACTTTAATGTCAAGACGACGGCCCGGAAACATCGCGCAGCTTCGGATCAGCCGGACACCCAATCATCTTTTAGGCCCGGTAGAAGCCCAGAGTTTGGCCCTATATGCACTTGCTTGCTGCCCGCCTGTTACATCTTGAGATACAAATTAATCTCATATTCTATGTCGTCATGTGCAACAAACCGTGCCTGTGGGGGTACAGACAGACCGTTGAGACAGTACGACATCTACCACTGCCACTAAGATCGGTCCGGTCCGGTCAGTTGATGGCCATGATCAAGGCTAATATCGCAACAATGTGCATGGGAGGACTGGCTGACCAATGCCAAGCTTGGAATACGGCGCAGGATGCCGTTGCTTACAATACGCTCCGAGGACACGGCAGTCAAAGGAGGAATTGCTGCAGATACAATCACGTCGCTTCTATCATGTCTCTTGCTAGGTGGGAAGGTGAAGCTCCTAGAGTATTAGAGGCCCGTAGCGATTTCCTTTTTGCGTAGAGCCGATATGCATCTCCTAACCATGGCTTGGGGGAAGACGGTGGTGGGACGCACGGAGATGTTCCTGGCATGTCTGCCCTGGTCATGGTCGGGTCTTAGACGGCCTCTGCCCGTTTCTCTATTTCTTCGAGAACAGGGGAAACGGTTCGGTGGGAACTTTCCGCCTCGACGTTCATGCAATCTATTGGACATGGGTAATTCACAGCTCTAGTGAAATGAGCAGCTGTATCAGTTATCTCAGTGTTCGCCCTGTGTTGCTTACTCTTTGCAGGCGAAGTCGGTTATGGGGACATTGTGAAATCGCCAGCTCTGTAGGAATCTCTCGACGCGACTCGCCTGCACATGACCGTGGCAAACTCTCTCGCCGAGGGTGCAGTTTTCGCATGTTCGATCGAAACGGGATCGTAGTCGCTGTGCCGGAGGCGCTAGTCTTGCAGGCGAGCGAAGGCCGATGCCGCGGAGGAGTGCGAGGCTTGGGATTATCCGCTTTTTGGCATTGTTCTGAACCAAATCAAGGTAGCGCGATGAGGCGGCCCGCCATATCCTGTGTATCCTCACTCCCGTTCATCGTCCACGCTACCCGCTATTGGCAGGCTATGGACTCCTCAGGGCTTTTATTAGCCTTTCCAGTGCATTGTGGTCAAACATGAAAGGAAAGTTGTCCGTCTACTCCCCACGCCGCCATCCGTGGCCCAATCGCCTGTCCATCGGACTAGAAGCAAAAAACAGTAGGTACATAGATCCTTCAAGGAGCATCGCACCATGCTCACGCCGTCCAGTCCGCGTCCAGGATCTCGTTCTACGCGACCGGGTAAAACAGAAGCACGATGTTGGCTCCACGTTCGAGCCATCCAGTTACCGGTCCAGAGGACCTGCAAAAATCGCTCGACCACCTTTGCCTAAATTTGCAGCCGTTCCTGATAATGATATCAAGGGCTGTTAAGTAGTAAGCGCAGACCTGAGCACAAGCAAGCATCAGCATCGTGAGACTTCACTGGAGAATGGCCTCGAGGCTTTCTTGGGGGTCAACACTCCTACCGGAGAAAAGAGCGAAGGCGGATGTATACTGAACATCCGCCACACGGGAGGGAGCACATCACGTGAATTCGCTTTTACCGAGTTGCTGGCTTCTGGCCCATCCATTTACCCCAATCCTTCAAAAAAAATCCGCAGCCGAGGTTTCCAATAATCTGGCATCCAATTACCGCGACCCACTAACGTGTCCTGTATTCATTTACAGGGGACAATTCCGCCCCAACTCCTCCTTTTCGACGACCATACGGGCCGAGACTCATGCAAACCCACGTGTTTCGGAGGTTGGCAAACGCCTCAAAGGGTTCGTCTCGGCATTTGGGAGTGTTTTGATTGTAGCCAATTATCAGGCCATGCATAAGAGAAGTTTTGAACCCTTTGGAACAAAGACGGGAATGTGGGCGAATAAGACACCACCCTGGGAGCATAGTCTATGTACCGCTCTCAGTGATTCCTGACTCAAAGCATACTCGGAAACAACAGGCCGAATCTTTGGGTCTGAATAGAGCATGGTATCTTGCGGCATAGGATTCCATGTGCATGGTTACACTAGATTGGGGCGAATGTTGACATGCATCCTGCGAGTATTTGAACGCTCATGCAGCCTCATCCTCTGACGGGGCATCGCCACGTTTTGCTCGCGCCTCTTTCATATCCTAATATTAATTCAGTAATAGTTAGCTCGTGTTAGCCTTTGATCCGGAACCCTATTCAAGATCCTCGCGTCGCTATCTTGATCCTCTCAAGTCTCTTGAAACTTCGACCACTTCCTTTAACCGCCGACCCGAAACGCTACCATGCGCTCAATTGCACTCCTATGGCTTGCACCAGCGGCATTGGCCAGCGCCATTCCCGCGTTTGAACAGCCGTCTCCTGCTAGCTCCTTTGACAAGCGACAGAATGTCTCCCCGAATGTGGTTGGGGGAAAGATTCTGCAAGCTGATGTCTACGCTGGGATTGCTGCCATCAATCAGCAAATCTATCAGGGCACTCAGAAGCCTGAGCAGTTCAAGAAGTGTAACCCACTCAACATTGTGGTTCGCAAAGAATGGTAAGGCGTCCAAGATGCCACTTGTGTTGTAAGCTAATCGCTCCAGGGCAACGTTCTCCACCTCCGAGAAGAAGAACTACATCCAGGCTGTGCAGTGCATGTCCAAGCTACCTGCAAAGACACCAAAATCGGAATGCCCTGGCTGCCAGAACCGCTATGATGACTTCCTTGCCACTCACATCAAGCAAACGTTTCTCATCCACAACACTGGAAACTTCTTGGCATGGCACCGCTACTTTACCTGGGCCTACGAGCAGACACTGCGCAAAGAGTGTGGCTACAAGGGCTACCAGCCCTATTACAACTGGCCAAGATGGTCCGACGACCCCAGTAAGAGCCCTGCTTTGGATGGCTCTGCTACTTCCATGAGCGGCAACGGTGCCCCTGGGTGCTCCAACCAGACTTTCTACGGCATTCCTACCAACGATGCGCCTCAAATCAAGATTCCCAAGGGCAACGGCGGAGGTTGCGTGACCTCTGGCCCTTTCAAGGACTGGTCCATCAATCTTGGACCCGTCTTCACCGACTCAAACTGTGTTCCTCCCAACCCAATCTCCAATCAGGCTGATCCCAATGTGGGCCTCGGATACAACCCTCGCTGTCTGAAGCGTGACATTTCGCCCTGGACCTCCAGCCAGTGGACCAACGACGAACAGGTCGTTAGTCTGCTCAACAGTCCGGACATCAAGACCTTCTGGGCCAACATGCAAGGTGGTGATCCAGCTTTTGCCAACAACTTCATGGGTGTCCATACTGCTGGTCACTTTACCATTGGCGGGGATCCAGGATCCGACTTTTTCACCTCTCCTGGTAAGCGTCTCCCGACACCGCCGTTTTGCTCCGCATCTCTGTTCCGTCAGCTAACCATGAGCAGGTGATCCATGGTTCTACTTCCACCACGGTCAAATCGACCGTGTTTGGTGGACCTGGCAGAACATGAACCCTGCCGAGCGCACCAATGCTATTTACGGAACTACCGTCATCGCAACACCTACCGCACCCGAGACTAAGCTCACCGACACAATGACGCTTGGCTATGCTTACGCGCAGAACATTACTGTTGCTGACGCCATGAGCACCATGGGTGGACCTTTTTGCTACACCTACATCTAGATGTGACTGATGAGGGGGGGTTTTTTTTTAAAGTATTCGTGTATATATTTGACCTGTACATAGTTTTCCACTGGGAACCATAGACCATGTGCTGTTGACCAAATAGACCAAGCCTGTGTAGTTGATACAGAAACAAGTAGACTAGCGATGGAAAATCCTCTTACTTTGTACAACCAAATCTGCATTGTGCATCGAAGACATGAATGAGCGTTCTCTAGACTCGTATCAGTGCATTTTTCTTTTCCAGGTGTATATGCCAGTGCTGATCTTTTGGCCATGAGAGGGGGGGGCTGCGAGTTCACCAGCAGGCCAAAAAAATCTTAGTCAACACCACAAGAGTTCGTTTATACGGCTTGCAAGCTCTTTCCCTGTCCGCACAAACGTCGTCAGAGCGCCCTAGAGTCTGCAAAGAAAAGAAGCTAGCACGATCTGAAGCTGCAGCGCAAGCGACGATTCGACAATGTCCCGCAGCGCTAAGCGGTCACCATACTTGGGCTACATACGTCCCGCAACGAAGATGAATGGGCGGGGTCCTTGTATCCAAAAGCGCGGAGACCCTGCATTGCCAACGCATCACCGCTGAAGGAAGCAAGCAAGGCAGCCATGTCCTCCAATCCCTCTGAACACGCCTGGTTCGGTAGTGTGTTTGAGATTGCAGCCGCCCGTGACGGCAGGGCCGTCAAAAGGTGATTGGTAAGAGTGTGATCGTGGAGTACTCGAGTCGTGGGTTGGGAGTTGCGGTTCTGGTTCAGTAGGAGGGGGGGGGGGACCCTTTTACCCCACTAAAGGATATTAGCTCCGCGAACGGCACCGCGAGTGGACCATCACCATTCGCAACGTCCTCTACTCCACAGACAAAGAGAGCGTAACTGATATATACACAAATCTGTACCAATTGGGAGAGACATTGTTGTGAAAGAAGAGAAAAGAAGCAGAAAACAAGCCGTTGTCCCCCTCAATCATGAACGTCGATCCGCTGACTGGGAAGCCCCTCCCTTCAACCGCCATCCAACGCATCCTCTACCTCGCGCCCAAAGTCCACATCTACCAGATTCCGCCCGCAACCTCGACAAAAGGCTACCAAGCCTCGACTTGGACCGCCAATGACAACAAGCTACAAATCTTCACGGCGCGGTTACGCGTCGTCGAGACATCGGTGCCCAACAACAGCCACAACAGCGCGGACGAGCAAGGCGCCGACGGAGAAGATGAAAACGTCACTACCACATTGCTGTTGGAAGACCCAAAGAGCGGAGACCTCTTCGCCGCCGCGCCGTACACGAGCGAGAGGACAGTGGAGCAAGCCCTAGACAGCAGCCGCTTTTTTGCAATCACCGTCGTGGGCGAGGGCAGAAAGGCAGTCTTGGGCATGGGCTTTGAGGAGCGCAGCGAGGCGTTTGATTTTAGCATCGCACTACAAGACGCCCGCCGGGTGCTTGGGTTCGAGCAAAAGCCCAGCAGCGCGCCCGCTTCCTCCTCGCGCAAGTCGGCGCAGTCGCCCGTGGCCGAGGAACCAAAGCGCGATTTTAGTCTCAAGGCGGGCGAAACCATATCCATCAACCTCGGCGGCCTCAAGGGCAGGCGGTCGAGGAGTCACGAAGGCGACAAGAGCGACGAGGGTCACAAGAGCGAACAAGATGCGCTGTTCAGTATAAAGCCGCCGCCGGGGAGTGCGGCCGGAGGCGGCTTCCTGCCACCGCCGCCGAGTGCGAAGAGTGTCAAGGAAGAGCGGAGGAGGAGTAGGCAGAATTTCGATCCTTCGAGCCTGCCGAAGCAGACAGCCGAGGATCTGGGCTTCGACGATGGCGAGTTTGGCGAGTTCCAATGAGAAAGATTGCCAAATCAAAGGGGGGGTTGGACGAGAAGGAGAGGAGGCTTTTTTGTATGTTTAGCATGGAGTTAGTTTGCATTGGTCCGGATCGTCCAACGCATCGGAGGCGTTTTTCAAGATTTCACTTCATGGTTGAACGAGTAGTGCTAAAAGTTGTGTTGTATGTGTCATTGGATGCCCAAACTGTGCTCTGCGGGTGGGTATAGAATAAAACGCCGCCTGAGAAAGCCCAAGAACAGCTACGAGTACGTCCAACCCTGCGCCTCATCATATAGCCTCTCGATATCCTTGATCAGATCCTCGGGCTTTTCGCCGCCCTTGCAGTCTACCCACTCCCCGCCATCGGCTATGCACCTAACCTTGCCATCCAGCCTCACCGTGCAGCTCGTCGTAGCACCCACATCGCTGCTGTGCTGCACGCTATCTCTCAACAAGCCCATGCCATATGCGCCACTCTCCTTGCTCATACAGTCGTTTAGCTCGCCAAAGTCCAGCCCGTGTTCTAGCGCGCAGTCTTCGACAAGGGAGCGAGCGGGTATTTCCTGAAAGTCGGTGATGAGGCAGTTTGTGAAGCCCAGGTAGAGTTTAGGATCCGGATATGACGAGGCAGCGCAGAGCATGACGATATCGCCCAGACACTCGGTCTGTCCGTGCATGCATTCGACGCCGTCGTCTTCTGTGAGCCTATTTCCATCTCATTAGCACAAGATTTGTCTGTTTTTTTTTCTGGTTGAGAATACGACTTACCTGCCAATCATGCTCAGCCTAAAATCCACCTTGTCTGATACGTTTGCCATGGCCGGCAGCACCAGCTTCTGCAGACAATCCCGCGCATCCGGGCACTTGGACATGATGTGAACGTCCAGCGGAACCTTGGTGGCCACGTCGAGGTGTTGATGCTTGCCAGGGCAACTCCACGTCGTCGCTAGCCAGAATAGACTGAGAAGCAGCGTGACACCTGCCATTTGGAACCAACTTGTACGGCGAGATCCAGGCAAGGGCGTTGTCGTGTCGGGGTCCGTCGAGGGTGTATGCTCGGGAAGGAGGGGCGCCTTTTCTTCCATTGTGCGGTACGGTTTTTCGGTGCGGCTTCGGTAGCGTGGCGTGTGGTTATGTGGTGGGTGGAGTACCGTGGTCGTAGATGATGTTGATGTTGGAGAAGTTGACGGGTGCGGGTGGTCGAAAGAGGGTCTGATAGGCGCCCGGACGGGGATGCTGATAGCGCGCCGACTAAACGTGCATGGCCGGTGCGGACTGTGCAAGCCATCTGTCTCTGTTCAATCGTAGCTGAACGCGTCCAAGACGGCAGTCATGTCCTTGGTGTGCAAATCATCCATGATTAGCTCATCCACAGCCTGTGCATCACATGCGTTTCCCGCAAACACGTGGAGCGAGCCGACGGGAGAAGGAACACGGCAGAACTATTGCCCGCGACGCTGTACCTGCGTGGCGGTCGATGTGAAGTAACACCGAGCTCGGAGCGCGCTTACACAGATCCTCCCTGAGCAACTCATTCGTGTTATTTTGGACCAAAGGCCTAGCCTTTCCGCCTCCCTACCCTCGCTGCCGATCTTCCCGTCTTCTGCATCCTCCCGTCATGATGAAATGACTCTTTCGGTTGCTTACACTCCAATACCCCACCTTCCGACACCCGCTTCAACGCAAGGCTGTACTCACCCTTTGAGTCGACTTTTTTTTTAAATTTGCATGGTTCATGCACCAGCCCTGCATTGCCAGCCTCCCGCCCCTCGGTCTCGCTACCACAACCCAGACATGGCATTGAATGGACCGCCCGATGCTGCATATGCCATGGAAGCGTTAACCGGCTTTATCAATACAAAGACACTGCTCGGCCTAGCGCATCGCTTCTCGGCTACGTATACCGACCTTGCCAGCACCTCAACAGAGCATTTCCTGGTCACACCCGTCACGGCCTTGCCCACGGGGAAAGAGAAGGGCAGGTTCCTGAGCATCGATGTCGGTGGCACCAACCTAAGAGTCGGATTTGTTGAGCTAATGGGAGAGCCAGACGGCAATGCCGAGAATGAGCGTGAACGGAGCAGTACTGTAGGGGAAAATGTCTTTGCTCAGATCAAGAGGAGCCATGACAAGAACTGGCCGATTGGAGATCATCTGAAGATGGATCAAGCCGAGGATTTGTTTGCGTGGATCGGAGATTGCATAGCTGAAGTAATCAGAGGCGCTCTTGAAGAAGAGGAGGCTGGCGAGGAGGTCGGATTACCCGTGGGTGGTGAGATCCTACTGGGCATCACCTTTAGTTTTCCAATGGCGTGAGTGTGAGCATCCAGTACGGCGGCACTAATGTGGCTAACAGTTCCAGTCAAACTCGTCTCTCGGAAGCAACTTTACTGCCAATGGGTAAGGGGTTCGCCATCACCTCGGATTTGAACTTGGGCAAAATGCTTCTTGCTGGATACGCCCGACATTGTGAGGCCAGCGATTCTTCAGACAAGCGACCATTACCGAGAATACAGGTTGCCGCCATCACAAATGATACAGTAGCCACTTTTGCCTCTCTTGCATATGCAGTCAAAGCAACCCCCAATAGCCGTGTGGCCATGGGTCTGATCGTCGGCACAGGTACCAATGCGACTGTACCCATGAAGCTATCCAGTCTGCACCCGGCCAAAAGAGACGCTCTCCCTAATCCCGATGCCGTCGAAACTGTCGTCATCAATACCGAGTGGACGATCCGCGGCACCGATAAACCACTGGTTGAATTCAACATCAAAACGCCCTGGGATCTCACGCTCGATGCCAACAGTGATGCGCCTGGGTTTCAGCCGTTCGAATACATGACATCTGGCCGGTATCTCGGGGAGATTGTGCGCTTGGTATTCTTAGACGTCGTTTCCAGAGAAGCAGGTGCCGAGATCCCACCATCATTACAACAGAAGAACGCCTTACCGACACGTTTCCTCTCCGAAGTCATTGCGCGAAAAGGTGGCCGTATTGTTCAAGGAGAGCTGGAAAACAGGTATCCCGAGCCAAGCTCACCCCAGGACCCTTTCTGGACAGTCGATCGGGTGGAGATGATCAGAGACATTGCCGAGGCTGTCCAGCAGCGATCCTCGGCATTAGTTGCTGCTGCCTGTGTCGGGCTGCTACATTGTGTGGGAGACGTAGCACTGGACGAATCGCAAAAACCCAGTAATGGTACGCATGCAAAGGGAAAGCGGGACATTGAAGAGTTGGTGATTGCATACGCGGGTGGGACCATATCCCAATATCCCAAGTGGCTTCAGACATGTCAACAGTGGATAGACATTCTGGTCGAGGAAGGCTCATCGGCAAATGCGTCAAAGCAAGTTACGCTCAAGGAGGCTAGGGATGGAGGGATTGTTGGCGCTGGAGTGCTTGCTGGTATGGCGGGTGAGATTGCGTAAGCCGATTGTAGAGGTCCTCGCAAGACTGTGAGCGTTAGACATGAAATATCAAAACAGAAACCGGAAGTCTCCAAGTAGTTATGTAGCTGCTAACCAAAGATGCGTGATACCCTGAAGATACCCTGGCTATGGTTTGCATTTTCAGTCTCCTCCTTGGCTCACTGATCTTGCAGCCTCGCTCGCCCAAGCCTCAAATCGTCCTCTCCATAGAGATGCGTGGCGAAAACTCTGCAGACCAGAGTGAATGCATGGTAGGCTCTCTATTCCCCTCTTTAGCTAGGAAGATCTAGACACGCGCTGCCTAGTCTAGTCGTCTACCCCTACGTGCGAAACGTATTTGCTGCAGAATTAATCAAGTGCCTGTGTACAGCTGCAGTACACCGCCTATCCAAAGCCCCTAGCTTCAACTGCACCTATCAAAGCTCCGGCATAAAAGGCAGCCCTAGGAGCAGGGCTTTAGTGCAGAGTCTCACATGGAAGCGATCCGTATCCCAGGGATCAGATGGAGACATCTCCGAGGATTACACTTTGCCATCCATCTCAGCTTTGACCTACTCACTCATATCCTCACTCTCACTCCCATCGTCAATCGCAGCAAGCACCTCACTCTCACTTTTCCTCTCTTTATCCACCGCTTTCGCAACACTCTGCAGCATAGGCAACTCGCCCACCCCGTCCCAAGTCTTTGCTCTCTTGACAATCTGCTGTGACCTGCGTATGACCTCCTCCTCCGCCTTCCTAATCGTACCGCTAACTCGAACCACCCGTACCACAACTGGTATATCCATGGGCTTCGGCAGGTGTGTGATGTAGGTGAGGGCAGCCCAGACCATCTCGTAGTGATCGCGTGGACAGCGGATTATGGCTGTACTCGTAGACGGAGAATAGTAGTTGACTGAGAGGGGACGTGGTCAGTCAAGGAGTCACGAGTGTAGGGTCTGCAGAGTTGCCGTATACCTTTCAGTCCGGACGCCACCATGCCCGAGCCGTAGTCGCCAAAGAGATCTTCCACACCATCCCGTATCATGCGAATGATGATGCCCTGCTTGAGGGCATCGGGCGTTGGCGAATGTATTTGCACGACATGAGGAAGCTGCTGGTGCGTCTTACTTTTTACAAGAGGCTCCGGATAGAGGAAGTTGACCACCAAGTAGCGGTTCTTGACACGCACCATGCTTGACTCGGCGACGGAAGGGTGTTGTGTGGGTCTTTGTGTAGGTAATCTCGGTCGTCTCAAGAATGTGCGGGGATGATGGGGTCAAAAGGTTGCAAATGCAAACGCGGATACGATGGCCCCCAAAAAAGGGAATAGAACAGAGACACAAAGCCAATGCCCCCTACGTCACGCGAAAAATTGCAACCACAATCCAAGTCTGGAAAGCTGCCCTTCTTCAACAGTTGAGTTTACTGACACAATTGGCGACAACGACAACGGCGACGCGACGCAGTAAAAGACGCGCAAGGCCACCAAAAAGAAAGTTACAGGCCCGCGTCACAATCCGCAGGCGCGGCTCATGCATTAGCGCATAGTCCTTGGCTACCTATGACGCAGATGGCTAGAGGCAGCATCCCCAGCTTTAGCCTTAGCGGTGGCTGTTCTCCTCTCGCAGCAACACCAACGACTACTACTACTACGACTGTTACGGATCCACCCCATCACGACACCCTACTATCCCGCGGCTTAATCGCACCCCCGAAACTCGTGTCTGCAAACCCGCTCTCGAATCCCGCATCCCGGAAACGAACACAAGTACCACCCGCTAAGCGCAGAGCCGGATCTTGTTCACCAGTGCCAGCGCCAGTCTTCAGTATGGCGTCTTCGTCTACCTCGACCCCGCTGCTTTAGTACGTCTTCATTCTGGGACAAAGTTGTCCTATTCGAAGCATGATCCGGAAACAGAAAAATTGCTAACAAAGCTTCCAGCGCATGCATAGCCCACAACACCACCGTCCTCGCCGAACACACAGCGTCGGCCTCGTCCAACGCCTCGTCGCTCGTCTCCCTCGTCCTCCCGCGCATCGCGCACGACACTTCGGCCCACAAAACAATCGACCAGTCCAAGTTCTTCATCCACTGCCTCATCAAGTCGCCCTCGGACTTTCCCGGTAACCAATCCACAGCCGGCGGTCTCACCTTCCTCGTCATCGCAGAGCGCGATCTCGGCCAGCGCATTCCCTTTGGCTTCCTGGCGAACCTCGAGAAGAAGTTTTTCGCAGAGTTCGAGCCCGCAAGCACAAACTTTCATGATTTGCCGCCGTATGGCTGTGCGAGCTTCAATGGGGCGTTGAAGAGGTTGATGCTCGAGCAGGGTAGCACGCAGGCCGGTCAGCAAGATGCGCTACGGACGGCGCAGCGCGAGATTGAGGGTGTCAGGGAAATTATGACGGAGAATATCGAGCGCGTGTTGGAAAGGGGCGAGCATATGAGTGTTTTGGTTGACAAGACGGGTCGGTTGGGAGAGAACGCGAGGGACTTTAGGGTAAGGAGTCGGACGCTCAAGAGAAGGATGTGGTGGAAGAACGTCAAGCTCATGGTGCTATTAACGCTTGTGGTCATCTTCTTGATCTACTTGTTTGTTGGCTTTGGTTGCGGTTTACCCGGTAAGTTGCCGTCTGTCCAGGTGACAATACCGTTTGATCAAGTACTAACAGCCAACAGCTTGGGGCCGTTGCCTCGGTCACTAACAAGTGCGTTGTGAGAATGGGGCCCCTTCTAGGCGTTGAGTAATCAGAGCGGGTCTATCTTTACACCCCCATAGCTTGCCCTGCGCAACTCGGGCAGCGGTCCTTTCCACAATCCAACGTTATTGCGAGACAGAACTTTGGACCCATCGTGACAACACGATGAGAGATGCGCAAAACTGTTTCATCTGTAAAACACCAGCATGTGGCGTTTGGCGTCTTTTCCCATTATTATCCACACTATGAATCAACTACGATTGTTCCCAGTTTGTCCTCTCATCTCACATCTTTCCCAACGCCGTTCCCATGCATGCCGATCCTTCCCCCAACCCTAAACACACACTAGACGGGGCCCACCCAAACCTACCACATAACGCCGAAACCGACCCGATTGAAGAGAAAGACCGATAGCAAAAGAAGAAAAAGAAAAATAGCCCCCCCAAACCCCGCAGATACCCAAGCCTCTAACCCAACGATCCCAAAAACAGACTGGAAAAAAAGTGAAATAGCTTCCCCCCTACCCCAAAAATGCAAAGTTTACATCAAATATACATCATACACATTACCCCAATCCAAAGCCGAACTCCTGGGAAATGCTTTTGGACTAAATCTATCTAACAGTCTGTATCATGCCGTCTAAAATGGAAAATGGTGGTATAAGCCCAAATCAAAAAGGACAGTAGTGAACAAAAACTTTTGTTGCTTTGTAGTCGTTTTTTTCTCGTGAAAACCGGTTCAACGCCTGCCATGAATTCGTGTGCGCAATAAGTCATGGTCTGACTAAGGAGCCATGACCATTGCAAGCAGCGCCATGCGCGTGTACAGTCCGTACCGCATCTGCAATTAATGTTAGTTGGTTAAAAATGGTTATCTCACATCCTAGCTTACCTGTCTGAAGTACGCCGCCCTAGGATCAAAGTCCACCTCCTCATTAATCTCGTTGTTCCTGGGCAGCGGGTGCATAACAATCATGTTCGCCTTGGCCCCCTTCAACAGCTTGTTGTTAATGACGAACGAATCCTTGACTGCCTCATACGTCGCCACATCGGGGAAGCGCTCCTTCTGCACGCGGGTACAGTACATGACGTCCGACGCGGCGATAATGTCGTCCGTCAACTCAGTCGATACCTTGTTGAGTTGTCCACGCGTCTTGAGCGCGTCAGTGACACCCGAAGGCATCGGAAGAGATGCAGGCGAGACGAGATTGATGGTTACATCGTAGTGAGAAAGAAGTTCGCAGAGGGAGTGCACGGTGCGGCCGTACTTGAGATCACCAACGAAGGTGATGTTGAGGCCGTTGACAGTTCCGAGTTCCTCTCGGATGGTGAAGATGTCGAGAAGGGCCTGTGTTGGATGTTCGCGGCTGCCGTTACCAGCGTTGATAATAGGCACATCAGAAAACTTGGTAGCAATATCGATAGACTCCTCAGATGGGTGACGTAGAACAATAGCGTCGCCATAGCAGCCAAGTGTGCGGATCGTGTCCGCAACGGACTCGCCCTTTTGCGTGGACGACACCAACTCGTTGATGACAACCACCTCACCACCAAGGCGCTTCATGGCAGCATCGAAAGAGGCAGATGTCCTGGTAGATGGCTCACAGAACAGAGTGCAGAGGACACGGCCCTTCAGAATATCGAGGCATCCCTGTCGCTGGGTACCGAGACGCATCTCTTGGGCAATGGTGAACAGTAGATGGAGGTCGGCTCGAGAAAACTGCTTGACAGAAGTAATGTGTTCTCCCTTGAATGGAGACTTTGCGAGGAGTTGCGAAAGAGACAATGATGCGTTCAGCCTAGACATATGTTCAGATGACTCGTCATGTGCTCCGGGAGCAGCAGCGAACTCCTGGAAGTCCACCTTACTGATCTCCATATCGTAGTGGCGAGCAATAGCCTCGATCAGCAACTTGGCATTCTTCACATTTGTGACCAAAGGAGTTTGGTAGTCTACAGCCATACGACGGGTTTGGTATCCTCGGCTCATGTAGTTGGCTGGCCGACGGAAGCGGTTGCTTGAGGGCAGGTTGATGTACAGATCGATGAGGTTGTTCGACAAGTGCTGTGTGAGCGAGTACTCTTGCTTCTGCTCGTCGTGCTCACCACTAGACAGGACTTCCAGGAACTTGACTGGGATACCATGTTCTTGCATGTAATCGGCGGTTCCAGCCGTAGCGAACAGATTGTAGCCCATCTTGTGCAGGCGTTCGATGGAAGGCAGCATCTCCAGCTTGTCCTTGTACGAACCAATAGAGAGCAGAATGTTCTTGTTTGGCAGCCTGAAGCCAGTAGCGATGAGACCCTTGATGTAAGCCTCGTACTTGGTGCGACCGAAGCAGGCGACTTCACCAGTCGAAGCCATCTCCACACCAAGTACTGGATCCGCACCGGAAAGACGGGAGAATGAGAATTGCGGAACCTTGACACCGACGTAATCCGCGGGTATGTTGGTTGGCGGATATTCAGTCACGGGTAGACCAGCCATAGCCTTGGTAGCCATCTCGATCAGGTCAACGCCCATAACCTTTGACACGAAGGGGAAGGATCGCGAGGCGCGGACGTTGCACTCAATGACCTTGATTTCGTTGTCTTTGGCGATGAACTGGATGTTGTAGGGTCCAGTGATCAACAAAGCTTGGCCTATCTTCCTTGTTGCATCTTCGATTTGGCGTACCGTCTGAGTATATTAGTATATTCTCTCCAGCGATGTAGATACGATGCACATACCTCAGGGTCAAGATCCTGGGGCGGCAAGATTAGCGTCGCATCACCAGAATGCACACCAGCGTTCTCAACGTGCTCGGAGATGAAGTGACCAATCATTGTACCCTTATTGGCAACAGCGTCCATCTCGATTTCTTTCGCATTCTCAATGTACTTGGTAATGACGACAGGGTGCTCCTTAGACACATCTGCCGCTTGATTCAAGTAATTGGCCAAGTCATGCTGTGAGTAAACAGTGTTCATGGCGGCACCGGAGAGCACGTAAGAGGGACGAACCAAGACGGGGTAGGAGACCCTCTCACAAAACTCAGTAGCCTCCTCAATGCTGGTGAGTTCTTTCCAGGCGGGCTGATCGACAGCGATGCGGTCGAGCATACGAGAGAACTTGTACCGGTTTTCAGCGGTATCGATCATCTCGGGCGAGGTACCGAGCACTTTGACGTTCATGCGGTGGAGTGGTAGCGCAATGTTGTTTGGAGTTTGTCCACCCATAGACAGAACAACACCACTGGAGTTCTCCATGGTGTAGATGTCTAAGACGGTCTCGAGGTTGATGCACTCAAAGTACAGACGGTCCGCTTCATCGTAGTCGGTGGAGACGGTCTCCGGGTTGTAATTCAGCATAACCGTCTTGAATCCTTGCTCTCTGAGAGTGCGAATAGCGCGGACAGAGCACCAGTCGAACTCGACGGATGATCCGATTCGGTATACACCAGATCCAAGCACCATGATACCCTTGTCATTGAAGGTGATGTCGTTCTCGCTGCCGTTGTATGTGAGATAGAGATAATTTGTCACAGCGGGGAACTCGGCTGCGACAGTGTCAATCTGCTTGACGACGGGGAAGATTCCGGCATCGACACGTACTCGACGCACTGCAAGTTCGTTGGAGGCCCAGAACTTTGCGAGTTGGCGATCAGAGAATCCCAGCTGCTTTGCTTGCTTCAACAACGGCATGGTGATGCTGGTGGTGGTGTAGCTCGACATTGACTTTTCAAAGTTACTCAGGGACTTCAGGCGGCTAAGGAACCACTTGTCAATTTGGGTCATCTCCCAGATCTTGTCCACACTGTAGCCAGCCTTCATCGCGTTGGCAATGGCAAACAGTCGCTGGTCGGAAGGTGTTTGCAGTTCTTGGTCGATTTCCATCAAAGCTGGTGTCTCGTTGAAACCAAGGTTGCCAGGGTCAACGGAGCGAATGGCCTTCTGGATGGCTTCTTCAAAGGTTCGACCGATGCTCATAACCTCACCCACACTCTTCATGGAAGAACCGAGAAGTGTCGATACACGGGTGAACTTCTTCAAATCCCAACGGGGGATCTTAACCACGACGTAATCGAGCGATGGCTCAAAGCAGGCACATGTAACGCGTGTGACTGAGTTGGAGATGTCATTGAGGGGAATGTTGAGACCGAGTTTTGCCGCGACAAAGGCAAGAGGATAGCCAGTCGCCTTGGAGGCAAGAGCAGAGGATCGCGAAAGACGGGCGTTGACTTCAATAATGCAGTACTCCTTGGAGAAGGGGTTCAGGGCGTACTGGATGTTGCATTCACCAACAACCCCAAGGTGGCGAATGACATTGACGGCTGTTGTTCGGAGCATGTTGTAGTCGGCGTCCGACAAGGTTTGCGAAGGTGCAACCACAATAGAATCTCCAGTGTGAATACCGAGGGGGTCGAAGTTCTCCATGTTACAAACCGTGATACAGTTGTCTCGGCAGTCACGGACGACTTCGTATTCGATTTCCTTCCATCCCTTCATACTTCGCTCGATCAGCACTTGGGGACTGGCAGCAAAAGCCTTGTTACAAAGGTCAAGCAGTTCGGCTTCGTTGTTTGCAAACCCACTGCCGAGGCCGCCCAGGGCGTAAGCAGCTCGGACGATGACGGGGAAGCCGATATCTTTTACGACACGCATGGCCTCATCCACGCTGTTGGCTGAGGCTGACTTGGCGCATTTCTCTCCAATGGACTCCATGCTTCGTGCAAAGAGCTCACGGTCCTCTGTAGTGATGATAGTATCAATTGGGGTACCGAGCACCTTGACACCTAGGCCTTCAAACTCATCCTTTAGCTGGATACCGACTTGGAGAGCAGTCTGGCCACCGAAGGTTACGTAGATACCGTCAGGTCGCTCTTTCTGGATGACTTTGCGCACAAAGTCCGCGTTGACTGGTAGGAAGTAAACCTTGTCGGCAAGGCCCTTGGAAGTCTGGATGGTGGCAATGTTGGGGTTGATCAAGATGGTGTAGATGCCCTCTTCCTTCAAGGCCTTGATGGCCTGACTTCCAGAGTAGTCGAATTCTCCAGCCTGACCGATGCTCAAGCCTCCACTTCCTAGCACAAGCACCTTCTTGACGTCCACTCTTGGGGTGAGCTTCCTGTTTTCCTCGAAAGTGCCACCAGGGAACTCGACTGCCTGGGTCATGACTTCAGACGTGCTCATGGCCTTCTGAATAGTGTTGATGAAGACGTCAAATAGGTACTCAGTATCGCGGGGGCCAGGCGTGTGCTCGGGATGGAATTGCACACTGAAGTAGGGCCTTCGCACATGTCGGATACCTTCGTTGCTCTTGTCGTTGGCGTTCACGAAGAGCTCCTCCCAGCCGTTAGGCAGTGTCTTGGAGTCGACCGCATAACCGTGGTTTTGTGATGTGATGTGGCACTTTCCGGTGAGCAAGTTGGTGCAGGGGATGTTGGCACCGCGGTTACCAAACTTCATCTTGACAGTGCTAGCACCCGCTGCTCGGGCCAGCAACTGGTGGCCAAGACAGATACCGAAGATGGGCGTCCGCGCTTCGTCCATGGCCGCCTTGATATGCTTCACTGTTGGCTCCATCATGGCTGGATCACCAGGACCGTTGGAGATGAAGAGACCGTCATAGTCCTTGCCAGCAAGCTGGGGGAAGTCGTAGTCCCACGGGACCTGCAGCACTTCGACTCCTCTCTTTACCAGGCATCTCAGCTGATTGTATTTTAGACCAACGTCAACGGTGACGACGCGTACGGGGCGGCCGGAGGGGTGCTTGAGGGCAGTGGCAGGGTCCGGAGACCAGAGCTTGGGCTCCTTGATGGAAACTGGAAAGTGTCAGGATAGAGCTTGTGAAGAGCTGGCAGCTCACATACCTTCGGCGACCAAGTTCTTTGTATTGGGGTCCAGCCATTCAATCTGCTCAAAACTAGACCTCCAGTCCGCCTCACCGTCGGCGAGGGTCTGGGTGTTGACCGCGCCATTGGTGAGGGCGGTGGATGAGGGTGTCGGGCCGGTCCTCTGTAGAAGACGTCCCAGCATACTTCCCTCCTCTCTGATGCGCTTCGTCAGCGCTCGCGTGTCCACGCCGGTAATGGCGGGCACGCCCTGCTCCTTGAGCCATGCGCCCAGCGAAGAGGTGGCCAAGTGATGTGAGTACATTTCCCCCGCGTATGTAGCAACCACCAATCCAGCAATGTGAATTTCCCTCGACTCAAAGTTGGCTGGAATGCCCTCGAGCAGGCTGTCCATCTCCTCTCTCGAGGGCACACCATAGTTGCCGACTAGAGGAAATGTAATGACCAGAATCTGGCCTCGGTACGAAGGGTCTGTAATTGATTCGGGGTAGCCGACCATACCAGTCTGGAAGACCAGTTCTCCCGAAATGCTCTTTTCAGCACCGAAGCTGTTTCCGAAGCATACATAGCCATCTTGAAGCTCAAGGGCCAGGTTCTGGCTTGGATCGGGCAGTGAAGCCATAATTGAGGGTATAAGTGGCAGCTCTAGGGCTATGGAACCCTTCAGGTGCGAGGCTGCCAGGCTATTGTAGAGAAATAGAAGAGTTGAAGGCTGAAGGAAAAAAAAAGTTTCGGGCCCTCACAGTGCAGCAAAAAAACGTAGTTAGCTGCGGCTGCATGGCGGGGTTCAGCTGATTGGTCTGCCCCACTCTAGCGAATGACCATGTCGGGGTCTGACTACGTACTGCACCACACTGCACTGCACTTGGGTGCTCTCGCTGTGCATCGCCGAGAAGGCATAAGCTTTGCCGTTAGATTTTTACCAACGTGTTGTCTTCGTGCACTATGTATGTTGTGCATACTCGAAAGTGGCAAGTACTGTACCGTGTATTTTCGTCTAGATCCATTGACACGTGATAAGTACCCCACGGAGGGTTGTGCCATGTAAAAAGTACGGTACCAGTATGTGCGAGTCTGTTACCTCTATGTACTGTACATAGGCTCGAGGTTTGATGTCTTCTTCTTTTGCTCGATACCTCGATGCCGGCCGCTGCAAGGGATCGCACGGCGGTGTGAAGACGGAGCCAGAGCTGATGGTGTGCAGCGGGAACGGCCTTGACGAGGTGGAGCAATGATCAGCGCAGGATTCAACGGCTCGATGCAAGACGACATCACCGTCCACAGCATCCGTATTGAGCCATTTGGCGAGAAGTGGGCGTGGGTGGGCTGAAGATGATATTCGCAGGCCAAGGCTCTGGCTCTGGTGTTTGGTATCTGACAGCGGCTGCGTGACAAATAAAATAGACTATTGCCTTGATGCGATATGCAGGTCCACAAGCTTCGTCCCTGCGCCTCGGCGTGGAAGCGAGCAAGGTTGCGGGTATCGATCGAGATGATATTGCAGGCTCAAGCTGACAGCCGTCTGTCGTCAAACGACATGTCTTGACGGGGACATGTAGGGAGCCCAGGCAGTTGTTTGAGTGGTGGTCGTTGGTGTTTGCGCAGACGCACATGGTTCGCGCATCCGCATGTGAACGATCTGAGGTATTATATGCACGCTGCACCCCAGAATGCGCTCCACATGAGCGATAAACCAAGCCCACTTGCAGGCCTCTGCGTCGATGACGAACATCAAAATGGCGCGGCGATTCCTCACGGCTGTCTCACATGGCTTTCGTGACCTGCGTTTAGCTCCGCCCATCATCGCAAGCCCTGTCTGGCATGGCCGACGTCCCGTCCTCTATTGGCTGGACAGTCGCCTGAACGAGGACGACGCGCGATAAGGATCCAGTCTTACCCTTCTTCCTCATGATCCCTCGACGGCGACATGCCGCATGACGGTCTAGAGTACTAGGCGGTGAACTGCGCGTGTCACGGAAATGGGCAAGAGCCCTTTCACCATGCTGTGGTCGTGCCTCATTTCCCACCCGTCATGAAACCTGGTCGACTCCACTCCACTACTCAAACTCCCCCCAACGCCCTCCCCTACCTACGCCGACGCTGACGAGGAACTTGATTCCTTTAGAGGCTCGAGGTAGTTTCAATGTTTGCCTCATTCTTCTCGTCAAGGTCACGCCGCCCATCGGAGACGACGCCACTTCTTGCCGCCATCGACAGATATCGTCGCCGCCACAATGGAGACGATTCCGACGCCGACGACAACGAGCCGGGCGCGATAGGCCAGTACGACGGTGAAGACGAGGACGAGGATGAGGACGAGGACGAAAACGAGGACCGCCAGCGAGATGGTCCCTTGTTGCCCGTCTTCTCTTCTCAGGTCTTGGGTAGGCGCAAACTCTACACTGCTATCCAAACCCTCCCCCTTCCAGCACTAACTGCTCCTGCAGATCGCATACCCATCTACAATACCACCCACGCGATCCGCATAATCCTCGTCCAGCGATGCGAAACGACGCTGTCGTGGGACCAGTTGCGGTCCCCGCAAGTCTCGCAATTCCTCGTCAAGCCTATCCAGCAGCAACTGCGCTCCGACCAGTTCTCGCGCGGCCTCCTATACTGCTTGCTCGCAAACTGCCTACAGTTCAAAAAGGAGGGCGAGGAGAACCCGGGAAATGTGGGGGTCAGTAAGACGCGGGCGCTCATTTGCGAACTGCTCGCTATGAGACTGCTAAAGGAGTACTCTACCCGCGAACTGATCGACGCTCTGTCGTACGACTTCGATCCACTGCAGGGTTTGGTAGTGTCAGGACGCGGAAATGCTACGCCAGGCGGCGCAAACTGGTCGCGACAGGCCCCTCGTTCCGCGCGCATCTCTACGCTGGAAATTGCCATTCGTGCCCAGGCCAAGAAGTTCCTCGCTCATCCTCTAGTCGTACGCCAACTGGAAGCCATCTGGGCGGGCACTATTGTCTTCCACTCCGCAGCTGATAATCTCCATCGCAAACCCGACTCCTCCCAGGAACACAGGCACAATGCTCCTGGCAATACAACCCCGAGAAGAGGCCCCTCGCGTCGTATGTCACCCACGAAACCTGCCCCTCCTCTGCCCCCACCCCAAGCGCTTCTCAGGCGTACGGTCACCCTCTACGATCCCCACGAGGCCTCCATCTTCAAGCTCTCACGATTGCGTGTTCCCCGCTATCGCAACCTGTTTTCGACAATGTCGTTTGCCATCATGTTGGCCTTGTTCCTAGCTGTGCTTTCGGAGAAGTCCGACGACATCACAGCGCTGGAGGTGCTCTTCTGGTTCTGGAGCGCGGGATACATGCTTGACGAAGTCGTTGGTTTCTCGGAGCAGGGATTCGGGCTGTACATTATGAGTGTCTGGAATGCCTTTGACCTAGGTATCCTGCTCATGTTTATGGCCTACTACATCTTACGCCTCTACGGAATTCTCATGCCTGACGTCAGCCGCCACACAGTGGCCGCTATGGCATACGACGTTCTCGGATCCACAGCCGTCCTCCTCTTTCCTCGCTTGTTTTCGGCTCTAGATCATTATCGGTATTTTTCGCAACTGCTCATCGCCTTTAAGATGATGGCTATGGACCTGGTTGCAATTCTCGTACTCATTGTCATAAGCTGCAGTGGCTTCTTTGTCGCCTTCAGCTTGGCTTTCAAGCGAGAACTCGGCGCTTCAGATGCCGCCTACGCCATTTTCCAACTGGTCATGGGATTCACTCCTGCCGCCTGGGACCTCTGGGGAGAAATGAATTTCCTCGGCAAGACCTTGCTTGCCTTGTTTCTTTTCATCTGTCACTTTCTTATTGTCACGATTCTCATCACTGTCTTGACAAACTCCTTTATGGCAGTTGTCAAAAACGCCGATGAGGAGCACCAATTCCTGTTCGCTGTCAACACCATCTCTATGGTGAAATCCGATGCCCTCTTCTCTTACATTGCACCTACAAACATCATCGGCTGGCTCTTGATCCCACTCAAGTACACGATGCCATTTAAGAGGTTCCTGCGCATGAACAGGCTTGTCATCAAGCTGACACATCTTCCTATTCTGTTTGTTATTTTCATCTACGAACGTGTCCTGCTCTCACATCTCTCGTACGGCCCGAATGATCTTGTTGAGCAGCGAGGCCGGGCAGATACAAAGGCGTCCCTACCAGCATTCAGTATGAGAGGTCCCACCGAGTTGTTCAGTCCTCGCCTGCGTGAGCCTTCAGTTACTACGTTTCAGAAGGATCAAGCACTTGAGGAGGTTTTCCGTCGACCTTATCGTGATCCCAGTTTTCAAGCAACTCCGCGTTACCCGACTCCTAGAAGAAACTCGGGCAATGTCGTGTCGGATTGGATGAAAAAAATGGGTGACGATGATGAGAACACACCACCTCAAGACGACTCACGATCAGTGCTGGATCGACTAGAGGGTCGCAACCGGCCATATTTGCGTCGAACGAAAACAGTAGGACAGACAAGGCGCAAGCACCCACTAGCTGCAACTAGAACTGCCGTCTCAGATCCTGATGATGCAATAACTCCGTTCACTGGCATAGCAGAAGAGGAGGAGCCTGACATGAATACAGCTGAGACTATGGAGGAAGTTCCACAGCAGACTGACGCTGACGGAGACGATGAAGACGACCAGGTGGATACTGATCAGCAAGCTACATCACGGGTCAATCAAAGTCAAAAGGAAAATAAGCGGGCAAAGTCTGGGTACGAGTCTTCAGAAGATGAGCTCTTTCGCGCACCAATCGGTCCGCCTCCACGTTCGCAACCCCGTACTCCGGCTGTCATGCCTTCGCTGTCCGAGTCGAGCTTCAAAGCGAAAGAGCCAACGTCACCTGGTAAGAAACGAACGAAGCCAGGCCATAACCGTAATACGTCGACAGGCACAATTCTGTTCAGTCCCATCAAGGAGACGATGAACGTATCCCGACCTGTGTCCCCCGAGAAGCGACCGAAAACGGGCAATCGCAGTGGAACAGCCACTGGCACAGCCACTCCAGCACGCATCGATGGTTCGAGTGGGGCTGGCACTCGTACACCGAAGCAGCGAGTTCCTGCTGCTTCGGGTGCAGCATCTCGGCCTCGCGCGATCTTGCCACCGCGAGGAATGTCTTCTAATCTGCTCTCCAAGGGTCGCGATCGAGATCCTTCGTTCAACGCTATTGCCTTGGACCTGGCATCCGATATAGGAGACAACAATCTCAACCCTAATTTCGGAAACCTCAGCGGGCTCCCTGCATCTTTTACGACCCAGTTTGAGATGGCTGCTCGGATGAAGGCACATGAGTTGGCAAAGGGTAGTGACAACGATTCAGAGTCGAACCGAATGAGCAGAATCATGCTCGCGCGGATGACGACGCTCGAAGAAGGTTTCCGTGACATGCTCCAGGAGGTCAAGGGGTTGAAGCAAGGAGAAAGCCAGATGGGCAGCCGTGGTACGGTATCGCCGCCCCTAGAGCCCACGACCACTAAGAAGAAAGGCAAAGGCAAGAAGAAGAGCGTCAAGCGAAACAGTGATAGTGAGATGCAGACGGGGACCAGTCTATGAGACGTGAAGTAGGTTGGCGGGTTGCATATTTACGGTGTTTCTCGGCATTTGCATGGGTGATATTTTTCGGGTTGGCATTCTGCTTCAGCGATACCCCATGGGTTGACGAGTCTGCTTGTGGCGTTGAGTTTAGTGTGCATTGTGCACGCCTTGTTTTTCTGCTATGAGTATCGGTCCGAAGCATGATAGTAATCTCTAGTTCAATACAGTGGTATTGCAGAGGCTGCCCAATTGGTGGGTGATTAGGCCATCTGAAAGTTGCCATGTGCATTGCATACCAAGGAACTTGCATCTTCACCCACGACGACGTCCTCGAACAACCAGTGTACTCATCGTGATCTAACCCCACCTGCGTACGCACATGGAGAGTCTAGAAGTTGTAGTCTAGAATTGCGTCCCCTGAACATGCTCCACAGCAGCCCCAAAACTATCCCTACTGAACACACGCGCAAAACGCAAGAACACGCATGTGTGTGTGTGTGTGTGCGCAAGTAAACTCTCTCCAATGCCTTGCAGCAACCGGCTCCCAACTAAAACTCTCCCTGTGTAACAGGCCCAAGAAGAAACAGTGGAGTAGATCGGATCAACTCTCCTTTTTTTTCAATAAATGCATGTCCACGCAATTTTCTTCTCACGTCACAAAAATAAGAACAACAATAGTTGTGCAGCTATTGCTATACTTGCCGTTTACCCACAGTCCACTCTGCAAACTACGAATCGTCTTCTCCCACGGCACAGCCATTGCGATATTTTTGTTCTAAAATTAAAGCGGCGAGCCCACCAGTCCTCAGCCCAGAGTAAACTAGTCGGATCTGGAACGCTGAGGAAAAGTGGGGGTGGAGGGGATTGCCGGCTACCTTGCTGCTTTGCTTTTCTAGGCCGGGTTGCGTGGTTGTTCTGCATATGGAATCTGACGTCGACCTTTGGGTCCAAGCTCGCATACATGTAGCTTGCCGTGACGCGCGCTCTTTCCCCACAACAAACCAAGGCCACGATGGCTGGGGCGGACGCAGGGGGGAGAGCCGGCACATACACATTACATACACGCATACACACACACACACATACCGGATGAGCGCAGCCATCGGCCCGGCGTCTCTTTTGTAGCCCCAGGGTTTCGTAGTCGGTCTACTTGTGGAGTATGCAGTAAGAGGTGATCCATGTGATTTGAGAAAGGCGCGGTGCTGTTTAAACAGGTGCTGTCTCGCTCCCCCTTTTCCCCTCCTTCCTTTCTTTCTCTTTGATTGTTACCTCTTTCTTACTCTCGCTCAGTTGATGTACCTTACTCGCATCTGAACTTGCATTTTTTTGCATTGAGAGACCCCCCACAACACCCGACATCTTGAAACGGTTTACCTTACCCCGCAGAACACGCACTTTAAGCTTCCAACACAACAAAGCTGGTGACCTGCCAATTGTCCTCTCTACCGGTAACACACACACAAAAACTCTTGATAAACAAAACCATGGCGTCCATGAAGAAAGCACCCAGCCAAGAAGGTAGGTCGACAAACCACATCCTCTATCAATCCAACCCTCTCTCCTAACACAAAACCTTCTCGTCATACAGAAATTGCAAACACGCTCGGCAACCTCGAAATCTCCACCTCGCACCCGCAAAAGACGGCGCAAAAGCCAAAGTCCAAGCCCGTGGCAGACAGCTGGGACCTAGACGACGACGCCCACACCGGCTCCGACACGGAAACCGAACAAGCCAGCAGCAGCAACAGTGTAAAAAACAAAGCAGACTCGCCACACGACGCCCTCGAACCAATCTCCACCACTGGCTCGCGTGACGTGCCGCCCAACCCGCCGCCCCCAACGCCCGCTTCGCCCACGCAGTTTGAATACCCGGATACCGCCACCAGTGCGTCGTATAGCTTGAGCAGCGAGGGGCCGAGGAGTCGTGGTAGCAGTAGCTTGGACAAGAGGCCGGAGAAGACGACAGCGGTTGCGGGCAGGCTTATTGCGGGCGCGTTGGGGGTTAGGGCGCCGAAGCGGACCGAGGAGGAGAGGGAGTACGATCGCGTGATGAGGGAGAAGGAGAGGAAGCGGAGGACGGAGGAGAAGGAGAGGGAGAAGAGAGAGGCCGAGGCGAGGGAGGCGAGGAAGAAGGCTGTTTGGGATGATTAGGGCTGGGCTTGGGATCAAGGACAAGTAGCTGGGGTATTTTGATGAGAAGTGAGATTTTTGTTGTTTGTTGTTTGTACTGTATATATTGTATGCATGAAATGTACAAATTTGTCTGAAAAGGCTGATGGTTTCTATGCCCCCAAACATCCAACGTTGCTAATTACTGCTGCCTTCTCGCTGATACGGCTTTCTCTAGTGCAGCCAAAGGCAAGTAGCATGTTTAAGCAAACATGCATTTCATCATGGCGCTCTCATCTGGGCTTTTTTTTTCTTTTGCCTCGGTCGACAGCATCAAATGCGTCACCAAATGGTTCTTTCCGTGTCTGACCCTCCACCAATTCATTTAGCAGGTCGCACGTAGTGCAGAAGAAGAAGAAAACTTTGAAGAGTAAGTTGTAAAATTCAATCATCTCCGCATACAGCCCGCCCACCCAGCTACTGCAGAAGATACAAAGATGCCGCACGATGCGACCTGGCTAATACCGTGACGCCAGAACCCATGATATTCATAGCAGAAAGCAAAACAAAGCAAAACCAAACCAAATCTCTCTTTTTCCGCCATTGCCAACGCTCAAAGCATCCATCTCTTGGTTTGGGGGGGGGGGGGGTTCGAGGGTTGTAGGTATGTAGAGGTAGGGATCTAGCCGCTGGTTTGCCCATGTCTGAAAAAAAAAGCTTGTACCGAGGCTTGGACAACGTGGCCGTCGTTGACAGGTCAGCAGCAGCCACCAATTTGCTCCTGGTGAACCTCAAGGGTGTCGCCGTCCTGCATCTCAAGCTGTGAGCATGTTAGTTTGTGTGTGTCTTCGCAACAAAAGAGCCTTTGACATGTTATAGCCCAGGGCTCCGGCTCCTGCTACCTACCGTGTCTGGGTTGTCTGTAGCCGTCACGCGCTGGCCATCGAACAAGAATCGTACGCTAGAAATGTTCTTGCCCTGGCGATCGCAGAAGGCGTTCATGAGCTTGCCGAGCGCCGTGGTGCGCTTGATCTTGAAGAAGACCTCGTTGTTGTTGTCGGTCACCTTGATATTCAGGTGCTCGCTCTGACCGCCATCCTCGGGCTTATGCTGCACGTTGGGCGAACCTCCGTCCGACATGTTCATTTACAGTCCTGGGGGGGTTTTTCGGCAGTTTTTTTTTGTACGGCTAAGAGATTCAAGGGTCGCGGAGCGGTTGGCGGAGGCTGTCGCAAGGTCAGTCGGCCGTACGGATGTGCAGTGGACGAGAAGCAACAAATTGCCGCGGGGAGGCTGGGTTATATGGTGCGGAGATAGTCGTACCTTAATACCGGCGCTTTGGTTGCAATTTGATTCGGGTAATAGAAGGCTCTCGCGGTGTGGGATAGACGCGTCGAGGGTTTGTAGTAGCGGTGGCAACGCGTGAATGATGCTGGGAAGGAGGAAAGCGCAATCGTGAGGTGGGAGCACTGAGATTTAGTGGGGTCTCGCTCTCAATGCATTAGCTGTTTCTAGCCAACCGGGTTCACCTTCACCAACCTGCTTTGCGGTAGCCTTTACCTGCACCTGCAAACACTATTTGCTGTATCTGAGACTGGCATATTGCTATCCACTCCGTTTTTGCACCAGTACTGCATACGCATCTTGCCGGTTGCAGCTGTTTGGGGATTTAATCATGGTACGCTCATGATGTCACTCTTGTAGTATTGTCTGGGAGGCTCAGATTGACAATTGCTTCAGGGCGAACTGGGTAGAGATCTAAAGACAGATCCGCCATGCCATCCTCGAGCATGTGCAATTCAGAGTGAGTGATTTGGGGGCTAGTGCCAGTATGTCGACTAACATACAGTAATAGACTGCATACAAAAGAACAACTACAACGAAGAAAAGTGTAGAAAGGAGATCGACGCACTCTATGAATGCTGCAACGCCTTCTACAAAGAGCAAGGAGAGAATGCAAGTACCGTGAGCTGTCCGAAATATACGCTTTTAAAGTGCGTTCAACCCTGACTGGCATTTGTTTGCACAATTCTAACGGCTTCCAGGCTGAAGATGGATCAGCGCGCAAAAGGCATCTCATGAAATCATGAAACCGTTTATCCGACTTGTTGATGGGTCGCATGTACTTTTAGCATCATTGTACACTAGGAATCAACCAGACTGGACTCTGGATTACGCAGAAGAGCGTGGCATGAGAATCGGTAGCAGTGATGCGCAGAGCTTCCAAGTCCTCGGACAATCAAGGAAACAAGCTGAACAACAAATTCCTCTCCAGGGAGTTGAAAATACTCATGCCGCGAGACGGCAAGACATGACTCTCATGAGCATCGGCATTGCCTCGCGGACACACAAGAGTTTTACAAGGATCGGTATCCTCGGACGAAACAAGCAGATGATTAGGCGTGGAGGACCTTGCTGCCTTTTGCGTTCACTCGTCGCATCTCAAATAAGCTGTCTATACAGACACGATGCTGAAAGTTCCAAGCCCTGACGTATACGCGTGAATTATTTTTTTCCTGCTGCACAGCTGCATGGTCGCAGTATGGATATGTCAAGTCGCAGTTTACTCTAAAAGAGGGTGTTGTCTGAGGGAATGTAACACTTGCTTTCTCGTCCGCACTGTCAAGCCCCACGAGGGAGTCCAGCCAGGTTACCAGTAAGTGTGTTAATCTTGGATAGCATGAGCGCGTAGACAGCCACTGAAGTTGACTTTACGAGACTCTATGTAGCATATCCTGGTTGATACATTGTGAAGAACTAGCAGAGGGCAACGCGCAGATTTTTGTAGGCACCACTAGCGCACACTCGGCTTGGCGACGCGCTAGCAGGCAGGAGCGTCCGGGCGCGACCTCTGTTTTGTGATGGGGTTGGGGCTGGCACTGGCACTGGCAACCACGAGAACTCGCAATCCCAATGCGCCATTCGGGATACAGCCCATTTACTCGCTTTTGGGCCGCTTCATCTATTCTAGTTTGGTACATTCGACCATCTCTCTTTCAGCCATCAACATGATTCCACGGTCCTTGTCGCGCCAGTCGCAGTCGACTGCAGCAGCCCAGGTAAGTTGTCAACTAGTCTTGATTGCGCTCTCGACAGCTCCGACCTGGCGTCGATTGATACTGATACTTTGCGTCAGTCTCAGAATGGCAATGCGCTTTCTTTCGGAGCACCGCGA
Organism: Drechslera avenae; assembly: GCA_034640345.1. Taxonomy (NCBI): domain Eukaryota; kingdom Fungi; phylum Ascomycota; class Dothideomycetes; order Pleosporales; family Pleosporaceae; genus Drechslera; species Drechslera avenae. The sequence continues at coordinate 398,012 of JAXRVH010000001.1, forward strand.
GCTACCAACAGCCCAACTTCGAATGACCCGCTACAACCTCTGCGCGCAATGGCTGACCGTGTCGGGAAAGAGGTGGAAAAGTTTGCCGAGCGAGTCGACCATTGGCATACTCATGGCAACGAGTCGAAGAAGGCAAAGTACCAGACGACTGTCAAGTTGGTCGGCAAGTTCCAGGACGTTGCCGAAATGCACGTCAAGGAGCTCAAGCGAACAACAGAAGCGGAAAATAAGGGAACTCTGAACAGGAGCGTTCGGCGACAGATTCAAAACATGGCAGATGCTTCAGACAACGCAGGCCAGAGTGTCTTTGGCCAATCCTTCCAATCCGTCCTTCCGTCCTTTGACTCTTCCACTGCCCCCATTTCGGCAAACGTCCGCGAGTTGCGCGAGTGGCAGGCAGAGCTTGCGACGTGGAAGCTGCTAAAGCTGGTCATCGAACACTACCATTCCGAGCCGGATACTGATGTGGCCGCGGAGAAGGCGGCGCGGTTAGAGGCGGTGGGAGAGCATGCGCGCTATGGCGACAACAGCGAGATTTGGGATCGGTTCCTGTTGGAGGATGACCAGGCGAAAGAGAAGGCCCTCGTCCTCCGCTGGCTGGAGCAGACGGCGCGGGACAGCGAGAGCGATGTCAAGGCCATCATCACAGGGCTGGAGGAACACTCTGGAAAGGGCGCGCATACCTGGACAAGCGGCTGGCTCGAGACCAAGTCGAAGATTAAGCAGGCAAAGCGCATGGAGGGCACAGATCAGCCTCTGAAGCCCATCGACTCGAACATCAAGACTGTGGACAGAACCGCAAATCTCGTTACCCAACTGGATCCAGATGCCCCCACGAGGCAAAAGGGTGCACTTGAAAAGAGCGATGAATACTACGAGCGCTCGCTCTGGATGGTTGCCTACGAGATGATGCGACGTGGACTGCCCTGGAAGACCATTATGGACTGGTGCTACGAGCGGAATGAGTCGTGGCGAGGCTTCAGTATTGGAGCTGCGTACGAAGGTCACCCAGAAGATGGTCCAAATGTTGCTGGGCCAACCGTTGGCTATCTATTTCGTCGCATGTGCTTCTACGCAGCAAGGGGCGCTCGGATATCTTACGAAGGCGCTGTCTACGGGCTGCTGAGTGGAGACCTGAAGCAAGTGCAGGCCGTGTGCCGATCTTGGGACGATCATTTGTATGCACACTACAACGCCCTTTTACTATCACGATTCGATCTATACCTGCAAAAGAACCACCCGAAGCGCGTGCCAGAGAGCTTGGCCCAGAAGTTTCTCTTCCAAGATGCCGTCGCCAACATTGGAGACTGGGAGACATCGCCGCAGAAGGTGATTGGGCTTCTGAAAAAAGAGAGAAGCACGGCGAGCCAGTCGGTCTCTCCGATCAAACTCATCCAAGGTGCACTCATTGGCAGAGATACAGATGACCTGATGCTCAAGGTTGGTGTTGCTCTGGCGGACCTGTTTGAGCACGATGATCGACCTCACAGTCTGATTATACACCCTGACTCACCGGAGGAAGACCGAAGCCCGAATCCTGTTGGGCAGGATCGAACATACCAAGCGGAGAACTACTACAAGACCCTCGCCAAGGACCCTCATGCCTTTCGCATACTGGTACATCTGTTCATTGTCCTTCGCAACGGACTTCACACAATGTTTGACGACACTCATCAGGACAAGCCGTTTCTGACCATGGAGAATGTCATTGCTGCTTACATTGAGTTTTTGCGTCTCACAAAGCGGTTTGACGCGATTCCGCTGTACGCAGCACAACTCCTCGAAGAGCGAGCAGCTTACACTCTGGCGCGGGTTCTTCCCGATATCAAGAACAGCTCGGAGCAGCAACACTCTGTATCCTTGATGGAAGCATACAGGATCGATGTCATCCAGGTAGTGTCCCAGAGCTTCACCTTTGCTGCTCGGGATAGTGGTTTCACACACTTTAGCAAGGAAGGGTACAGTGTTATCACGAATCCCATCACCCGTTTCGACATCCTGGAAGATGTCGAGAACGTTCAGGATCGGGTTTTGTGGCCTGGTGTTCGCGTGAAGAAGACGTTTGAGGGTGCAGAAATCAGCCCACAAGACGAAATCATTATCGATGCGCTGCAATGGTACAATTACATTGGGAAGGATTGTGATCATACATTTGAGCACCTGAACAATGGGTTGACTATTTTCTTGCGTAAGTCGTATCCAACTGCAAATCTGGAGAGTTACTAATATGCTACATAGTCAACGGTCGTATTGCTGCTGCTGAGAAGGTCATTCGCGATCTCAGTGTCGAGTCATTATCACTATCGCGGACAGAAGCTCTCCTTGGCTACCCCTTTGACTTTATGACCCCAGGGACAGAGGAACAGGATGAGCGCCAACTCCACGAGCATCGTGACAACCTATCAACGGCCGCACGAGCTGCTGCTATCCCCCTAGCGCAGCTACCTGATGCAGAGCAACATAGGGAAATGGTCCTCTACCTGCGCAAGAACAGTTCTTCATACTACGATCTTCAGCAAATCGTCCGTCTACTTGTCCTTTTCCGCGAATGGCGCGAGGAAGAAGAGGCGCTTATACAGTGAGTCTCATGTGTGCATCGTCTACCAAATCGCATCAACTGACAATGCATAGATTCCGTCGCGACCTTCAAAAGGAGGCCACTGCTGCAAAGTCCAAACCTGACACGCAACATACAAAAGAGGTTCTAGACTCTATCACATCTATCTTCGACACCCTCCTGCCCTCCATTAGTGCATCTGTCGCTTCTGATCCACACTACCTAACCGAGCAAACCTGGGAATTGATGAAAGCCTATGTGCCCGACATTATCCTTGCCTATCTCTCTGTCCTTCAATCCGCATCCTGGTTCCTGAACAAGGACTCAGCGATCAAAGCCATGGAGGTGGCCGTCGTAGTGGCAGACAAGGGCAACGAATGGGTCCAAAAGATTTTGCTGGAGACGGGCAGGATGAGCGAGGTGCTGGAGTGCTTGGCGCGCGTCAGCCACTGCATGCTGAAGCTCAATGAGAGTGGCAAGGAGAAGGGAAACAAGAAGAGGGGTGGCAAGGGCGAGACACTCAGATTGTGGGACCTGGGTGCGCGGTGAAGATCTATATGAAAGAATGGACTGTAAGATTACGAGAGCGATGAGATTTGGGAAATATAGCATGTACTCGGCGCGTTTTCCAGAGAGCAAGTATAGCATGCATGTAGTGAAATTGGTTAATCAACAGTAATCTATAGTTTGAGAGAGTGTTTGAAAAAAAAAACCCTCCCCCGTGATACAACCTTTTTCTTTCAGGAAGCGAAAATCTACAAGTTGAAAAGCATTGCTTTTGCGAACCCGTTCTTCCTCATGTACTCGCATATTCCATACACCCTGACATTATTCATTGTTCACCATCGTACAAGTAAAATAACGTCCCACCCGCTAAACTATAGTAGAGAGGGGGGAGGATAAATTTAAATACGAACAACATCATTACATATAAGCCCGCTTCTAAATATGAACACGGATACTGTCAGCCATGACATGACACCTTCGTGTCACTCACTCACGCACGCACGCACGCACGCACGCAACACGCGCAGGGGCCTGCCCTTTCTTCTCTCAACACACACACACACACACACACACACACATATACACACACCGTAAAAAAAGTCCAAGCGTAAATTAAAATAGGTATGAATTGATTCAAACTAAATGTGCTGAGCTAAGCACACTCCCCCTCCCCCTTCCCCCTTTTTTACCTTTTTATCTGTCTCAACAATTTTCTTTGTTTTGGTACTCCCCTCCCCCACCCCTCCTTTATGTCCTTGCATTGTTGTCTATTGTCTTGATTCTGTTGCCAAGAGGACAAGTCCGTCTCGGATATGTCAGCTTTCTGTGATTTGAATACTTGGAGATGAGGAAGAAGAAGAAGAGTGCAAAGGGCAAAGGTTAGACATATATAAATACCTATACATGTATATATTTTCCAAACACAGGGTTAAACAATAAAAGAAAGGGCAAGGGATGGACAAATAATGAATTTGTGATATATACAACATACTATACGTTCAGGTAGACAGTCAGGGCAGACATTCAAACTAGGATAAGGTGTGTGTGTGTGTGTGTGTGTGTGGCAGTTTGACATGGGTGAATAAGCATGGCATATAGTCATGCGAAAATCTGTTGATTCAAAGACACAAATGCAGCTAACGAAGGCTCATTCTAGGGTGTCTTGGTGAGAAAGGATTATGTACAAAAAAAAGACAACACATGCACACACGTACTCGTGTACATGTGTCTCGCAGACTAATAGTAGCAGGAATAGTAGTGGTAGTAGTAGTGTGAAAACAGCCTGGATGATCTGATGATGCCTTTGATCCCATGTGATGCCAGGAGAAAACGCCGCTTCCCTAAAACAAACGCTGTTTGGGTGAAGGAGAGAAAAAAACGAGGTTCGGTTCATAACGGGTTCATGTCTATGCTGCAGCAGGCGCAGCAGTATGCAAGATGCAGGATGCAAATGTAGTTTTGCCTACTCTCAACTTTCTCAGAGAGGAGGACCCAAGGAAACCGACAAAGGGGAAAAACCAGCCAAAAGATCGGGGTTTGCGGTTGAAGAGAAAGAGGACGAGACAAAAAGAAAGGCTCGGTAAAGTCAGTCTGGCTATGCAAATGTTGATGTCAAAGGATGCGGTTCATATGCAGTATTGGTCTGGCGATGATGCGCTGGCGGGTTAGAATTGGAAATGCGACTGGATCCGAGTGGTTCGTCGCGCAATAAGGTGGCGATGGGAATCTAAAAGTCGACACTCCACCTAAATCGGGGATCTTTCTCCGATGGGCCAAAGTCTCGGTCAAATGGTACTCTAAGGATGGCTTCTACCTCATCATCATCATCGTCTTCCCATCTCCTCGATTGTGTAGTCACGTCCTCTTCCGAGGGCGGTAGCCGTATCTTGGCTTCTACCAGGGGTGCGGAGACGAAGCGCGATTGTAGCAAAGCCTGTGGGGAGACGAGATCTTCAAGACAGCTCAACGTAGCCATATCAGATGTTTTGAGGGCTGCTGAGGTGGTGGTGTAGCGGTGGTGTGCTGGGCGGGGTTTCTCAGGTAGGTGAAGGACGTTTTCGTCGCTGCGGTTCGTTCCCGAGTTGCTGGATAGGACGGTGGAGAGAGCGGGACGATTTTGACGGACGCGGACTACCTTGATATCAGGAATGGCAGCAGTGCCGGGAGCGGGGGTAGGGGTGGTGCCTCGGGCAATGGTGTCGCTCGAACCTCCGGACGAATGCTGTGTGCTCGCTGACTCTGTTCGCATCATAGCATGGTTGTGGGATATTGTAGTGTCTCTTCTCTTCCTGTATGAGCTGCTGGTCGCCGAGGGCGGTCGAGCTTGTGGTGTCCTGCACCGATCGCGACGCTGGCTCTGGGCTGGCGTTAGGTTAAAGTAGGAGCCGTTGGGCGATGCTGAAGAACCCTCTGGTGTTTGTCCATGCTCCAATTTGTACATGAGTTGCCTTGTGCTGACCTGGCGACCCAGGCTCAACTCTACGCGACTGCTCGCACCGCTTCCACTGCGACTCCTGTTCGAAGCTCGCTCTTTTCCTGCCATGACGCTAGCCTTGGGTGGGGGCTGTAGCATCCACCGGTTGTCAGAGGGGTCTGGAGACGGAAGACTAACGACGGGTGGATGGAGTTCGTTGACGGGAGGCGCGCGCGCAGTGTAGTAGCTCCCCGACCTGGACGTGCCTGGCCTCCGTATTTGGTAGCCAGCGGCGCCGACAGAAGAGCCTGTCATGGTGTGTTGGAGGTGGACCGGATGCTCATCGTGGCCCCACAGATCCTCGTCTTCCCGCTGGTAGCGCTTGTGGTTCCAGGTCTCGTCGTCCTCGAGCGTCTCGTCGCTGAGGCGCACATTACCCCCTCGATCTCCATCGCTACTGCTCCCGCCCTTGCTCATGGGCGGGCTTTGTGTCCCTCGTGTCTTGAGGCCTCGCGTGCTACCCGTGTTGCCGGTAGTGGCCCTCCGCGCTTTTCGCGGCGGTGGTCCCGGTCCTAGCGTAATCTCCTCGCTCCAATACACATTGGTGCCCGTGGGCTCGGGATGGTGATATTCGTCGGGCTGCTCGATTTCCAGCTTCTCTCGCAGCTTCCTCGCCGTCTTTGCGGCTTTCCGTCTCTTTCGGCCGTCCGAGTAGCCGGAGCAGGGGGCACACGAGGCGTAGTGGAAGACGGCACTCTGCACTCCCCTCATAAACCAGGCCATGTTTGTGTGTGTCTGGGGGGGAGGGGCTCGCGGCAGCAATGGCGGCGGCGGCGGCGGAGGAGGAGGCGTTAAGGAGCAGAGATGCGCACTTTATGGGTGCGGGTGGCTTGCGGGGCTTCGGACGGGGGCTGGGGTGATGGTCGAGGGTACAAGCAGTCTATGGCGCAGGAGCACTCAGTCCTCGATGTGAAGTGAGAAGTCATTGCCGCTCTCCGTCATGGAGCCTTCCAGAGATTGGTATCAGGGTCAACGACCGTTGGGTCGCGCGAACGTTTCGTCTCGCTGGGCTGGGTGAGCGCGGTCCACGCATCCGGTTTCCGGCTTTTGTGAGTGGAGTAGCAGCGACGATGACGATGCACGGCTGGGCGAGTGGGCGGGCGGCCAAGGACTCAACTACCCGGGATATCTCGATGCTCTGTGCGGCTAGGAGAAGCAGGTGGCTAGACGTCTGCTGGATGGAAGACAACAGGCCAGCGACCAAAAGGAAAGCACAAGCAGACTGGGGGCGGCGGCGGCATCTTGAAGCGATCGCCCAACAACAGGGCCGTTTCCGCGTAGCGGAAGCCGTGCCGTGTGAGCGCGAAACGTTTACTTTGTTCTAGTGTACCATGAATGGCACCGGTGCATTGCTGCATGCGCCATTTATAGGCCCGCCGTACACTCCACGTAACACATGTCCTGGCTGCCCTCAGCCGACTACCCAGACCAACCACCAGCACCGACGCCATTGACACCCATCCTTCACACCTTCCGTCTGAGGCCAGCACCTAGGCCTAGCAACCGCGGCATAGCAACAACCCCAGTCCCCCATGTCCAGGTCGTCTGCACGCCCCCCCTGCCAGCACATCACCACACCATGCATCAACTAGCGGGGAAGAGGCTAACTCCGCTTCTGGGCGAGGCTGCCAGCAGCATGCCCAGCTGCGACCCGCTGACCGGACCCGACCGTCTCTCCAGGTACACTTGACTTCATTATTACCACTGGAACCCCTCGTCAAAAACATGCTGGCTGGTATATTGCTCTAAACGGGGACTTGCAACCCACATAACGCCATGTCGTATCATCATAACCCACTCATCGCCCTCCAAAAGGGCCCCGGAACCCGCAACAAACTCGCCAAGCTATGCACGCTGCCAACGCAAAAGGCATACCGGAAAACAGAAAAAAGCAATGCACCGCTCCATGCCGTCGTCGTGTAAACCGCATCACGCAAACTGCAGGAGCTCGTCAACATCCAACTCCCGCCTGGACAACAACGCGTAAGCAGAGCATAGAGAGCAGTCAGGTGACCAACTCACTCCCTAATCTGCGCCTTCAGCCCAGCAACCTCCCGCTTCAGCCGTGCATTCTCCTTCCTCAGTCGCGCTGCCTCTTCTTCGCTCGACTTTAGCCGTCGTTCGACCTCTTCGCTGGCTCGTCCCTTGCGAGTGTTGCTCGTCACCCTCTCCAGCTCTTCGTTGAAGCGGGCATACAATGCCTCGTTCTCGGCGTTCACGTCGCGGTACAACTGGTCCAAGTGCTTGCACCGTGCCTCTGATACCTGCAGTGACGTGCTGACATCTGTCGAAATCGCCGCTGTACGTGTTGACAGCGCATCAAGCGTCGCCTTGAGCGTCTTCTCCAGAGCAGCGATGCGCGTCTCGGTTGGCTTCGAGCTCGTCGCACTGGACAGCGAAGGAGCAGAGCTCTGGGGCGTCAAACGAGGAGTGGTTTTGCTACTCAATTCCTGGCCAATCGCACTCAGTTCGCTTTGTAGTGCTTGCGAAGCCGTGTCGATATCTCGTTGCTGCGTCTGAAGCCGCTCCCGCAACTTCTGCGGTGATTGCATCCTAAGCTTCTTAGGAGAGCCAGACACTGTGCTTGATTTGGTTGGGGAGCGTGGGGTTGAAGGCGGCAGCTTGACAGCATTACCGGATCCAGTTCGCTCATGTAAGCCATCTCTGGTTGTGGGCCTCAGACTGGGAATGCTCGAAATCGTCTCGCTTCGCTTCTTCGTTGGACTCTGCGACCTAATGATGACTTCATCCTTGGAGTCTGGCTTCACCGAAATTGACTTTGGTCGAGTGTGCCCTGGTCGGTCTGGGCCTGAGCCTGGGCCTGTGCCCGTCGAGTTCTCCTTCTTCTCCATCCGTACCGGTGAACCGAGACGTGCGGGCGTCGGTATTGACGACGAATGCTTTGGCAACGTAGGTGTAGTGTTGGAAGAAGTTAGAGGCGAATCACCAATCTGACGATGCTCGTGGCGGAGTGCGGTTTCGGCTTTACGAGGAGTCTGTGGGGACCACTCGGGCTCATCGTCAGCATCCTGCAACGTTTTGAGATCGCTCAAAGAAGACCGGCGCTTCTTGCGGGGAGGCCCAGCAGTGGGAGGTACCTCTCCAATTGTGCCAAGAGCACCAGTGCCCACATACGGTCGCCCGTTGGCATTTCCATTCTCAAAAGCAAAGGCGCCGAGCACAGTCGGACGATCGCGAGACGATGGACGCTTTGGAGAGAGGCGGGCAGCAGCATCTGTCGAATTGGAACGGCCAAGCGATCCGGGGTTGGCTTTCGATAGGCTGCCTGGCGGGAACTCGGGGTGGTTGTTCTTGCTCAGCGAGCGCCAGAGTGAGCCTACCTTGGACTCATTCTCTGACTTGCTGTTCTCCCGTGACAGGGTGCTGAATCCGAACCGTCGTCTGAGCGAGTTGTTGGAATTCAGCGACCCCGCCGCTAAAGACCGACTCTTTGAATCCATGGACCCATAGTTGGGCGTGTTGAGCCCAGTCGCCAGGGGCGGGAACAGGGCATCGAGATCTTGTACCAAACGGTCCATGAGCGAGATAAAGTCATTCGCGTTGCCGGCAGGCACTAGCATCTCAGCGAAAGCTGCTGTGAGAATACCTCGATCTCCGTCGTTGCTGGTACCCTCCAACAGCTCGGCGAGCAAGTCGATGATCGCTCGGAATGCCCGTTGGTTCGGTGGTGCAATTTGATCAAACGTGTTCCTGAAGAATTCCTCAAAGTCTTCGGGGTGCATACTATCTGATCGCATTTGCAATGAGACTAGCGTAGCATGAGATAGCACAGGACCCATGCGCTCTTTCCAACCAACGCTAAGGAACTTTTCAAAAACTGCAAAAAGAACGTCAACGGACGATTGCCCAGCAAGGTCAAGGTTGGCGGGATTTTCAAGCAGCGTGTTGTAGAGCTCGTTGACAACAAGTTCATCTGCGACGGTTCTGGCTCGGACAGAGCGTCCGACAATATTACCCTTGCGAGCGTGCAGTGCTAGGATCAGGTTCGCCAACGTCTCCTCAAGCTTCGGGATGCCATCGGTCAGCGCGATGGCATTGAACGTGAGACTCTTGTTGGTGCCAGAGGAGTCAGGTCGTGCCGCCTCACCATCATGGCTGTAAGTGCGGCTAGGCACTGGTGACATGGGCGGCGCCATGCGCGGTATGTCGTTGAGAGTGTGGGCATTACGCTGAAGTCTGCGAGAGCCACTGCCCTCTCTACCCACACTACCATTGAAGAAACTTGACAGCATCTTCACTGGAGAGTGCGGACGGCTCTTGCTACCTGTTTGTTGCTCCGCTTCGTACATTTCTAGCGCAAGTGACTTGAGAATTTGCTTGTTCCGGAGAAGATAGGCGTCGGCTAGTGTGTGGTTTTTCACGCTGTTGCGCAGCTGGAAGTAGTTTGCTAAACGCTTGGTGAGGACGGGCAAGAACTCGACACTGGTCAGTTTGTCGCGCGCTGCATATCCACGGGCGCCGACTGTGTCGAGCAAGAAGAATCCGTCCCCTAAGCTTGTAATGGTGACAGTAACCTCGATGCCGTTGTCGCCGACTTGAATGGGTCGCGAGAACTCTGCTCCCTCCACAAGGATCTGAACTTTGGCGGGGTCTCTCCTGCCCTCAACTGGCCGACCGCCGGTCTCTTCTGTGACAGACGAGAAGTAACTCAGATCGCCGGGCAGATTCCGAACTTCCCACTTGATACTTTCTCGTTCGGCCTCTGGGAAACGGCCCTCGACGCGGGCTTTTGTGAGTTCCTCGACGACTTTTTGTCCTTTGCCTTCATAGGTGCCCTGTAGATAGTACATGCGGATTCCGAGCTGCCGTCGATCTCGGCTTCGGGGTCGCTCCGCTTGGCTAGGTAGTGGCATCGGAGATATGAGTTGAAGAATGTTTCCCTCGGCATGCTCAGTCACGAAGACGTCGGTGAGGCTCAAATGTTGGTGGAAAAAGAGTTCCGCAGTGCCATCGAACGATTCGGCAAACTTTGGGTTGTTCAAGTCGTTTAGCAAGCCGCGCGCGTTAGTGGAGCCGTCCTCTGACTTGTGGAGAAGCACAAGGAAGTCTGTGAAAAGGACCATGATGCACGGTACTGTGGCAGGCCCCGATAATTCTCCATGGTATGGCGGAGACAGCTCCACGCAGTCGATGGCTGTGATGAGTCGTCCTTGAGGATTAACTGCAGATGGCCAAGAGGAGACCATGTTCCGCAAGCGATCGAGCACTCTTATCTGCTGCGCCGTGGGACCTTCTCTTGTGCAAATATCTGTGACAATGTCCCTTGCCTTGAGGAACAGCTTGATTGCCGGATGCCTAGCTGGTAGTTGTTTGATAATGTTGTCAATGTAAAGGTTGTAGCGCGGTAGGCGTTGAACAGGCTCAATCAGCATAGACATGAGTCGCTGCTCCCCGGTTTCGTAGACGCGCTTGGAGAAACTCGAGGCAGTGTCCTTTGTGAAGAGCTTCAGCAGCTGTGAAAAGTCTCCATGCGCGGCCATGTAGTCGGTATAACTGTCGGCAAACTGTGGTAGCCAATCAACAAGAGCTTTTGCAACTGCGGCAGCCCCGGTGGCATCTGGCGGGTTCTTTTGTCCGCGCAATGGTGCAATGTAGACGTCGTCTGTGGCTGATTCAATGTCCTCGATGGCTCCATTCTCCGACTCTTCCAATATGATGCGGAGAGCATCCAGGAACCTTGAATTGACGTCCAGGATGTTGTCGAGACTAGGCGGGAAGAGGCCTCGCAGTGCCTGCTCTGTCGGGCTTGAGCTTGAGCTCGACTTGCTCCTCGCCTTCTCGCGGAACTCGACTGCTACAGTGTGTACCAAGTCATGCAGTTTGGAGACGTAGTTTTCCTCGGTATCCAGCAGCTCACACATCTCCCGTCGGAGAGTCTCCTTCTGCTTCCTAGAGAAGGACTGCGATCGGTTGAGGGCGGTCGGTTTCGAGGGTGCGCGTCGGAGTTTGGAGGTGGGGAGGAAGGCAGCCTCGCCGAACAGTTTGATGATGGGCGCATATTGGCCATATCGCTGCTGGGTCAGGTCCTCTTCCAGGTCTTCGTCAAACTGGGCCGACTCTCGCGATTCCAGCTTCTTGATGCTTCCCTGGGGCAGGACCACGTCCAGGTCTATCCAGGACAGCGTCTGCTCGCCCAGCGCATGGCGCACGTCCACTATGACATCTGCGACATTCTCGACCTTGACCATCTTGGCAGCCACAATGGCAGCATGCGACTCGGAGAACAGCCTGGGGGCCGAGGGCAGGTTTTCGGACGGCCCATAGCGCTTCTCCCACGCGGCCTTGATCTCGGGCGGCAGCTCGAGGAAGTACTTGTACAGGCTGAAGGCGAGGCCGCGACATATCTCGTCGCCCTGCTCCTCACGGGGGAGGCATGTGACGGCGTTGTAGAAGGTGGCGGTGGGCGATATGATCAAGCGGGCATAGTTCTGGAGGCCGGCGGGCGTGAAGACATGGGCCTGGATGCGCGAGTGCGTCGCCTGGGTCGAAGTTGCCGTCGGGCCGTAGAAGATGAGCACCGGCGAGTTGTGCAGCAGCTCGTCTGTGGTGTAGAAGAGCGACAGGTCCTCTGCGGACAGAGCGGCAGGCTCGGGGTTGATCACCACCATGGCTGCCGACTACCAATTGCGCGAAACGAGTGACAGGGCTGGCTGGTGGCAGCGGGAACGGGCAGAGCAGACGGCAATTAGTAGATTGCTTGCATGGTGCAGCTGTGAAGACCGAGTGGCGGGCAGTGGTGTCGACGTGTCAAGAGGGCCTGTTCAAGAGAGGGTGGTAGTAGTGGACGCGTCGAGTCCAACAAACAACAACAAGTCCCATGGATCGTTGACGAAGCCGTACCCGTACCAAGAAAGCTGTCATGCAGCGGGCAGCTGGGGCCAAGCGCGGGCGGCAGTTGCAGCGCCAATTGTCAATGTGCCACAGGTGCGACAGACACGGGCGGGTGCATGGGGCTTCCTGACCGCAAATGACGAATATGTTGGGTGTCGTCGACTCTCTCTGTCTCTCTCTCTCTCTCTCTTGTGCTTTGGGAGCGGGCGCCCTTGCAGCCAGCCATCTCTCTCTCTCTCTTCTCCCGCCCAGCACACCCCGCAGTTGGGGACAACAAACCCATTGGGCATTGGGCATTGAACATTGGACATTGCAGGCTTACAGTAGTCACGAGACCAGAGCCTGTATGCACATGACACTACCGAAATGGCCACACAGCAGGACGCCGGCGGCGTGCCCGTAGCCATTGCACACGACCAGCAGCATTTCCGCCTGCTGGAGCTGCATCCCGACATTGTTGGGTTGCTAGACACGCCCGACCGCCCACTGTAGGTGCGCTGCCGTGTCGTTTTGCATCTTGATGCCCTTTCTCACCAGTAGCCCCCAGCCTCTCGCTCAAATCAAAGGCCCCCACCCAGGCCCCGAATGCAGCGCCCACATATGCCGTGCTCTGTACGCCAAACAAGACGTTCCAGCTGCGCCAGGTCCAGACGTCCAACTCGCTCTTCGTTACCCAGCCCGCCCTCCAGCACCATGGCAACGACGAGATCCCCATGCCTGCCACATGCGCAATTGCGTCGTGCACCGCAACCCTCCAGCTTCACCCGTCCACGGCATCCGCCGTCGCCCTGTTGAGGGACGCCCTGCCCGTTTACGACATTGTTGCCGGCGACGTTGACGCCACGCCCAACGGCAGGAGCAAGCCCACCGTCTTCGCCGATGCCCCCGTCTCGGACGGCGAGTGCGAGGCGGCATGGAGCGAGCTGATGGCGTTTGAGCTCGACGGCAGCTCCTACCAGCCGTCTGCGAATGCTCTCTCTCAGGTCTGGCGTGCCATCAACGCTGCTGCACTGGCCGAGGGCGTCCCGCTCAACCAAGAGTTCATGACCGACGACATCACGAGGGCCGCAGCCGAGGAAGGACACCCACCCCCCTTCATCCAGGCTGTGCTCGCACGCCTGTCGACAAACGACAGAGTCAAGAGCGGTCCGTGGTCGTGTCTCGACCGGGCCAAGACGGTTGTCTTTACAGGCCAAACGTTGCTAGCCTCCAGGCGCGGCGCTGACTTTCTCATCGCCGACTTCACCGACACATGGGAGGACCGCTTGCCTGAAGTATGGCGCAAGGACGCCCAGCTCAGCGCCATCGAGGACTTCTACGAGTTTCCCTCGGACACGACTATCAAGGCAAAGGGCACAGCCGCCTCGGCAACAAGTGGCGACGGCGCAGTGGCAGCCATGAAACCGTCTGCGCGCATGTGGCACGAGAAGTTTGCCAAAACTAGAAAGAAGTGATTACCCAGCACGCGGCGAAGGAAGGTGGTGGTGCATCACATGATGGTGCGGATGAAGGCGCACACCGGCATCGGCAACTGCAACTGCCGGCTTGCTAATGCAAATTCTATACCTGCCAGTGGCCAGATGCCTTCATGCTTCCACCACGAGCGCAGGATAGATAGTCCACCCTGATCTTCCCAACCCTCACTTCGTGTGTGTTTTCTTCTCTCCAACGTATGAAGCGAATCCGATCCTTGGCAAGCCTTATCAGGACCCCACCTCCATTCCAACTTACGTCATTGAGAAGGCAGTATTCTACGCCAGTCTTTCCCCTGCAGCAACACCAACAACAACAACAAACACCCCCAGAAAATATGGCTACCGTCTCGGGAGATGATGGCCCAACGGCACCAGCGCCCCCACTAGTCAATGACACAGCGGCTGCACCCGCAGCCAAAGCAGAGAAGCCACTCCCTAAGCTCACGCCCGCTGAATTCCGCCAGTACAACAGGATGGCTGAGCATATGGACTATTTCCATTCAAATTTCAGAGCCACGTGGAAGTTACTCTACGGCGCGTGTGAGTCCCTGAAAAGACCCAAGAATATGTCCATCCGTCAGTTCATTAGTACAGGCCAGCAATTCTGCCGTAAGTTGCACAGCACTCATATATAGGTACTTTTACTTTGACCAAAATTTAACTTCTCCATAACAGACCATCTTACGGTCCACCACACAATAGAAGAAGAACATATATTCCCCATTCTAGCCAAGAAAATGCCTGCCTTCAAAAAAGAACTAGAACTCTTGACCCAGCACAAACAGATCCACGTTGGCCTTGACAAGCTAGAAAATTATCTCGACGAATGTGCAAGTGGACAAAGGGAACTTCGACTGGGGGAGTTGAAGGATATTCTCGATGGCTTTGGGACGGTCTTGTGGCAGCACTTGGACGACGAGGTGAAACAACTGGAAGCGGAAAACATGCGCAAGTACTGGAGTTTGGAAGAGATGAGGAGGATTCCCATGTAATCGAGGGGGTTCTCACAACTTTGACAAAAAAAAGTAGTGGAGTCGCTGTATGATGAATGTATGGCCAAGCCGCTTTCCTAAACACCACATTGAAGGCTGGTACAACCCTTTGTCCACCAGCGCTAAAACACCGCTAAGCGCTTCCACTAAAACCTCAGGTTGAGACACATGACAGCGGACCCCCGACGGCGAGTTCAACAAGTGTTTCGCGCTATCGATTTTGTTTTGATTATTTTTGGTTTGGTTGAATCGGCAAGAAGAAGGGGGAGGGGGGGTGGAGAGAGAATAATTGCCCCGTCCGTCCGTCCGTCCATCAGCCAGCCAGTCAACCAGCCACATGCGTGCGTGCGTGCGTGTGCAAAAGAAGAAAAAGGGACAGGAGAAGAGGCATCTACCTTGACTCGAGATGATGATGTGTCTGAGCTTTAGATTGTAGAGCTAAAAGCTGCCTGAGATAGTAGAATATAAGGATTCGGAAATTGAACAAGTGGTAGTGGTAGTGGTGGTTGTGAAAAGCACGAGAAAAGTACGCTTAAGCGGCTGATGGGGTATACACAGTACATATACTCATACACACACACACACATATATATATATATATATATATACATTATATTTCTGACCACAAAAGTTGACGAAAAAAAAATGAGCTAGTTTGCTGGCTCGGGTATGTTAAATAAAAACAACAAATATAGGACAAGAATCGCTACGTGCAATTATTTTCAAGTCGTAATAGGCCAAAAAAAAAGAGATAGAAAGCGAGAAAAATACCACACACACATACACATATACTCACGCTGTCTGCTTGGTGTGATCCACACAACTTACAGCTCTTGGCTCAAGGGAGTGCGCGAACTACCCTCTGTCCTCTGCGGTATCTGCAGGCCAACCATGCTCCTCTTCTTCAGGCTGAGAAACCTCTTCGGGTTATTGAAGCCCCACTCAATCTTGGGCGTCCACACACCACCCTCATTCATCACATCTGGGATACTGGGTGCGCCGGAATCGGTCCTGTGATGTTCCCACGAACGCGGGGGCTCAAGCTCGTCCGCTTCATCGCCATCGGCCGTGGTACCGCTGAAGACGCTCTGCTTTGTTGACATGCTTCTGCCGAGGTTGATTTCCGAATCCGTGGGACTGGGGAGTTGCTCCCATGGGCCTCCTAATCTCCTGACAATCCTTGCCTCTTCACTTTCTTGCCTGGGTTCGGCTGTGGTATACGAAGCCATTGAGGCGGTAGATCTGGTGAACATGCGAGAGAGACGTTCAGACAGTATCGAGCCGCGTGCTGATCTGTAGTCTGCTATTGGTGGCGCGAGGGAACCGACCGTCGAGACGCTTGTCGGTGTTAGGATTCCGGATATGGCAAGCTCGTCATTCAACCCTTTTCCAATATCAATTTCTATTGTTGGTGCCATGGCTGAGACGGGCGATTTTTCGCTTGCCAAATCCCATTCATCCACTTCAGTCATTGTCTTTGCAGACCTCAGCGACCTCAACGACTTGGCATCTGCTTCCTCCATCTTTACCTCTTGCACGGTGTCGGAAGATGTTGGTCGCGAATCCTGCATTTCCAAGTCTTGTTGAGCGTCCGGTTTGGCGTAGCTACCTGGTCCTTTTGCGCCGTTGGGTATGTGCCAACGGAGGTCTACACGAAGTATGGCGTACATCAGTACTGTCTGAAGTTCTACGAGGAAATTGAGAAGATAAAACGGTGCTTTGGCGAGGTATCCTGGCATAGGTGCTGTTCGTGGCACCGGTATTTGGAAGGCGACACCACAGCGGAACCAGGCGCCGATGGAAAGTAGTGTCGTGCTAATGAGTAGAACAATGACCTTCGTACGAAGGCGACCGATACCGAAGCGGTCGAGCGGCGAGTAGGGAATAAGTAGCGTAAGCATGGTGATTGGCAGCGGTAACATAGCGACGACGGCGAGGAACGTTGCGCCAAACTGTTGGAAGCTGCGATCAATAGCCCTTGTATTTGGGTCGAGAGTATAGAAGCTCTGGACTGTGGATGTGATGACAGCGATGAGTGCCAGCCCAATCAAGACGTAGAGAATCTTGAAAACGATGCCAAACGCAGGATGCCAGCCGACTGAAGAGTGGGTAGATCGGACGAGACGCATGGCGAAGATGAGATTGATAATAAAGAGGATGATTACACCCGCTGCAACCAATATTTGCGCTGCGATGGCAAGCGTTGTATTCTTGGGGTTGCACACTGATGCAATACGTACTATTGACGTTAATACGCGCTCCATGCAAAAACCTAGCACAGTCATTAGCTCCGGATATTCCAAATTTACGGCTATCATCTTACCAAAGACGAACAGGTTTGGCAAAAACTTGTGGCCTCTTGCTCTGTTCTTTCGGAAGATGGTCATGTGTACTGCCGCTCCTATCATGAAGAAGACCATGAAGACTGTTTGTGCGGGAATATCGACACCTTTTGCTGGCACTCCACCTGGTGTCCACACCATGGGGGGATATGGTGGGCCTTGTGCTTCCTGTGTACCGTTAGTCTTTGAATCCCAAGTAGAAGACGGCAGGTTGCTCACCTTGGAAGGGGGCATGTTGCCCTGGGACGTCATGTTACGGTCGTACGAGTGTGTCGTTTTACCGAGTCTCTGTGTTATACTGGAGAATAAAGAGCGAAGCAGCAAATCCAGCCGCAGCTATCAATGGACGGTCAGGTGATCAGGAAGTCGAAGTAGTAACAGGAGTAGTGCGCAGCGGGCGCCGTGTCCATCATATATATGGCGCCGCACCATGGACGCCACCTCAAGGACAACTCCACACTCGTGTCAATACGCTTGTGAATCAGCCGTTTTCTGTTTTGTTCATGTGTCCAAACAGTAGTGTCGTGTTTGATGTTGCTGTACGAGTCGTGACGAGACACCGATCGCTGCGCTATTTTAGGAGTGCCCGCTACCGTAGAACAACATCTGACGTCGCCGTCTGGGTTCATCCAGACTCAGCCCTGCCAAACTGCACCGTAATTATGAATTAAGCTCTTGATTCTTGGAAAAAAGTTACCTTTGATAAGGCAACGTGAATGCAAAGTGCTAAAAGCGAGCGAAATGAGGGAACTAGTAGCTGTCACGGAAATGACAATTGTCGTGCATGTGCTGACTATCCTGTTTCGCTGATGTTACCGCATGCTCGGGATTAAACATCCATGGCGCGGACGGAAGATCTGCGTCATATATCATGTAGAGCGACTTAGTGACAACTTACTCGGTGCTTCGGAGCTGATATGTGTAGTCCCCTTATTCAGGAGCTAGACCATCAAAGATACAACGCCAATATATTTCGCCGATCTTCCAGTGCATTCTTTGTCCCATTGAATCGTAATATGGCCAGTAGTCATCGACTCCATTTAGTGTTAGAGCCTCATCGCCGAGATTTTGCCTGCCGATCTCAAAGTAACCGTCGTCGTCCATACATGTAGGAGCTTAGTTGAAAAAAAAATAGCAACATCTGTATCATGAAACTGACGCAGTTTTTCGAAATCCATGCACCGCGCTTCTTCTGTTCTTTCCTATTCGGCGCTATCAGACTTGTGCCGGAGAGGTGCTGTTATGCTGGAGCGGGGAACCAACTTCTCTCTCGCGGTTCAGGAAGACAGGAACCTGTACTCCCAACGCTGATAGAGATGTGTGAGCTCGCAATCACGAGTTGTCTAAGCCATACATCAATCCGGTTATCCTGAGACACAGACGTAGCGTGCCAATCGGCAAAGGTTTGCATGATGTCATCTTGTGCGATTAATGGTGTGCTACATATTAACTTGAATGTACAGGGTGAGGGCCGTTGCTCAAGGCAACTTCCTGGACGATGATGGACATCTTTTTCCCTTGTTGGGTTCTTCATCTGTCGGAAAATTGGTCGTATCTTGGATGTGAGCTGTAGCTCAGGCCCCACAGACCTGTCACAAAGGTCTTGGAACCCCGAGTAAGGTTACGACCCAGGGTCGGCTATTGTTACGAATTTCTGATGGGATCTCGCAGGGCTATCCGTGAGCTTGTTGCTTAGCGGGTTGTTATTGTTTGGTCGTTGAACTCTACAGGGCCATGGCATGCTTCAAGACACGACTGTGTTACGGGTCCTCTGCTTAGCTATCAAAGACACCAGACTCATGGTACTCACAAAGCATACGCAACTTTGTTCCCACGGCTATGGCACAGTTCTGACTTCGCCTGGCTTCTATCGGATCAATGACCGCGACAGGAGTAGCAAAGGTAACGGCATTATCCGAAAGCCATGAAATATTAGCCTTAATCAGGGGAGCCGAGTGAAACTTGTGGGGGCTCCTTGCACTCGGTCGAGGTAGTCTATCTGAGGTAGTGGTTCGTAAAAGAGCGAGCTCATGCACTGGCACCTCTTCCGAATGCTCAAAGGCCTCCAAGTTTTGACATCCGCTTTTTTGACCTTGGTCTTCCGCGCAAGCCGTACAGAAGTTGCTGACCGAGGTTACTCTTTAACTTGATACGGTTGTTTTAGTCACTAGCACTAGCACAGCTCACGTGCAGCTTATGAGTTGGCGAGCGTGCCATGTTCAAAACCCAACGTTGCACGTATTGGGTCACATGCGTACTGTTTGCTTTGTGAAAGTTTGGTAGCCATGGTAGCGCCCTCGTCGGCCATGACGTCAATGTCTCCTGTCTATTTTGAGCTCAGGTCAATTTGAATGGTAGGAGCCACGACGGAAGGACTGACTGGGTCTATCCGGTACCTGAGAGCGATGTGATGGACGATATATGAGTTGTTGAATACAGCAAAAAAAACCACATGAGACCAAGAGTGTGTTGCATCATTATAGGTGTTGTGAAGTTGGTGGACGTGAGAGGGAGCAAGAGCGATGGATTGCCAAGGAAGCCATGACGCGGGTCCTGCCGCACTGCGATTGCGCGCTTATGTCCCCCACGCGTCGCGAATGTTTGCCCAACCTGCCGGTAAGCACAAGAAAGTCGATCGCAGGGCAGAGAAGACACGAGCATGTCGCACCCACCTACGCCGAAATGGCCTGCAGATGAAATCGGTGTGCCCAGCATAGACGGAGACGAGTGCTTCGGAGACTTGGTAGACAAACTGTGCCAGTCAGTCCGGGACACCCAATGCATTGTTGACGCAATACCCTAATCAAGGCATAGGTTCTTCGAGCATACGATTAAACTGCCACATGCTTTCGAAGACCTGCGCCGGTCGCAAGAAGGGCGAGCCCTGCAGCCCCTTATCCATTACCTCTCCAACCAGGTCGACCACCCTGCCCTCGTGTGCGCCCTCTTGTACGTCAAAACAACACTATGCCCTTTGCGCTGGGGACAAAACGTGATGATATGGAAGGAACAAAGCTGACCCAAGCCAGGGCTCTGAAAGGCCACTTTTCTGCACTGGAAGAAGCCAGCGATGAGCCGGGTGTGAATGAGGCGCGAGGATATGCATGCGAATTCGTTGCTTGGCAGTTTTTGACGAGTCTCAAGGAAGCTGATATGATTGACTTTTTACTAGTCGAGCTACCGCCTGCAGCAGATTCCATCACCCCGGGTACTAACAACGGATTAGGGCTCGCTGAGAATGGACGTGGCTCTACCTATCCTAGCGAGCGGTCGCCGCTGCTGACCACCTCAAATACCGATTACTTTGATCATGGCGACGCTACTAAGTCCCGATTTGCGTCGCTGATGTCGCAATGCGAGAACCTTAGTGCGCTGGAGCTTGCAACTGTATCTGGTACATACTTCCACCTGGATTCGCTCTTGCTGCAAATACTAAGCAGTCATAGGTGCGAAGAAGTTCCTCTCTCAGAGACCAGTGCAAAAGATTATAAATGGCCTATGGAAGGGTGATATTGTATTCTGGGAAAGTCTTGGCCTGCACTCGGTGAAAAAGCCGAAAAAGTACAACCGCAAACAGGCTGATCCATTCTCTCGTTTACGCGTTCCGTTATACTTGAAAATATTCGAGACGCTGTTCTTCGCTGCATTTCTGGGGCTGTACTACGCAGTGTTGGTGAAGCGCAACAATACCAGAGTGACCATTCCTGAGCTCTTGCTGTATGTGTGGATCGCTAGCTTCGCATACGATGAGTTTGCGGATTGGCTCGACGCTGGACAGACGTCCTTCTATGCCTCGGACTTTTGGTAAACCTCTTCTCCTTCGAGCTCGTTCAAGTACAAGCTAATGTGGATAGGTGGATGTGGGACATCAGCATAGTCGTCGTCGGTTTTGCCTTCTGCATTATGAGTGAGTCCTCCCGACTTGCTGCGATCGGATAGCTCTAAGAACCTACAGGAATTGTCGGTTTGACAACAGCGCATGCGGCCACAATCGATCTTGCGTACGATGTGCTTGGACTCGAAGCTCTCTTCCTTGTGCCGCGCATCTTCTCTCTTTTGAGTCTTAACCGCTACTTTGGGACCCTCATTCCTTGCCTCAAAGGTCAGCCTACCTGTCTATGCAGCATATACATACTCCACTAACAGACGGACAGAGATGACCAAGGATTTCGTAAAATTCCTCTCCCTCGTTGTAATTTTGTATTTGGGTAAGCCGGCTGATGCTCCGAGAATTGTCGTCCGATGCTCATTGCACAACAGGATTCTTAACTACATTTGTGTTGCTGGCTCGTGACAGCAGGTTCAATCCGAAACAAATGGTCCGTTATATCTCCTCGGCGTCCATGGCACGGCTTTGCTAATCCGCCGACACAGAGCTGGATTCTGGTCAAGGTTTTCTTTGGGTGAGTGAGGCTATGTTGCTGCTCGTATCACACTGGCTAACCCTTTCTCAGATCTAGCTACCTAGGATTCGGTAAGTTGATGCCCTAGACAACACCCAAGCGAATACCTCCACTGCCTCCGCCAATTGCTAACAAAGCGATGTACAGACGTTGCTGAAGAAATGTATGCATTAGACTGATTAGTGGTATTGCTGGTCCACTAATTTCGTACAGTTCGCCGTTCTTTGGCCCCCCTGTTATGGTAAGAGGATTCGGAATGCACTGCTTTGCGGTCTGCTGATCCACATGTTAGCTCGTTTTCGTCACCTTAACGAACATTCTACTCATTACAAGCTTGATATCGCTTTTGAGCAACTCATTGAGCAAGGTACTTGCGATTTTCATTGGTTGTCATTGCTCCATTTACCCCAAGTCACATGCATGTCAATGCATGCCAAGCGCAGCAACGCAACGGCTCACGCCCAGCTGCGCCGCCTCATCCCCAACCGTAGTCTCCCCGGGATGTGTTGCAACGGACACAGCCCTTGGATTCTTTCGGCCAGTTGCTTTTGGGGCGTGATACAGCCACATCAGGGCGCGGCTCAACACCATCATCACAATCACGTCTTTTCCTGCTACCCTGCCACCCATGGGTAGTGTGTCGCAGCCTATCCGCATTGGTTTTCTGTAGTAACATGGGGCATTATTAACATTGCACAGGTGTTGGATCACGCGCGAGACGAATATCTCTTCATGTTTGTACCCATTGTACTCATTGCCCCTTCTCAGTAACTGACCGCAGCGGCAATGCAGCTATTCTGTATATGTACTCGAAGCATCGAGTTCAAAAAGGTTGACATACTTCCTGCCTCCACTGGTAAGTGTGCCTTTCGTACTATTATCGGACACGAAAAGCGGGCATTAAGCGCCGGCCCGCATAACGGCCAATTGACATAGCCTCCATCACCACATGAGGTGAGGCACTCGAAACCAACCAGTCCAACCAGTCCAAGCTTTGTGCTCGGTTCCTGAAGGCAGCATCGTGTGGGCTCACTGCCGTCGTCATTTTACGGACGAGCCTTGTTCTGCCGCTCAGGCATCCTCGGCTCAAGGCCGCTGCAAATCTCTGTGGGCCCTTGTGGACTCATCCCCACTGTTGTCCTTACGATTGCAAGGCTGACCGGGCTCTAGAATCTCATTCCGCTAGTCATTCGGCCGTTGCGGCTCGTTCTGCCTTCTGAGCGGCTTCGGGGCGCCCGTATTGTCTTGCTCAAGGCCACTCATCTACCCTTCGTATTTGCGATCTGGGCATTCGAGCATATTGCCTATGCCCGCACACGCGACGCCAAAGTGACGTCGTTTGGCGGACCTCAAACGCACGCACTGCTCAAGAGGCCCCCTCGTCTGCCTGTGAACTCACCGCGCCTACTCATGGCAGATGCGCAAAGCAATCTGGGAAGGATGCAACAGATGAATTGGTCCCACACCCGAGCAGGGTTCACAGAACCTGATGCTCAATTGAAGACACTAGTTGCAAGACTCTCGACGCAAGTAGAAGAACTCACCGCGATGGTGTCGCAGCTCCAGGACCAACGCGAAGCGAGCACGTTGGCCGCTTAATGGCCGGCGCTTCCAGCCGCGGGAATATAGGTAGATTTTTGTACGCGGATGAGCAGCACAAATGCGGCTAAAAATCGAGACGATCTTGCATGTTCATCACAGAAAGTACCCCAATAAGCGCATATGAGGGGTGGGGTGTAGTTGTCTTACCGTCGTGACAGCGTTGGGGCCAGAAATGGACGAACGATGAACCACAGACACAGACGGGACATCTTCGCAGGTGGACAGTTTCATAGGCACGTCCATCGGGCAAGGATACAACCGCCCTCACTCTCTTGCGCCTCACGCTCCGGCCGGCGCAAGGATTTTGTCTTCGGCCCGCTAAGGCCTAGCTATGTATCCGAGGGTTTGGTTCACCTACAGCCCGGTCAAGCCGCCATCCACTGCACACCCCTGTACACTGCTTCATAGCCCCATCAAGCTAACAACAGGCGCCTGCCGCGTAGGCGGCTCGAGCACTCTTCATGCTCTCCCTGTCTAGCATAATTTCGGAGTCTGCCTAATCCACTGTTTGAACGTGTGCTTCGAGAATGCACTGGCGCGGCATCCAAATCGACGTTTGATCTAGGATCTGGCGAGGCTGCTCACACACTGCATCGCACAGATATAACCCGCCTTGGAACGCCCTGCAGTTGCTATTCTCATTCAGCTCCTACCCCATCATTCCCCTCTTTGCTTGTCTCCATTTATCACCGACCTGGTCTACCACAAAGACTTCATAACTTGTTTGCATCCATCCCTTCCATACCCTTTCATCATGATGTATCCGGACCAACCTACGCCACCCTTCAACTCCCCCTACCAAAACCGCGGATCACAGACAAGCTCCCTACTTGAATCGCCCTACCCTTCGCCAGGACAACAAAACCCACGATCCAAGTATCCGCAGGGGCTTGGCTTATATGAAGGCCCGCATGCGTACGCAAACGGCCTGCCACCATCACCCCAGCCATCAGAAGATTGGTGTAACCAGTACCATCACGGTTCAACGCAAGAAGTTATTGCCGACCCTTATGTCTCGGGAGCTTTCGACCACCCAGTCTCTCGCTCTCCTCTGCCCTGGACCTCGTCTCAAACGTCTCCGCGCTCTTCATTGTCCTATACTCGCGAAATGTCTGCATTCTCGCATGATGGCTCAGAGCACACATACTCGAGGATAAAGATCGAGCCCTCCGGGTGGAATCCAGACGCTTGCTACGGTACTGATGCAGCTGTGGAGATGACCGTAATTCCATCTTCAGGCCAATCGCCACTCACAGTTGCTCCAGACCGGCTCAGTGCAAACATGTACCCATACGAGAACGCATACACACCATCCGCCATGCCTAGATATGAACAGCAGCCAATGTTCGATTACTCGAACCGCTCATATGAGAGAGAGCCCTCGGAAGAAAGCATTGGTAGCCAGCGCTCGCGACGCACGCGCTCTAGCTATAGTGTCGGCCGTGGACGAACTCGCAATCGTAGACACACGGATCCCGCCCACGCGCCATTCCATTGCGAGATTTGCCCCGACAAGGGCTTTGCCAGGAGGTACAATTACAACCAGCACATGCTCACGCACGACCAAGACCGCAAGAAGGAAAATTCCTGCCCACACCCTGGTTGTGACAAACGATTTGTGCGCAAGACAGATCTGGCGCGGCATGACATCAGTGTGCATCAGAAAGTCAAGCCATATCATTGTACAAGGTGCTCTTCAGCATTCCCTCGCAAGGATACACTGCGCAGGTAAACAACGGCCACCAGGACTTTCCCACCGATCTCGCTAACAGATTGCTAGACATGAAGAAGATGGTTGTCCTCGCCGCAACCAAGTCATGACCGTGGAGCCCATGATGCCCCACGAATCGTTCTAAAACGTCAATTTGTGAATATAAGAGGGATGTGGATACACATGGCAACGGATTGGGGGTGTGCTTGAGGCAGGTGTCATTTGGTCAGAGTTTGGGCTTTTGATGATATTGTTTGTTTTTGCGTGGGCGGGAATTTGCATCCATGGCGTTTGAGGGGGGGCTCGAAAGGAAGCGAGAGCAGTAGACAGACTACAGTCGCATATTGAGGTTGCCTAAGCTTCGTTGCAATATTGGCCCCTCGTATTCTCTCAACGGATATGATGACAGTCTTCCACCGCTGTTCCATGGCCTGCTTGCATGACAAGAAACCAAATCAAGACGTGCTCGCCTAGGAGCCTTTGACATTGCGGAGTGGCTTGAGGGACGCCACCAAGGGGAGTGCCTGGCTTCTGGCTGCAATGAGCCGGCACTGCCCACAACGTCTTTCTGTGCCACCCATGGCAAACGGGCATCGTGCGGAGATCACTGCCGCAAGCCACGGCGGGCGGCCCATGTCAAGCAGGCTAAAACTACTTGGATGGGTCCTGTTTGTGAAATGCTGCAGGTGGTGCAGGTTAAGCGCCTTCTCGCGCACCCCGCCTTTGAGTGGCCTACGATACGCTGAGGCTGCGGCACGGCGATGCCGCTTACAAGGGAGTCCATGTGCGGGTTCGTTAGACGCAGGCCGCTCCTTTGCTGGTTATATCGCCTCTCTTTGCAGCGCAAGGTTCAGTCGCGGGCGGGCTTCGCAGCAGGGACAGCGGGCGCCTGTTTGCCTCGTGCCGTGCTAGAGGCGGTTGTTCGTGTCTCGCAGCGACCCCAGCTCACCATGGCACGCCCACCCCGGGACTTGTTACTGCAACTGACCCGTCTTCTCTCAAAGACTAGAGCATAGCGTCGCGGCGGGCGCTTAATGTTTGGTCGTCTGCGCTCGTCTTATCTGGCTCGAGCCACGTCGGTTTGCGCGAGCGTTAGCTGCAGCTCCCGAAGCCGCTAGTCCTACTGCGTCACGGCAACAAAGCTCTTCCACCCCTAAACCCCCCATCGACCTACCCGTCCTGTCTTCCTCGTTTCGACGCGTCTCTTCGCTTACCCTGAACAATTGCAAAGCCAGTCGCAATAACGGTCATTTGCTGCCTAACCCGCCAGTTTGGTCGAATCACACCTAGTCCTGCATGCTACATGGCCCCGAGCATTCCTTGATTCACCCTCGTGCCGTGTCGTAGGCGACCAGGACATCATCATCCGCATTTTGCTGCCCGCACCCACTCTGGGATGACGGCACTGGACGCTGGAGCAACAAGGCCGGGCCCTGAGCGAGACACCATGCCACAACCTCAACGCACGCCACTCAGGTGACAGCCGTCGCATGCGAGTGACAACCGGTGCAGTGCCCTCTTTGCGCCCCAGCCGGGCTAGCTCCTATCGCTCGGCATTAATAAACCATATGTCTGTGTCCTGCCGCGGAGCAAAGAACAAGTCGCCCCGGACTGGACCGGTCTCTCATCACTAGCCAAGCCCTTTTCTACTGAGACTTGCCGCTGCAGTGCATAGCAGCCAGGTTACTGGGACCATCTCTGCTAATCGGCACACGTTCGCAATTCCCTCCACTTTGACTCTAGAGTCTACCAATATCCGTCAGTGACATGTCTATACGGGCATCGCTCCACTTCTTCATTGGGCACCAGCTCATGAACGCCATCACATTTTGAGCGGTTGTGAGCCCCGTCTTCGTCCAGCACTGTAACTCATCTTTGCTGAGGGGTGTCGAGCCGAGCCTACTGCAAAATTGCACCGTGCCCGACCCAGGTAACACTCTCGACATGCTACTCAGACCCAACAATACAGTACACGTCAACTGCGTCACAGACCAACAACGGAGCTGTGTGTGCAATATACGCAGTCAGCAATCTACCATGCGATCAACCGCATCGTGATTCCGGGGAGCATGGCGGGTTGCTGCAGCTGGGGACACGACCCGACACGATGCAGCAAGCCACATAGGGTCACCTCTTCACGCCTCTTCGACCAACACCGAAGACCCGGGGGAGAAAATGAGACATGCTTGCGCACCGAGTAGCCCAGGTGTTCTCACTGTGACTGCGCTCGAGGCCTACTTCTGAGACACACAGTTTCGCACTGGTCTGCTTTGGAGCATTCCTCACATGACGACGTCTCATTTGACATCTGACGCCTGCGTTCCTTCCCGCCCATTGCAGTCCGCTGCGGGGGGCTATGGATATGCAGCAACAAGCAGCAAACTGAACAGATTGCCCTCCCATAACGCAAATGCAGGTACACATGAACTAAGCCATGTCAAACTCATTTGACAGGCATTTTTGCATTTCTTAAAGCTTGTAATGATCTGAGTGGCATGAGGTGCTTAGTGGGAGCCACTTGTACATCATCAGGTCGGCATTCAGGTTGCTGGGAAACCATACACATGGCGCTAGATGATTGTTTGACGCAGCACCGCGCAAATGCCATGCAAGGACCTTTTCCAAACGCCATCTTGCGCAAGTAGTCATGCGCGAGGCGCTAGACGGCGTCTCCAGAAATCCACGTAAATCGGCAAGGCAAGAGGCGTTAAGAACCAGGAGCAGCCGCGATGCTTCCGCCGCCCGCGCGAACCGCCTTATCCCTGCTAGCGAAGCGCATCGCGGCGCTTGTATACCGCGATAGACGCCCACTCGCTAGGGGCGTGTACGACGCAGCTAAAAACAACGTCACATCTCAGATCTCTACTGCCCGCGCTTGCACATCCGGCAAACCCAGATGACGCCCAAACACAGATGCATTTCTCATCTTATCTCGTACATGCTTGGACAATCTCTAGTTAGAGACGCCTTGCCGTGCAAGTAACAGGGATGCAGACATGTGCGGCTACCGCTGCCTGCTGTAAGGCCTCCCATCTTCCGCTTACCAGGCTTAGGCACGCAATGCCGAAACTATATGTACACACTGCGGAGCAGCCCGCGATCCCCCTGCAGAGCCTATTGTCCTTACCTACGCCACGGTGATCTCGTCTCCGAGATGACAAACCACATTCCCCAGATCTGGGATCTTTGCAAGAGAGAGTACCAGAGCGCTTCAGATCTGCGAAAGCTAACGTAGGATCCCCAAGTACTGCGCCATGGCAATCCGCCCGTCTTTGATCCAGAATCGAACGGAGAATTTTGCAATTTTTTCCGTTCTGGGGCTCATTAGGGGTTTCGCATGTACATCACCTCGATCATAGGAAGCCAACCGTTCAAGCCCCCTACAATAGCCCGCTACCTCCGGATATGTCTTGCGCCTTCCCCGGCCAATCGTTCAGCGCATTGCACGGACTGGCTACTGATTGTAGACGCGGGCCGAGCTGTTTGTGGTATCGCGAAGACTGACATTATGCCAAAGCCCACCCCAAAATCCGGGACCTGGGTACGCTTGTTGCCATGGCTCCTTGGCGAAACATATCCTACGATAGAACCGGAAGGCGGCGAGCTGCATGCCCTTCGTGGTTAGCTTACGTGCCGTGCATCTGTGCATAGAATCTCCACAACCTGACAAAGATGGCTCGCCGAAATGATGCTAGCAACTATGCCGAAGAACATCAGATAGTCGCAGAAAATACTGTGCATGCGCCAGGTCTACGATCATCCTGGCATGTAGTATAGCCAGTCGCCGTGCTGCTTCTGCATGGCTATGTGGCGCTTCAAAAACTCAATGCAAACCTCGGGGTCTCGGGGGTTTCCGAGCCGCCTGTTAGAATGCGGGTGTGGTGCCCCGAGAAAGGCCACAGCCTTAAGTCGCGCACATTTTGTGTGTTGGCGGCTTCGGGTACCGACTGTCACAACCAGCCTCGCCAGGTTCGGGGTTGTCTGCAAACAGCTAGAGCTCTTGGCACAAACTATCGCGTCGCTTCGGCACTTCTGTTGCAATCTGCCTACTTGGGTACTATTGGCGGCTTTACTTGTTGGTGTCAAACTCAGCAGTGTCGAGCTTTAAAAATCTAGCAAAGGCGCAGAAGTGTGGGAGACAGCTGATGAACCCCGGGCCCCTTTCCATCCACAGCGTTGTGGCACGGTCAGATCTGAGCGGTTGCGGGGACCTCCCACAACGGTTTGTTTGCCGCAAGCATTCGCTCCTTCGAGATCCTCGACTTAATTTACCGTACGTGCGACATGTCGAGCGACGAACGCAAACAAAGCGCATGCGGGAGGCGTTTGCAGCCCCTGGGGAATGAACCTAGATCCTGTTCATTTCGCTTGCGGGGAAGCATAACCCTGCGTTTCTAGCCCCATCATCGTACCACCGTCGAAAACACAAATAACTACAAGATGGATAGAGCTATGATGCTCGCATGCTGCACTTGAATGACAACACACCCACCGCGCTGGTAGCGATCGTGCGGTACATCACACAATTCTACACCAATGGTCGTCTCATGCATCTCTCCCAACCAACACCATCAGAAGCGGGCGCATCCTTGAGCTCGAGGTCTTCC
This sequence comes from Drechslera avenae, assembly GCA_034640345.1. Taxonomy (NCBI): domain Eukaryota; kingdom Fungi; phylum Ascomycota; class Dothideomycetes; order Pleosporales; family Pleosporaceae; genus Drechslera; species Drechslera avenae. The sequence continues at coordinate 427,533 of JAXRVH010000001.1, forward strand.
TTGTAGGTGACGTCCTTCATCAACAACCGTGTGGTCGAACAGCCCAAGACAAGCTGTAGCAAATCTATGAGAGTGATCGCAATACGGATCGCCTTCACAGAGCCAAACCCAAGTATCCAGACTTATCTTATATATACCTGCCATAACACGTGCAAAACGCTGTGTCTTCTCATGACCATTGATTACGCGCCGAGCGTCTGTCGATCCATGGCACCGCTGGAATCAGCGACCGCCCTACATTCAGCCCCTCGTATTCCTCGCAAAAGACAACAAAAAGGTGGGTATTTGCATGCATGCACAGGATACTGGCGCGGTCATTGCCCGAGTTGGGCCAGCTCTATTTGTAAAGGGCAAGTGATAAGCCGACTTGATTGTTGATTGTCAGGCGTGAATGGCGGCAAAATTCCCCACAACTTTTCGCGCCTGAGTAGATCCTGAGAATCACGGCACGCAGTAGAAGAGGTCGGGAAGGGGGGTTTATCGGAAATTGAGATTTCCGTAACTCCAGGCTCCTGCACACCAGGCTGTATATTGCCGTCAAGGACGGGAGCATGAGCTGACCGGTTTGTGTGGGGTAAGAGTGGTTCTGATGACATATTCCGCTAACTCTCTGTAGCCCACACACTGATGAGCTACCGCGAGAGCGAGAGATTACATATCACGAACCACTCGTAGGCTGTAAGAAAGTGGGGAATAGTCTGTACTCAAGGATAGTGAGGACCTTGAAGGGCGAGGAAGACCTGCAGGTAGGATTCCGTGCCTCGCGGGTGAGGCTACCGCCTATGATAGGGCAGCAGGTGAGACACAACACCACCTTTTCTTTCGGCCCCACGGACACAAACTGGGGCAATCTTCGAACAAGCATACTTCAGGACCGGAGGGATAGCCCACATCGGCACGAGTTCGTCATATGCTTGCTTGTTGGTTCATCACACCAAGTCTTCCCACGCGCCTAAAGCCGCTGCAGAAGCGCGGCTTCCGCCCCCACGTTGTGTAACTTCTGTATGTTGGACCTCTGTGTGGTACTGCAATCACATCAAACGTCTTGTGCGATGATTCTAGGGAAGAATTTGATTCTCCCACTGCTTTAAGCCACCGGCAGTATCCAATGTTCCATACCCACCACACCAAGGGCCACCTTTTGCACGAAAAGAGCACATCAGCCGTACAAAAATCCAAGGTTGCGGTACGATCCTATCTCTTGAAGCTCATACCTTCGAAGTGACACACCAACAGCGAGTCAGTTGAAGCCTTAGAGCCTTGGTCCTCGTGGGGCTTTCAATATGGACCAAGGGTTATCGTACGATACTGCTGGGCTGATCGATACCCTCGAAAAAGGCCGATAGGTGTGATTGCCATACTGTGCTTCATTGGAGATGGAGGTCCGCGTAGCAAACAGTGCAATTTGCCATGTTCTGGGGAAAGCGGGACATTAGACCATCAAGGGTTTTGCTCGTTTGTCTGTCTGTCACCAGCTATCCACAAGTATTGATGCCCAACGAGTTTGCCCCTCTTTTCACTACTGTTTATACGGCCAATATGAGGAGGGGCAAGAATACACGAGTGACATTCACTCCGCCCTGGCTGGAAAGTGAAAGCAGGTCGTGACCATACTAAATTGCGCATCAAGGGGGGGGGGGGGGGGAAGGGGGCTTGCTAAGCGAACTTATCTTGCCCACCTAGGGAAATGCACACGCAGGGTTCTCCCTCTTCCCCTACTCTTCTTTCATTGCTCGAGCAATAAGTAGGACCGGTCTCGCTACCAAAACGTCTTCCTAGCTGTGTTTTTTCTTTTCTTTCTAAAAATACTTCGACTCGATTCGCAGTCCACAAGTCCAAGGGCTGTAGATCGAGGACGCAGCTCCAACCCAACAAGGGATAAGGCATAATCCTTTCTGGGGCAATGGTCACAACGTGGAGACTTGCACAGCCGAATCAATCCTGTATCCTGTTATCCTGTAGGTATAATAATGCAGCCACGTCATGGCGTCCCTGCAATCATAGTAATAACATCCTCTGATAAAATACATGTGGATTTACGTGTTAAGAGTAGGAATGGTCAAACACCATCCCCGCATACGGGGAGGGGGGGGGGGGGGGGGGGGGGGGGGGG